>MJGA01000020.1:0-566896 GCA_001910725.1 Phanerodontia chrysosporium
ATTCATGTTAAGGCTAAGTTAACATATACACATAACATGGAGGCACATCTTGGCCCTTTGCACCTGGCCACTTCGGTCTCACAATAATCATTCAAGAACCAGGGTGACATGGGAAACAATGCACCTTTCAAATAGAGAGGTACATGATCCATATAAAAACACTAGTGGCTACAGCCAAACAGTTCAGGGTGGGCAACATGTCTCGGTTGGATCCACTGCTCGTCATCGGACACTGGCAGCCGTCAAGGAGTGCGCAAAGGAAAAGCCAGAATGACGTTAAATAAGCTGCGAATTGGTTTACATGAAGGTGAAGAGCGACAATCGAGGCAACCGCCGTGTTGACGAAGTGGACGGTCGTGGTCAACGCTGAATCCAAGAACGTTATTGCCCGCGCCACGACGGGAGCGCCAATCAATGGGTAATAGCGGTTTACACCGAGCGTGTCTGACCACATCTTCCAAAGAGCGAAGGTCCTTGAAACCGTCCTCCGTTCCTGAGCTTTGAATACTCGGTGAGGACGCTGTGTAAGTCCAGAATGACAACGCTGGGTGAACTCGGCAACACTCAGAGCCCGCTCTGTTGCGAAATTCAGTGGTGAGTCCGGCAGACGTATGATCATTTCGACGTTGCCATTAACACGTCTGCAAGCGTAGGAGTTCGAGCCCCACTGGAGCAGGTGACATAGGATGGTTCATCTTAACGTGTTCGAGCCTTGCTGGAGCATCTCCCTCCAGCAAATTCAGTGCATTCGACTCAAGGTCTAAGGTTAGCACAAGCCATTTCAGCTTCAATATTCATTTAGTCACATCCCATAGGTACAGACTACATACGGAGCGTCGAGGACAGAAGGTCGTGTTTAATGCTGGCTGGGGTCACTCGCGGAAGATGCCGGCGACGACGACTCTTCGGCGACCTCTGCGTCCAAATGCGGACTGCCACAGCCAAACAGAGCTTTCACGTGAGTCTCGTTTGTTTATTGCCATTCAACAGGACGCGACGCGCCGGCGCTGTATATACCCACGCCAAAGCGTCGCCAGCCCTCTCCTCGCTTCGACTCTCTCCGTCTCCCAGTCTCCTCGCCCTCTCCTTCGCTCATTCCCTCGCTCATTCCCTCGCCCACACTCTTTCACACCATGAGCTTCCCTCGCTTCCAGTCGTCCGTCACCCCGCTCGCACGCCGGTGGACCAAGAACCAGAAGTCGCCCTCCATGCGCGACGTCCGCCCTGCAGACAAGACGCGACTGAGCCGTGAGCGGCGCGGCTGGCTCGCGTCGCTCGTCGACAAGAAGTTCCAACGCTCGCTTCAGAGGGAAAGGCAGGACGAGCGCGTGATCCGCGAGAGGATCGAGGACGAGGCCGTCAACTATGTCAAGCAAGGGCCGCTGGGCAAGCGCAAGGTCGTCGAGCTGCCGCTGGACCTGGGTCGCTCAACGGTGTGTCGCATGGACCTCCTCTTTGCCTGGCCTTACTGAACTTGCAAAGTGCACTCTCCCTCGTCGGTTCAAATTGAACACTGTGAGTGCCTTCCGCTTTCCGCGCTTTGCGGCGCTAATGACCATCAGGCCGAGCCGATGGACATCGACGCAGTCACGTACAACACGGTGAACGTCCCCACTCACAGCGTCACTGTGAACGTGACCGAGCACCGCTACAACGACATCGACATGGAGGCTCCCGAGTTCGATGACAACACTGACGCTGACATGCCCGATGCCTGCGACGTAGACGTCGACATGACGGACATCGACTCCGACGTTGACATGGACGATTCGACCCTCGCTTCTACGTACGCTCCTCGTTACTCGGGGTTCAATCCCTTTGCGCGCATCTTCAACCCCTTTATTCCCCCACCGGTCGCACCAGCTCTCCCCATCTCTGTGCCGACACTCGCGAACCTCATCGCCGTCGGCCTGCACATCTCGACGCCGGTCCTTCCCCAGGTCCACAAGGCCTTCGTGGCGACGGGGACCGCGCCTGCGAGCGTCGCTGCGGTGGCCAACGCAGCCTCGTCCAAGGGCAAGGGCAAGACTGCCGAGATCGCGGTGCCCTGGTCTCAGCTCTTCCGGTCGCTCAGCGTGGGCACCAGCGGCCAGGGCTACACCGCCCGCTAGGGAGCAGTACGTGTGAGTCTGGGTTTGAGCCGTCTTGGGCAAGTACCTCCATGTGCGCGGAAGGCAGCGTGTCCGCCGAGGGCCCCGGCGGTGCGCGAGTCCCGAGGTGCGGAGGTGCCCTGATGGCGAGTAGGGCGGGCTTCACCATTCTGCCCGCCCTCGCCCGTGCTCTCCCTCAGGGGAGTACCATTCATCGTCGTCAATACATCCGGGGAGCGCGATCAAGCTGTTCAAGACAAAGAAAAAACCAGAAAAGACAGACCGTACGAAGCACGATGAAGCACGACGAAGCACGACGATATATGATCCACGAGGATCTAATGAAGACCAAACGTTCCTACGAAGAAAGCCTCTGTTTATCTCTCTTGGGTTATTGGGTCGATCTCTTGGGTAATCTCTCCAGCATCTCATGGCCCCAACTGGGCACATCCGGCCTACGGCCATTTACCTCGCCATCACTAGCTTTCGCATCCTATCTGGACTCTGGATCACTTGGCTTACTTTGGGGTTTGCTCTTCCTTCTCCTTGTCGCTTGGCCTTGCTGACTGAGATGTACCCAGGACTCTTCTGACGATACAAGATTTGTACGAACGCTCGCTTTGGCGCATGTTTCTCTCCCCGACTTTTCAGTGACATTCCTCCACGACCGCACTTGACGGCGCGCGCCACACTATTCCCAGCATATAACGACTCTTACACGACTCCGCTCGTCTCGAGGTGCGCCCTCCCTCGTCTTCGTGCTCTCCGTACTAAATCCATCACAGCCCGACTCTCGGCACGCTCTATGGCGACGTCGACGCCACCACCGCCACCTTCACGAACCCCGGGGAGTATGTCTGTCGAGGGCCCCGACAGCGTACGAGCCTCAGTGGAGGTGGTTGGCACCCGGCATTCACGGACGTCGAGAACGGTACGCTCTGCTTCCTCGCACAAATGGTCTAGTCAAGCTGACTCGTATTCTGCTAGACGTTCTCACACGCACCCGCCGGTTGCACGATACCGCGGACCTTGCACGCACTCCGCGCTGCACAACGCCGGAAACACACACGCACCCAAGGCTGCACAACGCTTTGGCCGCACACTCTCTTCGTTGCTAAACCTACAGGCATTTCTGGCTGCACATCGCTGGAACCGCACATGCACCCAAGGCTGCACAATGCCATGGCCGCACATGGACGCTCGCATTCTAGGCTCACAGGCTCTTCTAGCTGCACAGTGCTGGAACCCCACTCGCACTCCGAGCTGCACAACGCCGGAATCCCACAAACACCCTAGGCTGCACAACTCTCTGGCTGCACACGGACCTCTGCTCACTAGGCCCACATGCACTCCCGGCTGCACGACGCCGGACTCCAGGCTAGCTGTCTTCGCTCGCTGACTTTTCGCTACTCGTCGCTCTCGCTCTCGCGCTAACACGCTCACTCGCTTTGCGCTCTCTCCTCTACGTCGCTTTGCGGGCAACTCTCCCCGCTCAGACACGCTCTCAATGCTTTGTCGCTCACGCGCTTTGCGCTCTTCGCCTTCCGCACTCGGCGCTACTGACCCGCGACACTCTCTGCGCCGAATCTACTCACCCGCCCTCACCCCAGGCCGACGACTGGTCTGCGCTCAATAGCGGCACTGCCCGCCGACCCTTTCTCCTCACAGCGATGTCGCTGTCGATTCCTTCCGGACCTATCAATGGATCCGCGCTCACGGTCGTTCCTCGACTCACTGACTTTTCCGCACCGCTGACTGCGTGCGCGCTCAATGGTGGACTTGCCCGCCGATTATCTTTTGTAGTACTCGTTGTAATAAAATGATGATGCTCAGGGACACGGAGCGAAGTGCGGGTGTGTAAGAGCCGATGCAAGGCTATGCATTATGAATCCGAAGTACAGGTGGTGAATCCAAGCGATACATCAGTGGGAGAATACATTGGGTGGTAAGCTACGATCTAACAGCACGTCTCCAGGCTACACTTTGTGGATCCGAACGGTACAGGTGAAGAAAGGGACGAGACGGCTAGCCTCCGGCCTTGCCCAGCAGCGCGTACCCACTGCCTGCCGGTCCGTAGAGCTGCAAAAAGAAGTGAGCAGAGCGAGGAGGCCACGGTCGTGGCGCACGACGCACCTTGCCGTAACAGTGCTTGCAGTACGGGCTGCCCTCGTTCTCCGTGAGCCGCGTCGAGTCGAGGAGCGTCCCGCACTCGGTGCACCGCAAGCAGTTACGATGCCACGTCTTGCCAATCGCCTTCACCTGCTCAGCAAAGTACACCGTCTTCTGGCACTTGGGGCACACCGGGTTGCTCCCGCCCCACTGGCGCCCCGTCGGCATCGGCGCCATGGGCGACGCCGAGGGCGCCCGCCCGAGCGCCGCGCCGTAGCGCGTGCCCGTGGGCGTCGGCCCGAGCTGCACCGTCATACGCCCTCCGAGCACCGGCGCGCCGTCGTTCGTGGTCGCGCGCTTCACGGGGCTCGGCGTGCGCGGCGGCCCCGTCATCGCGGGCTCGAGCGGGACCGTGCGCGGGAGCCCGCTTGAGCCGCGTCCTGCGTGCGCCGGTGTGCCCGCGACGAAGGGCGGCTCCCAGTCCTCGTCGCCGTCTGCGGGCCCGGGCAGCGGGGACTTTGGGGGCGTGGTCGGAGATTTCAGTTGGGCGCCGAAGGACGCACGTTTGGGGCTCCAGGTGTGCGTCGGCTTGAAGATGGGGGATGTCGCGCCGTCGCGCGAGCCCGTGTACACGCCGCTCGCGGGCCGCGAGGGCAGCGGGGGCGGCACGCTCTTTGGGGAGGCGGCGCTGGGGAGGTTGGTATTCACGCGGGCGGGGGAGGCGGGCGGGGACAGGAGCACGTCGTCGCGGTCGGGGAGGTTTGCGTGTCGTAAGTCGCGTGTGCCAAAGTTCTTGACATGACAGGTCTTGCTAGGAGTTGCTCAGAGGGAAAAGACAGGGTAGGCGGCAGTAGTGCGTACCAATATGGCTGGTGGAATGAAGGTTTAGCTGGGAAGCAAAGCGATGAGTGTGGCCACTCACTTCCTGATTGTGTTCTACGAGGCTGTAGGAGTCTAGACGTTTCTTACACGACGTGCACGACAAGCATGGCTGCCGACCACTGTTGGTAAGCCACACGGGCAGTAGGCAGCAGTCCACACACCTTGTGGTACAACTGAAGCGAGCGAACGTGGTCAGCAAAGCGAGGAAATGAGGGGCGACTGCGCAGACCTTTCGCCCAGGGCCCATTATCTGGAAACGCGTGGTTAGGGCGCGAATGGTAGACGTAAAAGTGGTGAAGCACGTACCTGTTCTGCAGCGTAAACAGCCTTGCTGCAGCGGGGACATGTAGGTGTTCCTCCGTAGGGATGCATGGTGGACAGAGTGAGAGAGAGGTCCAGTGGCCAAGAGCCCGTCTGCGAGTCGACCCCGGCTCGCGCGGCCGCCGTCCGGGGCAGTGAAGTCATCCCGCGGCCTCCGGCGACCGGCCGGCCCATCGCAGCCCGGCCGGAGATTGCCGAGATACGCCAGCGCCGGCGATGGAAAATGATGAGCGCTCAAAAAAAGCAGCTTTGCTCTTGAGCTCACCCTTTCGCTTTTAGCTCCTCACACACCCTCCTCCTCCCTCACTCCCACCACCGTTCGCTACCACCATGTCCGACGACGAGCAGCACCAGCACAACTTCGAGCAGGTGCGCCCCGTGGCAGCGCTTCCAGCGAGCATCCCAGAGCTGACGTTTTGCGCCCCGATCCGCACAGGCCTCCGCCGGAGCCTCGCTCACCTACCCCATGCAGTGCTCTGCCCTTCGCAAGAACGGGCACGTCGTCATCAAGGGTGAGTGAAACCTTTGCAGCAGCAGATTCGGCGGGGGAATTGCTCACACTCGCGCACCAAGGCCGTCCCTGCAAGATTGTCGAGATGTCCACCTCGAAGACTGGCAAGCACGGACACGCCAAGGTCCACCTTGTCGCCATCGACGTACGTGCCACCCTCGAACGTTCCCAGCTTGCGTGCTGACATCGGCCCTTCTGCCCTCCAGATCTTCACCGGCAAAAAATTGGTTAGTGGCAGCGTCTCAAAGTGATAATGCCGCGATCTGATTGGCTGCGTGCGTTTACAGGAAGATATCTCTCCTTCCACCCACAACATGGACGTCCCCAACGTCTTCCGTAACGAATACCAGCTCGTGCGTGCCCGTGCTTCCCACAAACAGCGCTCGTGCCAAACTGACGCCCCTTATTTTTTTTCCAGGTCAACATTGACGACGGTTTCCTTAACCTCATGACCCAGGACGGCACCGCCAAGGACGACGTCAAGCTCCCCGAGGGCGACCTCGGCAAGCAGATCCAGGCCGACTTCGACGAGGGCAAGGACCTGCTCGTCACCATCGTCTCTGCTATGGGTGAGGAGCAGGCCATCTCCTACAAGGAGGCGCCCAAGGGCAACAACTAGACGTACCGCCCCCGCGCTCTGTATTCTCTCGCCCTCGATTTTCGGTCCTCATCTCTTGCGCTTTTTGCCCCTTTCCTGCACAATCAATATAGCACCAGCCCTCATACGTCTGTGCATGTACTCATTAAAGTATTTCCATGTACCTCGCACGCCGTCGTTGTTAGTACTCAGTCGTTGTTGTCGATCATGATACATCGGAGCTAGCGTCACCTCTAGCAGTTCTCATCGAGTATTCTCCGCTTTGGCGTGCCTGCAAATCCGTGCGAGGATTATGTATGTACGTGGAAGTAAAACGAGAAAGTTCCTTCGGACTCGGAAGCGTGGTCGTGTGCTCATTAGAGTTTGTCGGGTGCCCTAGCTCCAGCTCCGCGATCTCTTTGGCTCTGCCGCTGGTCCGATTCTTACATACCAAACACACGGCGGGAGGCGAACCTGGTCGTGTAACACCGCAGAGTACCCTCCTAGCTGAGCTGGTCAGCATCGCGAGATCGAGCATCCAAATTAGCAACCATTCTGTCTACTCTACAACAACCTTCCGCGCCTGCCATACACGCGATACATGTCTATATCATCCCCCCGCATATCTCGCCAGTGCAGATATCTCGTCAGAGCGAGCGGAGAACGGAGCTCCCGCGACGCGCGCCTTTCCGCTTCTTCTTGGCGGGCCTCGCCGGCGCGGCTGTGGCGGCCCCCGCCACATCGTGCGCCGCGGATGCCGGTGGCGAGGGCGACCGCGTGCGCTTCGGCGTAGTGTGCGGCGTCGCCGTGCCTGTCTCAGGGGCGGCAGGGGCCTGGAAGGGTTTTTGGGCCGTCTGGCGCGTCGGGGGCGTTTGGATCATTTGGGTCAAAGTCCGGTCTTTTTGGGTTGTTTGGATAGCTGGAGCCGTGGATTTGGGTTTGAGGGCGCGGCGCCTGGTTCTGGTGGGTTGCGACGAGTTTGGCGTCTGGGCCTGCCGGTGGAAGTGGGCTCGGACGCCGTCGTGGCGTTCGGAGAGGGGTAAGGTGAGCGAGGGCCCGTTCGCCGTGGCGTTTTCGATGTGCGGGAGCACGCGGTGGCTGGAAGAGTGTTTTCAGGCGTGCGGCTGGGCCATCAGTGGCAGGGCGGACGAACCTGGTGAGTGACGGCAGCAGAGGCAGCGGGGACGTCACGACCGTGGTGAGGTCGGCGCTCCACAGCAGCGAGGTTGTATCTAGCCAGCGGACAAGATCCTCGACGCGGTGAAGGATGATCGGACTCAAACATTCGCCATTTCCGTGCTTGGAGACCAGGAGTGTGAAAGACGCGTTCCGCCGGCCTACATAGTTTGATGCGTAAAGGTCCATTTATTTTTTGCGTCTCTATCGCTTACCATGAAGGTGAGAATTATAATCGTACAGTCCGGCGAGCAGGATGATACTTCGAGGGGAGGCGTCGTTCAGCTGAGGATTCGGCTTGAAATAGGAGGGCGTGAGCTCCTTCTTCCTGTTTTCACCCGGCACCTTCGTCTTCCGCCACACGAAGAATCTAACTCCCGTGCATAAGTCAACGGCGACAGACAGATGCGGACACGACTGACCCTTCGCAAACGACCGCACACCGCTTCCTGGAGCGCAACAATGCCCACAAGAACTTTCCGCCGTCGGCGACGGTGTTTGCCTCGACAATGGGAATGCTGATGTCGACAGTGCCGTGGCTCGGGAGCAGGCCCCAGCGCATGTTCTGCAGCGCGAGTTCGCGACGCGCTGGCGTGTGACTGTGCAACACGGGAACGATGCTGCCGCGATGGAGCGCATAGGACGGCGTGAACGTTTCGCCCCCGAGGGTAGTGGCGACAGTCGTGCCGTACTCTTTTGCGAGCTTGCTGGCGATTGCTGGCAGCTGTTTCGATGCAGCATGAGCGCGAGGCGGCTGTGAGGAGCGGGATACACCTACGTTCTGGTCCAGCGCGAGCTTCATGCGAGGGTTCATGTGGGCGGGACGGCGAAGGGATGCGCGATGCTGATGGGTAAAAATTTCCGCTAGAGTGTTCTTGTTGGCTCGCACCACCGTCGCTGGGGAGACGCGAGATGAACAGCCTGGGTTTTCCGCCACGCGAGGTCTATATATCCCGGGATTAACCGCAAAAGCGCTTGCTGCGCCTCGAGAAGACAACCTCTACGGCATGCCGCTCGTCCTCGGTCATTTTGTTGGACAGGCAAAGGACACCACTAGCCTCCATGGATACCCCGCGCTACTATTGCGGCTGGCGACTGCCCGCTGCAGCGCTTTGCGGTCCCCCCTTGCTGATCTAGGCTCGGAAAGCGGTCAACATCAGTAAATTGCGCATGAACCGCTACACACCTCTCCAACGGCGAAAGCGGATCTGTCTGCCCATTCAAAACGACCAGTATCGCATCCTGTTCGATTGGACGAGTGACAGACTCTCCTCGGAGCGGTGCCGCTCGAAACACCTAGCTAGGACGACGCCTATCACCGTTCCCCCCAATTTTTGACGGTCCGACGTCGCACTCGGCAGCTACACAGCACCACAAACGCACATCACGCACGTA
The DNA here is from genome assembly GCA_001910725.1 of Phanerodontia chrysosporium. Classification (NCBI taxonomy): domain Eukaryota; kingdom Fungi; phylum Basidiomycota; class Agaricomycetes; order Polyporales; family Phanerochaetaceae; genus Phanerodontia; species Phanerodontia chrysosporium. The sequence continues at coordinate 9,062 of MJGA01000020.1, forward strand.
CAAGTGCTTGACAGGGCCCGGACTAGAGGATAATGCTAGATGGTGCTTCGAGCGACACTGGGAGAGTAGCCTCGAGGTGCATCAAAGTATCTGACGGGTCAAAGAGCGGTTCTCTTGAAGGCGGCTCGTGCTGAGGTGGGGGTGAACAGCGCACGGGCTCGGTAGTCATGGTAAAGGTGAGAAGCTTGAATGCTGCATTTAGGGTACTGGTTATAGCCATACGCCTCGACGCTGTACATGAGGATGCAACATGTTATCCTCGCTGCACAAAGGCACCATCAAGCATGCGGCAAGCGGCCTGGCCTGTGCATGACCAAAGGGAGGTATCTGGGTACAGGCGTGCTGGCCGACAGCCGGATGCAGAATGAGCGTAGAACGTAGACGCCATTGCGACCTAGTAGTAGACACGTCAGAGGATGTACTACTGTGACAATCATGCGGCATACCTGACATGTCTAAGGGGATTTTCCCAGAATGCCCCCACTCGCGCCACCGAGAGAGAGCGACAGGCGAGAGCCAGTGCCACCCCCGAGACATTCGATCTTGCAGTGTGTAGTCGTCGCCCGACGGGCGCTACTCGGATACGGAACGGAGGAGACTAGCGCCTGTGCGCTGAGTCCGAATTTGGAAGTCGGAGCACAAACCAGTCCTCAGACTCAACCGCCACCACATCGAGCCCGACGACGACGAGAGGGATGGATGCAGGAGCCAAGAAGCTGCTCGAGACGGCGACTATCGAGACTCTCCATGCTCACAACTTCTCCAAGGCTTCCACCCAGGCGACCGGCGTCCTGACCGACTTGCTCGCGCGGTATCTCCAGGTCCTTGCAAGCACATGCGCCAAGTACGCTGAACACGCCGGACGACTGCGTCTCACGGCGAGAGATGCCGTGTGTGCGCTGGATGAGCTGGGGGTTGGAGTGGAGGAGCTGAGCGAGTACTGTGCGACGGAGGGCAAGGAGATGGCGCGGTACGCGGTGCACACCGCGCGCAGGCTGGAGGACCTCAACGAGTTCCGAGGTCAGTTCTGCTGCTCTGCGATCACCCCGGTTCGAATGACGAGTTCTTGCAGCTGCGCTGTCGGTCGGTCTGCGAGAAGATCGCGACGACGCGATGCATCTCGTCTACATGCCCGTTCCGGAGGACATGCCCACGGACGAAGAAGTCTCGGAAGAAGACGAAAGCGAAAGCGAGGAGGAGGCTATACCACATAGTCCACCATCCTTGGAGCAACAAATGAACGTGGACATTGCCGACGCCGAGGATGAGATTACCCAACTACTGGAGGACCAGAAGAACGGGCGAATATCGAGTCCTCGTCCACTTACGCCAACCTTGCCCCTTTCTCCCATATCGAACCCCTCAACACCACCTCGAAAGAGACCACGTACTTCAGGCTGGAACCCACCATCGCATATACCCGAGTTTCTACCTCCATTTCCCAGTCATACACCGCAGCGCACTCCGTCGCCTCCTCCATTGTCTCTTCCTCCAGCGGCGTCATCTTTACCTTCCACATCTGTGAAGCCAGAGCGTCCAATCACGCCTCCCCCGGATGCCGCATTTAGCACGGCAGACTACAAGAATCCAGTACCATATAGCATGTCCGTGCTTGCATCGCAGCCCCCGTCCAGCTTGCCTACGCGGCCCATCAGTCCGCCGTCTCCACCTCCTCCGCAGCACGCCCTGCCAGAGCTCCAGCCCTCTCTGTATCAAGCGTACCACTACGCGTTGACGCATCCACCACCGAAGGAGCTAGGACCTACGAATCCGGCTCGGTACAAGGTTGCCGTCTCGCTGATTGAGGAGAGTCAGAAGAATCCTCGTTGGGAACCCGCTCCATCGCTGTACGGCATCTCCAGTACCAATGCGCCACGCGTCAGCAGTATGGGTCCATGGTATCCCGTCGCGCTCGATGACAAGAACGCCGGCAAGGGCAAAGAAGCGGACGAGCCCAAGTTCCCTCCGCACCAGCCACGGCCGATCATGTACTCCGAGCGTGTTGCTCCGCTCGTCAGCCAGCAGGGCTCGCGAATCCCGGCATTGGCGCAGAAGGTGCTCCCGGTGAGTATAAGGCTGGAATGCGTCTCGACGCCGAATCTCATCCACATGCGCGCAGGTCAACGTCCTCCGGCGCACGACGCGCCTCGCCCCGCCGCCGCCACTGACGCAGGATGGCCGGAAGCTGACGTATGGCCCCGGTGTGAGCGCGCCGTGGAACTCGGGTCCGCTTCCGCCGCAGGGCCAGGCGAACGGTGCGAAGGACGGCGTGAAGAAGGAGAAGAGCGACGCGCCGCCGTCGAAGCTGGTTCCGGACGCAAAGCTCTACGCGACGTGGAACTGGGAGCAGAAGACCTACCGCGACTCGATTCGCCGTCCCCGCGTGGGGAGCATCAGCGGCACGATGAGCAACGGGCGTCGTCGGAGCGATACGCATGGCGATCGGTGAGCGCCGCGGCGACATGTTGCAAGGCTAGATCGTCCTTCTTTCCTTCTGTCCGAAAGTGTTGTGCATGCTTTGTTGGACTGCTTTCGCAAACTATCAATCGTATCGAGCATTTGTACAGTCCTGCCGTTATAATGCGATCTGTTGTGTACCATCGATGCCCCTAGTCGGCGTAAAGGGCGTGTGCGAGCGATTCGATACCGGTGCGGACGTTCGTTCACATTTCTTGGCTTGTGTCTCTGACCATTCTTTCCTTTCGCACTGAAGGCTTCGAAATAGCGATTATATACAGTTCTTTGCCATCTCGCCCTGGCAGAGATTCGCGCAAAGCAAGGTAAACCGAACCCGCGTGCGATGACATGACAGTTGGTCTGTCCCCGAGACTGTCGTTAGCACACACGCTACTTCCAGTAGGTCCGTCAGACACCACTGCTCTCACATACCGACTCAACACCAGTACTCAGGATCCAGTCTTGGGAGCGTATTTTGCACCTAACCCTGCGCCAGATGTCCCTCACGCAGTGCGCCATCCGCCTAATTCTCTTCATGCCGCGCGTGCGTGCGCACATCCAGTACCACTCTGCCAGACTATCCGCATGCGCAACGCGGACTCCGAGCTCGATTCGCAGCTGAGCCAGCGTCTCGAGGCGTAGTAGCCACCGATGTGGAGTCCCCCCTGCCGTGCCTTCTCGCGTGTATGCGGGTTCTCCGTGGCCAGATGGAGAAGGAAACGGCCACTACCGTCACGGCCGGTTGTACGAGAAGTGCATAGAGGTACGCCAATGGATTCGGGACATGGTCTACCGTACGTTCCTTACGCAGTATACCAGGATTGCGAATACCAGTGTCTACGCAACATCCAATACTATTTGCAGGCACTCATCGCGTCCATTATTCCCCTCAGCCTGACCCCCTACTCAACAGAGCCCCGTCTTTTACAACATCATTCACTACTGACTCGACGTGCTCCTGGTTTCCAGCCCCTCAGTACCTCTCGCGTGCCTCGGGTCGCCGTCGCCAGTCTCGCGAATCGCTGCCTCGCGCTGGCGTGGGTGGCTTAGTCCTTCTAGCTCACCCGCACGCAGCAAGGGCCATAACATTCTAGGCAGTAGGCATGTGTCGCACTTGCAATCTTGAGGGAGGAGCCTGTAGGTTCCCTCGGCAAGTCCTGCAAACGACGGGTCCTCCAATGTCGTCCTGTCACCGTGCAGCTCTTCCAGGAAGGTTGTTACGAGCTCGTAGTATCGCTCCAGGTCACCTGCTTCGACACACGCCTGTCGGAGCATCGAGCTGAAACCAGAAGTCTCCAACGGAGCCCGGGGTTGTTCGTTGATCGCTTCCGTGAGGTCATCCGCACTAATCTCCGGGACGGGGCGTCTGGATAGAGACTGAGACTGCCGCCTCTGCCATAGCTGCACGTAGGATGTGAACTTGATGAATTCGCAGCAGAGTTGGGTACTAGTCCTCATGTCGGACTCGTCGGACGACCTCTGGTAGAGTGAATCGGTGACGGTATACTCAGCAAACTAAGTGTGCGTGGCTAGAAACATGGACGCACTGATCTGAGATAACTCTCCACAGCATGCCCGGCCCATGTCACGCGGATCGGCTCCGTCACCCACACATACATGGCAAGCTGGATGCTTGGGATAAAGGAGAATAGCAGGGGGTAGTCATTGCCATAATAGGCTCGCTGAATGGAGTAGCAATCCAAAAGATAATAGGGCCAGAGTGTGATGAATGGATGCCTCTCTGGGGATCCAAGATACCTTTGAGTCGGTGACGATGCAAGCAGCTCGGTGACAAGTGGCACATTGAGAATTTCTGCCAAGCATATGAAGCCGTTGCTTTTCCGCCACAAAGCATCTGGATGTCGCTTGCCTAAGAAGAACTGCGGGAAGAAGTCATCGAAGGGTGTTACGCTGCGGTCTGTATTGATCATCAAGATGCTCTTCAGGCCTAGTAATACCGATAAGTCGTATTCGTGGCCTAGAGACAAATTGTACAGTTGACTAAGCTTGCTGCCCATGTTCAGGCCTCCCTTGCACACAGCTAAGGCCACTATGATGTTCATGCGATTCTGCTGGTTGATGTTGCAGCCGTTATGTTGGAACGATAGAATAGCCTGGTAGATGATATTGGCTGACGAAGGTATCTGTTTGCAAAGGAGATGTTGGAGTGCCATGGACTCTAGGTGAGAATGTTCCCTGCATAGATAGTTAACTACAGCCCTTGCAACTGCGATGTCATTGCCAACAAGTCTCGAAAGCTTTTGGAGGTAGTGAGGATGCTTTCGAAGATAGTCTTGGAGATGCTGGGGAACAATCAAGAGCCTAGTCTCCAGATAATGTTGTGCACTACATGTGCTGTGTTGTAGACCATCACCTAATGGTTGGTAATGCACAAGGTGTATCAACCTGGGATCCAAGAGTCTCGCTGTGATGTGTAGCAAGAGTTGTGAAGTGATGAATATACGAAGCCAAGGGAAATTGCAAACCAGGTCAAGCAGATATCGCAACAGCCCTGAGACGGCCTCCTTCTCAGGTAGGCCATCAATCCCATCAATGACTATGACTGTTGGCTTGAAAGGCATTTTTGCAAGAGCACGATGGATCATGTCTCTGATTACATGTTCCATTCCATATTCGTCACCCTCCGAGAGATGCTTCCGGACAATGTCTTGCACAACTTTAGCATCAGAACCGAGACTTGAGTGTAGCTGATATGCAAGTGATGGCAGGAAAACACAAAGTGGAGTATCAGAGGGACAATTGTCCTTCATGAAGAAGCAGGAGGCCACAAGAATGTGGGCCTTGGGCTCTGATGCTTCATTTAGACGTGTACAGACCTGGTAGGCAAGAGATGATTTCCCGGAGCCTGGCTCACCAGAGAGAAAGTAAACAGCTTTCTGCCCTGGTGCTGGCCAGCATTGTAGATCAGCCAGAATAAGATGCCGCCCAGACTCGTGCTTATGATCTGACATGTGGTGAAATGACATGTGAGTCATTAGCTCGAGGAGGGTTGCAGTCTCTTCTGAGGATGTGAATACTATTTAAATGAAAGGTTGCTGGAAGTGTCTAGCAGATGACTTACCAGCCAGCTTCCATTCATATTCTCTATCCTGTGCAAAACTGTGAGTGAGCCTTGAGAGGATTGGTGAAATGATTGGGCTCCACAAACCAATGTGTCACGGATTGTGATCAAAATATCAATGAGACTAACTGAGTCGCAGTGCTAGAGACGTGGGCAAATCATTCTGGCTGATCATTATATGCGAACAAAAGTGACACAATACCTCAAAAACAGTGGTGGCCGTGTCCAAACGCTCCTTCATCTCTCTGAGAATGGCACAGTTATGATTGAGTGATCTTGGGCCAAGGGAGCTTAGAAAGTGCCGCAGGCCTTTGCTGGGGGCACTCCTCAACCTGTTGGCACATTTGCCGACGTGCAACAGCTCGCTGTGTTCCATGTCAACACAAGCAGGCTGCAGTGGGCTGCAACATACCTGAGCAGGTTCCGAGCTCTCTCTTGAAGTTTTTCGCAGAACTTGATTCTCTCTTTCACTTCCTCTTGCCAATCCTGGGCCCTGGGGTCGGTCAGAATGTCTTCCACCTTTCCGATGGTCTTCATGATAATGTTATCCAAGCTTGAGATACTAGCTGTAAGCATGGCTTTCTGCTCACGGCAGTGGGCATCAGGGAGGGTCTGGATAGGATTACATGGTTAATAAACAATGACACAGGATGCTTTGGGACGGCATACCTGAAGATTCATCTCTAGTTTCTCCATCTCGGCGATGATAGCTGGGAAATGTGTCAATCGCTCGGTTTGGTACAAGTGGTACTGTCGCATTGCCGTCGAGTACACGAAGAGCGGATAACGAGATGTTGGTGGTGGAGTGCAAGTGTAAGGGCACCGTGGGAGCGTGTGCTTGCGACGCGCGTCGCTCGTGTTCGGAAATGAAGCGTGGCTGTGTGCCGTGCACACGAGGCACGGACCAATAAAGAGCGTCGACAGGCACTGCGGTATACCGATCTGAGGCGACGGCGCGGGCCGACCGCTGCTGCCTGTGCGGCGTGAGAACAGTCGAGCGCCACGAGGTCTGTCCCTAACCCCCAGGCCTGCCTCCCACTTCGCCCAAGACCATGTGTGGCCGCTTTGCACTCGGGCTCCCCGTACGTCGCCGTTTCCCCACCAGCGGACTGCACCACCCACGTGAGCACAGCACGACGAGATCCAGGCCCTGCACGGCTACGACGGCCTCGCGGTCGGCGACTGGGTCGCGCGCGACGCCTTCGTCCCGCGCTTCAACATCGCCCCGCGCTCGCAGGCCCCTGTCGTCTGCCGCGCCGACGCACTCGCCTCCGCTGCCTCCGCCAACCCCAGCGCTGCTGGCCCCTCTGCCTCCGCAGCCCACGAGGAAGGTCGAGAGGCTGGCGAACGCCGCAGCGGACACGATGCAGAGGACGCCGCGCTCGTGCTGCACACGATGAAGTGGGGGCTCGTCCCGCACTGGAGCACGCACGAGGACCCCACGCTCAACACCATCAACGCGCGCGCCGAGGCGCTCGAGGAGGGCACCGGCATGTGGAAGGGCCTCCGCGCCCGCAGGCGCTGTGCCGTGCCGTGCCAGGGGTGCGTCCTGCTCTCTGTTCCTGCACGCGGCCAGCGGGGCACTGAGGGCCGCAAGGTACTACGAGTGGCTCAAGAAGGGCCGCGAGCGCCTCCCGCATTTCACCCGGCGCGCGGTGATGCGCTTGCGCGCGGTTAGGCCGAAAGAAAGGGAGAACTTAGAGAAGGAGATGGAGGGGAACTGTCACAGTTTTTCGTCTCAACCCTTAGGGTTAGGGGCAGCAGGTGACAGAAGCGATTACTCCGAACTGTGACATGCAGAAGCGCTGGAGTGACAGCCCTAGGCTCGGGGCTGGTCACGTGATACGGCGGTCACGTGATGCGCACACGTGCGGTATCCCAGGGTCACATGGTCGAAGGTCTAGAAGCAGGCAAGGGTCTGGAAGCGCCGAGACACCCCGGAATGGACTAGAAAGTCCTGGAGGTCTCTGGACAGGTCCGGACAGTGCTGGAACGTTCTGGGGGTTTCTGGGACATCGTAGGAACATTTAGGAACGTGTAGGAGAATGTAGGAATGCCTGTAGGGCACTAGCCAATAGCGTAGTAGGTATTAGATAGCTAGGACCCTGAACACCGGTCCCTGGGGACCTGGTGCACATGTATATAAACCCTGAGGGCTGGGGGTGCCTCCCCAGCTTCAATCTCATCGCATCTCACCTCTCTAGTCTCTATACCTCGTCTTCAAGCTTGGCTACACCCTTTTGTAGTCCAAGTAAACCTTTGCCAGTGAGTATTGCTGGTTGGTTTGGTGTATAGGCGCTAGGGCAGCGCATTTTTGTGATAGAAGATTGAAGCTAGCCAACCTACTCCACCTTTGGTGGCCTAGGTTATTGCTTTGGGTTCTGGGGGCTTGTTTGAACAAGTGCTTTTGCGCTTTGTTCAGTTTTCTGCCGATCCACAGGCGCAAGTGGGCACTATAGTACCTTTTTAGGTACAGACAGGGGAACGTGGTGTAACCCACCTCAGAGGGCTTTGCCTGCGGACGAGTAACCCCTGTTGTAGTGCGGGACTAAGGGTGTAATACCCTGTCCAACCAGTTTTAGCTGCGTGGCGTGGAAACCCGCAGTAATACCCCTTTCTCTTCGTTGAGGGTTGGCTGGCAGGAAAGCCTTGCGCTTTGCCTGTGTGGAGAAGTTTTCTGGCTTGTGTACACAGGCTGACCCGTGTTTACTAGTGCCTAAAGCTGCTAGGAACCGTTTGGTCCTTGCTAAGGACGAGAGCTCTGGCAAACCCTTGCTTGAGCGCATCAAGATCTCGAACCTTCACCGCTTCAAAGACGTTGGGAAGCCGCGCCCTGCGTACAAACCTCGCACCACACCCTACACCCCTGTCCCTGGTCGTCGTGAAAGGCTTGCTCGTGAAGCAGACTTGAACGACTTCAAGCACCAGCTTCAGCTCGAAGACTATCGCAACGAACAGCGCAAGCGCCGCCTACTCGATCGCATCGCGAACGCCCCTCCCCCTCTCCCCCTCATCGAGCGTATTGAACCTCCCCCTACCCCCCTATCGAAGTCAAACCCATTCCCAAGGACCTTCGCTTTCACACCAACACTCAGGTCCATCAGCTGCGCGACTACGGACGGAAGTTCAACGGCGCCCTTAACCACTTGGGTCCGTTCTTTCAGAGGCTAGACGAGCAGCGTTTTCGAGTTGGGTTGACTGAACACGAGCTCTACATCTTGGGCTTGTTCAAGGAGAGGTTCGACAACATTCGCAAACACCTTCAGACCATCGTCGAGACGAAGGAGTACACCACGAGGGAGTGGAAGAAGATTTCGAGGGATTTGAAGAAGGCAGGCGCACATAGCTTCGCTGAGCTTAAGCCACGCTTCGCTGAGCACTGCAGGGAGCTGATTCAGGAGTTGGGTGAAGATTGGTTGTTTTTGGAGAAGAACCTCGATTAGTTTTTGTATCTGCGCGTTTTTGAATCAAGATGTCACTCAATTCAAATCCTGTTGACTTTGGTTTGCGTTCTGCTTCGAGTTCAAGTGGCATGGACCCTTGGGGAGCGTTAGAACTTGGCTCTATGGCTGAGGGAGGCCCCACCCCAGTTTTGGCCGCTGCGCCGCTTTCGACCTCTTACGAAGAGTACAGCCAGTCATGGGTACAAGCCGCTCAGGAAGGACTGACTCCTGGCGACTTTAAGGCCCTCGTTGACAGCCTGGGTAACTGGGTAAAGGCTGAGATAGCTCAAGTAAGGTCGGAAATGGGTTCAGAAGTCCTTCGCTTGAAGGAAGCCCTTCGCAAACGCAAAACCGAGGCCAAGACACTTCAGGAGCAGATAGACATTCTTGAGCAGACTAGACAGCACTTGTCTGCGCAGATAGCAGAGGCTCAGAACCAAAATCGCGTTTTGCAGAACGCTATGCAGGTGCTGAAGCAGGAGAACGAGAGCTTGAAAGTGTTGGTTCAGCAAGGCACTAGTGGAGGCAACGTTGGGTTGTCTCAGTCTTTGTTCCCTACCATGAAGGAGCCTGACACCTTTAATGGTGATAAGGCTAGCAAGCTGGATGACTGGCTCGAGTCGATGGCACTCTGGTTGCGCCACCGTGGCGTAATGGACGACGAAAAGAAGATAGAGACGGCGATGACTTACCTGCGAGGTTCAGCAAAGAAGGTCATGCAAGAGTACTTCGACAAGGTGGCAGACTCCAAGCCCCTTGGTACTTGGACCAACTTTGTGAACGAACTCCAGAAAGGATTCCAACAGACCGACAAGAAGGACAGGGCAAGGGCAGAGTTTGAGCAGCTTGTCAGCAAGAAAGGGACGAACGAGAAGACTTTCAACGAGTTTGCTGCTCGTTTCCGTTCACTGGCTCGCCAAACTGGCTTCTCCAACGAAGAACTGTTGGTCAAAGCCTATGCCCATACCCCTCGTGCCGCCGCCGATGTACTGGCAGCCCGTGGTCGTGCTCAGTGGGCTACGACCTGGGATGGTTGGTTGAAGGATGTTCAGGAGATTCTGCAGGATCAACGTCTCTTGACGGGCACCGTACTCTCTGGACAGCCTCAGTCGTCGAAAGACCCTGACGCTATGGATGTCGACGCCTTGAAGAAGGGCTCAGCCCAGGGTAAAGGCAAGACAGCCAAAGTTCAGAAGGTTGCCATGTCATTCGAGGAGGCGAAAAAGAAAGGCTGCTGTGCTCAGTGTGGAGGCAAAGGCCATATCGCCAAGGAGTGTCCATCGAAGAAGAACAACTCAGGTTCTTCGACGTCGTCGAGTAAAACCACCAATGCACCGGTGGCCAGTTCGTCAAAGGCTTCGTCTTCAAAGGGAAAGGAGAAGGATAAGGGCTCTCGCCACACGAAGAACAGTGTGCGCGAGGTGTACGCCAGCGACTCGGAGAGATTCCAGGAGGTAGCCTCTGACGAGGAGTCGAGCGCGGATAGCTCAGAAGAAGAAGATACCCCAAGACCAAGCAAAAGAAGAAGTCGTCTTCGAAGGAGAAGGCGCAGAAGATTAACCGCGTGGTGTTCTCAGATGATGAGGATTTTCTGCAGGGACCGATGTAGAGTCTGCGACATCTGGTCCGTTTTTAGATTTCCTTTACCCTCCCGACTCAGTAGAATGTATTAGATCAGTTTTGGAATCGAGAAAAGTCTCTAGTCTACCCTCCAAATCGAGCTTTATCGTTCCAGTAACTTTGAGTCAGGGTAAGGAAATCAGAGTGCAGACTACCGCGCTGGTTGATTCAGGGGCCTATGCTGTGTTCATTAGCCATCGCTTCGTCAAGAAGCATAAGCTGAAGACGAACCAGCTGGCCAGGGAGATACGCGTTTACAACGCAGATGGCTCCAGGAACAAGTGTGGCAGTATTGAGGAGTACGCTTGGCTCGACGTAGCCGTAGGGGACCATGTCTCCAGACAAGCATGCCTCATTACAGATCTGGGTGGAAAGGACATGTTCCTCGGCTTTAGCTACTTGAAGAAGCATAATCCTGAGATAGATTGGGATAAGGGCGAGTGGAAGTACTCCAGATGCCCAGATTCTTGTCGCTTTACCAGCCACAAGGCTCAAGTAGCACAAGCAGAGCTCGAAGAACCTATGGATGAGGACTTCGAGGAGGAAGAAGAGGAGCCTTGGCTTCAGTGGGTCGACCCTTCCACCCCAGATGGCCGCGTTTTGGCAGTAACCTGCCGGAAGATCGCAGCGATGTGCAGTATTTGTTCGCTGGAGGGAATCGAGGGCTGGGAGCAGCTTGTCCCTGCACAGTATCAGGACTATGGGGACGTGTTTTCGAAGCGCGCAAGCGAACGGTTACCCGTACGAAAGCCTTACGACCACGCTGTCGAGTTTATCGACGGAGCTACCCTACCTCGACCAGCTCGTAATTACTCGCTGTCGCCAGAAGAGAGGAATTCTCTGGACGAGTGGATTCAGGAGAATCTCGCCAAGGGATACATCAGACCGAGTAAATCCCCGCTGGCAGCACCAGTCTTTTTCGTGAAGAAGAAGGACGGTTCATTGCGCTTGGTGCAGGACTACAGGAAGCTGAACGAAGTCGTCAAGAAAGACCGCTTCCCTATACCCAAGATTTCAGACCTTATAGATCGACTATCTAAGGCCAATATATACACCAAGATTGACCTTAGATGGGGGTATAACAACGTCAGAATCAAGGAAGGAGACGAGTGGAAGCTGGCCTTCATCACACCTTTCGGTTTATATGAACCTACAGTGATGTTCTTCGGCCTCAGCAATGCACCAGCAACCTTTCAGCGCATGATGAACCATATTCTCGATGATCTGATTCGAGAAGGGCATGTCATGGTCTACCTAGACGACATTCTCATCTTCACGAACGACTTGGACCACCATCGGCGATTAGTTCGCGAGGTATTGCAGCGGCTACGCGATAACGACCTGTTCGCTAAGCCAGAAAAATGCTTCTTCGAGACGGATAGCATTGAATACCTCGGAATGATCATCAGCAAGGGGTCGGTTCAGATGGATCCATCGAAGGTAGACGGCGTTTTATCTTGGCCCATACCCAAAAGGGTCAAAGATGTCCAGGCTTTCCTGGGTTTTGCCAACTTCTACCGGCGGTTTATTCGAGACTTTGGCAAGATTGTTCGCCCATTGTCAGAGCTTACCCGCAAAGGCAAAGAGTGGGAATGGGGCCTGAGCAGCAGGATGCTTTCGATACGCTCAAAAGAGCGTTCACTACTGCGCCTATTCTCAAGATTCCAGACGACGAGCACCCTTTTAGGCTCGAATGCGATTCGTCAGACTTTGCTACGGGGGCTGTACTTGAGCAACTGGGCGAGGACGGCCTTTGGCACCCTGTCGCGTTTTACTCCAAGGCGCTAGGCGTACACGAGCGCAACTACGAGATATACGACAAGGAGATGCTAGCCATCATCCGCGCGCTGAAGGAATGGCGCCACCACTTGGAGGGACACCCTCTACCGTTCGAAATATGGTCAGATCACCAGAATTTGACCTATTTCCGCAAGGCACAAGACTTGACGCGACGTCAAGCGCGATGGAGCCTTTTCCTCACACGTTTCCACTTCAAGTTGGAGCACAAGCCTGGAAAGACGATGAAGCGGGCTGATCCAATGTCCAGGAGGCCAGATCATGAATTGGGGGTGGATTGCGACAATCGTGAAAAAGTCCTTTTGAAGCCAGAATACTTCGCGATTCGAGCCATGCAACCAACCCATTCATCGATAGTGGACGATAGCAAACTGCTAGAAAGGATCAGAAAAGCCCTGCTGGACGACGAAGTCACCAAGTCGTACAAAGACCTGATGTTGAAAGGACCAAGAGAGTTCGGGAAGGACTTAGCGGAATGGCACCTCGAGGACGGGCTACTACTGCACCGAGGCAAGGTGTATGTGCCCAAGGACGACAAGATTAGGGCGGATCTACTCAAGTTACACCACGACTTCCCTGGGGCTGGACACCCTGGACGATGGAAGACGTTGGAGTTGCTGTCGCGCAACTACTGGTGGCCAGGAATGTCAGTTTACGTCAAGAAGTACGTCGCAGGTTGCGAAGTCTGCCAGTCGCATAAAAACGTCAATCAGAAGCCTGCTGGCCTGCTACAGCCGAACGAGGTTCCGTCGGAACCCTGGGAGATAATCTCATGCGATATGATCACGGACTTGCCTGAGTCGGACGGTTACAACGCTATCTTCGTAGTCGTTTGCCGCTTAACCAAGCGAGCACATTTCCTCCCCATCACCAAGGAGTTTTCAGCCAAGGATCTGGGAAATTTGCTCTATGAGCGTGTTTGGCCTTTGCATGGCCTACCCAGACAGATCATTTCGGACAGAGGAACGCAGTTCGCTGCGAAACTCTTTCAGGAATGGTGCAGACTCCTGGGGATCAAGTCAGCAATGACTACAGCGTTTCACCCTCAGGCAGACGGTCAGACTGAGCGAGTTAATCAGTCATTGGAGCAGTATCTGCGCTGCTACACAAGCTTTAGGCAGGACGACTGGGCGTACCTTTTGCCCTCTGCTGAGTTTGCGTACAACAACCAGGCGCATGAAAGCACCAAGAACTCGCCATTCTTCGTCGAATATGGCCGTCACCCACGCATGTTCCCAGAGCAGGACCGTGTTACAAGGTTGTCAGAACTGGACGACTGGACAAAGCTTAGACAGGAGGCCCAAGATCAGGCGAAAGCCGCGCTCGTGCTGGCTGCAGAGCGAATGAAGTGGTATTACGACCAGGGTAAATCAGAACCCTTGTTCAAGGTCGGAGACCGTGTTTGGCTTGACGCAAAGGATCTGAACCTTCGGGTTCCCTCCAAAAAACTGGCACCAAAGCGAGTAGGCCCTTACGAGATCGTAGAGCAGCTGGGACCGGTTACCTTCAAGCTGAAGTTACCAGCCCATGTGAAGATTCACCCGGTCTTCCACGCAAGCAAGCTCACGAAGCACGTCGAGGATGAGGTCGCCAATCGCATGCGCAAACCCCTACCACCCATTCGTGTGGGTGATGACGAGGAGTACGAGGTCGAGCAGATCGTAGATGCACAGCCAGACTCTAAAGGCCGTGTCATGTACCGAGTACGGTGGAGAGGCTACGACGAGCATAGCGACACATGGGAATACTTGCCCAATCTCAAGCACGCTATGGCGAAGGTCAAACAATTCCACAAGAAATACCCAGATGCGCCAAAGGCAATTTCCCTTCTGCAACGCCACCACGACGAGGAGGATGAGTTTTTCGTGCGCGAACTCGCGCTACTCCAATCTTGGGGAGCAGACGACCAGTTCGAGGTCGAGCTCATGAACAAGGACGCAAAACTCCCCTCACGTGGCTCGCCAGAAAGCGCAGGGTTGGATCTTTTCATCACGGAAGACCTTACGCTCAAGCCCCATGATCGCAAGCTAGCGCCAACTGGCCTTCGAATGTGTACTCCACCAGGTACCTACGCTCGAGTCGCACCACGGAGTGGCCTCAGCCTCAGAGGCATCGACATAGGAGCAGGCGTTATTGACCGAGATTATCGAGGAGAGCTCAAAATTCTACTCATCAACAACTCGCCCGACACCTTTACATTCCACAAGGGTGATCGTGTCGCTCAACTCGTGCTCGAAAGAATCTCCTACGCCGAACCAACTCCGGTTTCTCGCCTCGACTCAACCATTCGCAGCAGCGATGGTTTTGGCTCCACTGGTATTTAGGCTTCACCAGGAGGTTCAGCTAGAATTGGGGGTAATGTCACAGTTTTTCGTCTCAACCCTTAGGGTTAGGGGCAGCAGGTGACAGAAGCGATTACTCCGAACTGTGACATGCAGAAGCGCTGGAGTGACAGCCCTAGGCTCGGGGCTGGTCACGTGATACGGCGGTCACGTGATGCGCACACGTGCGGTATCCCAGGGTCACATGGTCGAAGGTCTAGAAGCAGGCAAGGGTCTGGAAGCGCCGAGACACCCCGGAATGGACTAGAAAGTCCTGGAGGTCTCTGGACAGGTCCGGACAGTGCTGGAACGTTCTGGGGGTTTCTGGGACATCGTAGGAACATTTAGGAACGTGTAGGAGAATGTAGGAATGCCTGTAGGGCACTAGCCAATAGCGTAGTAGGTATTAGATAGCTAGGACCCTGAACACCGGTCCCTGGGGACCTGGTGCACATGTATATAAACCCTGAGGGCTGGGGGTGCCTCCCCAGCTTCAATCTCATCGCATCTCACCTCTCTAGTCTCTATACCTCGTCTTCAAGCTTGGCTACACCCTTTTGTAGTCCAAGTAAACCTTTGCCAGTGAGTATTGCTGGTTGGTTTGGTGTATAGGCGCTAGGGCAGCGCATTTTTGTGATAGGAACGGGATAGGCGTCGGCCGAGGGCGCGCGAGCAGTCGGGGTAGAGGTGAGCGCGACTACGGGGACCGAGGCGACCGGATGTACCTAGAGTAGAAAAGAATAAGATTGTTAGTAATACTAAACGCGAGCCGCGGTCAGCGGGCAAGTGGGTGGTAGAAGACGAGAAGGGGGAGCGAAAGACGCGAGGAAGGGGCCGAGGCTCGCGAGGTCGCTCGCTCGGCTCGGGTGCTCGGGCGAAGTCAAGGATCGCAGGGACGAGTTCGCAGGCGGAGTCGCGGGTCGCAGAGGAGTCGCGGTACGATGTTCGCAGACACGCTTGTAAGACTTAGGGGCGAGAGGGGAACTTGTTCGGTTCTGTCTACTACAGAGGGAATATTTTATACTATTCTACTCAGCCACCCTACGTCAGAACTATACAGTACTATGTTCCTACACTCTCCGACGGCGGTGAAACCGCTTGACGAGGCCTGCGCGACGTCGGCGACGATACCGCGAGGACGGAGGGGGGCTCGCAGCGGGCAGCGAGGTCTAGTGCGCGGGCGAATACTTAGGCCGAGCAGGCGCTGCTCGGACGCGGCGTGGGACCCATGTGGCGAGGCGCTCGGCAGGGTTCGGCATCGGGTGCGTGACTCGGGGCGCTGACGTGTCGGTTGCGACGCGTTCGGGAGGATTCGGGCGAGCACATGGTGTGGTCGTCTTGGCTTCGGCTTTATCGGCTGACGATGCGAGGTGCGGGAGACACGCGTTCTGACGCGTCGGCGGGCGCAGCGGCGCGCGGGGCGCATCATTCTCCTCCCAACCGAAAAGAAGGCCCGTCCTCGGGCCAGCGAATGGAGCGCGTGAGCGGGGAATGGAGCGAACGGACCCGCGTACGAGAATGTAGCCTAGACAGGGCCCGGCATCACTTCTTCGGGTATCGCCGAGTGATCTGCTACGTGGAAGAGGGGCCGAGTGCGCGTGTCCCGTGGATTAAAGGATGGCGAGGGCGAACCGAACGCTATCGCAACACATCCTCTTCGAAATGAGCCAGCAGCACCGCCCCACGACTGAGCCTTCGCCCGCTCGGAGCGACCGAGCGCAGCAGCGCGTCGGTGCCCGAACTCGACTTCGCCGCCGGCTGCTCACGCAGCTCGAGGGAATTGACCTTGACGACGTCGCAGCCAACCGAGCCTGGTTGGAGCAAGCCCGGAGCGTCTCGGTGCGTTGCGCGATTGTTTGCCGACGTGTATTGACTGAGCGATGGTAGTCCGAAGAGCCGTCCGCCGTAGCGGTCGTGCCTGGTCTCGCAGAGGAGCTCGACGACTTTCAGTCGAAGATGGGGCTTCGGCTCTATCAGCTCGCCGACAGCAGCGACACAGCGGGCCTCGCGCGCGAGTTCCTTACGCCGGACCTGAGTTCGGTAGCGTCTCGCGCGGTGCTGGCCGAGGCCGAGACGTTGCGTCGTCGGTTCGAAGCGGAGGGGTATGCCGATAGCGACGCCGTCGAGGCCGCAGCGCGTAGACTCGCTGATCTCGGGCCAATCCCCGAGGATCGTCTTCTCGCTGTGCTGTATGGCGATGAAGACACCGAGCGGCAGCTACCTGCCACGCCCGCTACCGTTGCCGCGGGTCCAACGTCCTCCCCGGGCAGCGGGACCATCGTGCCTGCGCTTCGCGATTCTGACACTCGGATGCGCTCGCGGACGTCCTCGCCCTCGCCCAACCCATCGAACGCGCCGGGATCTCCTCGCATGGACGTGGACGAGCTTAGCCAAGACGACGCGGAGGGAAGCGAGTCGGCGGTGCCGCCTTCGACGGAGCCCACTTCGCAGGTGTCCGAGAACGAACCCGACCAGCCGACACCGCAGGGTGGCGACGGCGCGAGGTCGCGTTCGGAGCTAAGTTCGGTTCGTCGCAAGCCGGTCCCTCGTCGGGCGCGCCGTGGTCAATCCGCGCCCGCGACCGAAAATGCCGAATTCTTCGGGGTCGACCGAGTACGTCCCGTTCCTCGTTTTCGGACGCGAGGTAGCTGACGTGTGGGCCAGTGCCGGTTTTGCATTAGCCGCGACGAAGAGTGCGTTTTCCAGGCCGGGAAACGTCGGTGCGCGCGGTGCTTGGAGCGAAAGGTGAAATGTCCCGGCAACCGCGCCTTCCCACCTTCGCCGGAGGCCAGCGGTGCCGAGTCGGGCGCGTCGCAAAGCCAGGCCGAACCCGTCGCGGACGCTGCCTCAGTGGCGTCCAGCCAGACTTCGCAGAAACGGGGTCGCCTGAGCCCTGACAAGGCCGCCAACACTAGTGAGTGTCGTCGAATCTTGGTCTTGCGCTTTGTATTGACTTGTGTCGTAGAGCGACCTCGTACCGTTCCGGTGGCCTCGGCTCGGGCTCGGGCTGCGACCTCGGTTCCGGGTCCTTCGTCGGCTGCGTCTTCCAGCACGATGCCGCCGCCGTCCGGGTACTTCGGGCATTCGCCGGCGTTGGTCGACTCGTCTGTGCTGCGCGAGCTGCAGCTTCGCCCGCCCCCCGAGCACGTCGCGCAACACATCGTGCGCACCCAGGCCGACACGTTGGCCAGCGAGATCGCGATGCTATCCGCGCGTATCGAGCTGCTGACTAGCCTTCGTTCAGGGCTCCAGGCCCTTCTTGACGACTTGCCGGGCGTTCGCGAGCGTCGTGACGATAGCGCCGAGCGGCGCCGTACGCCTCCTGGAGGTTCTGCCGGGTCGAGTGCGAAGGGCAAGGGCCGAGCTCGGTGAGAGGCGTTCGCGTGGTCGTCGTTAGTTGTACTTGTATGTCCATATGTTGTTTTTGTTATAAATAGTCGAGGTTTGCGCAGTGTTTGGTTGTCGGCCTGCTCTCTCCTCCCAACCGAAAAAAAGGGCCCGCCCTCGGGGCCAGCGAAGAAAGGGCGCAGGGAAACGTGAATGGGAAGTGAACGAGAAAAGGAAGAAGGGGGTATAGCCTCAGTACGTCATCATAGGCCGTGCGCGAGGGCGACGCGGATGCGACGCGACGCGAGAAGGGGGGATGAATTAATCTTCGGGGAGGTCCTCGCCATCATCGGCCGAAGCCTCAGAGACGGAGCGAGCATCCTCGTCGTCGTTAGAGCCCTCGCCAGGTTCCGAGCGAGCGAGTGCGCCGTCGTCGTCGTCGCCGAGCGAAGTGTCGTCTCGCATGACGCGCAGCCGTTCGGGCGTGATATCCTCGAAGCCGTCGGGGAGTGGAATCGACTTGCGAGCGAAGTAAGGTGCGACTCGGAAGGCCGCCACAGGACGGTCCATAACTGCGCCATCGAGCTCGCATAGGATGTAGGCTCCGCCGCGATTGCGAGCGACGACGATGAGTGGCCCGAAATACCGAGGACGCATCTTGCGGTTGAGGGACTTCTCGATACGCGTGTTGCGAATGAGGACGAGGTCGCCGCGCTGGAAGTCATAGTCGCGAATGACCGCAGCGTGTTCGCGTTCGAAAATCCGTGCTGCGCGAAGCCGGGCAGCGTACACACGGTCGCGCAACCTCGCGAGGTCTTCGCTTCGCTTCTGCAGCGCGATGGCCCGCTGGGCAATAAGGTCGGCCGTGGTCGCGACAGACTCGGGCGGCGGGCGAAGGTATGTCGCCTCCGCGAGATCGAACGGCATGACCGGGTGAGTACCGGTGACAGCGAAATACGGGGAGCAGCCCAGGCGTTTTCTCGTCGTGATACGTTCGGACCAAAAGACCGAATGCGCGACGTGATACCAGCGCGAGGGGTCGCCGTCGGCTGCCTTATACAGTGCTTGCCGAACGTCGTAATGGGCTCGCTCAACGATGCCGTTCGCGCGCGAATTGTATCCGCTGATGCGAATATGAACGATCTTGCGGGTCTTCGCGAGGTATTCGATGGCCTTAATGAATGGTGTGCCGTTGTCGGTGACGATCTCGGACAGAATACCCCAGCGCGAGAGAAGAGACTCGTATATCCAGTCGCCGATGAGCTTCCCTGTTTCGCGACGAAGGCCAACCCACTCGGGAAACGTGGTAAGCGAGCAGCGAGCCTGAACGATAAAGCGGCGCGAAGCCGAGGGCGGAAGGTGCATGGTGTCGGCATAGACCCGAGTGAAGAGCGAGGCCGGTATCGCGACCGTCGGCGGTATCAGGTGATGCTGGTGCTTCCGTGTCTGGCAGATGTGGCACGTCTTCACGTACCATTTGACGTCAAACGCGAGGTAGGGCCACCAGAAACGCTCCGACAAGAGCGCGGTCGTCGCGAAGACTCCTCGGTGGCAGGCGCCGTCGTGAGCGTCGCGCAGGAGCCGAAGTCGTCGTTCGGGGGCGACGACCAGTTGATGGGCCCCCGACAGACGGCGACGCCACAGCTTGCCGTCCCGTACGAAGAACTGCAACGCGTACCGCACAAACGAGTCGGCCTCGCGAGGCTCCATCCCGTCTGGCCGCACCAGCGTCTCGAGGAACTGGCGAACTAACTCGAGCTTCGCGTCCTCGGCGCGAGCAGCGGGGGTCCGAGGAATATCGGCGTACACCAGGTCGGGTGGGTCCAGCGCGGTCGCGACATCTTCAGGTAGCTCGGGTCGAGCGTCTTGAGTCTCGGGGTCGTGCTCGGGCGCGGTACCGTCGTCGGCCAACGCGAAGACCGAGGCGAGAGACAGTTCGGTATGAAGAGTCGTCGGTGTCGGTGCGCGAATAGGGCGAATCGGGTTGATGACATGAATGAACGAAAAGTTCGGGTCGCCGAAATCGTCGTCGTCATCTTCGGGTCGCTCTGGATCGCCTGGTTGCGCAGGTCGTCGCGATGGGCCGTCGGCGCCGTGCTTTACGCCGGGAACGTGTACGAGCTTGAAGTGAAAGTTCAGGATGTACGTGATCCACCGGTTGATTGCTGCCGAGGGTGCGATGTCAGGGTTGCGCAGCATGCCCTTGATGTGTTGCGCGTCGACCTCTAGTATCCAGCCGCGTACGCCAATAAGCCAAGGCTTGAGCTCCTTGAGCGTGCGATAGACACCGTAGATCTCCAGCTTCGGCTGCGAGAATCGCGACTCGCGGTCGTTCAGCGTGATGGACCCGAATCGCGCGAAGTACCGAACCCGTGGGACCTCGGGGTCGCACTGCGACAATAGGTAGCCGACTGCGAGATACGAAGTATCGACGCCGACTACGATAGCTGCCGGAGACTTGTAGTCGATGGGCCGAAGGCGTCACAGTGACACGCCGCCTCTTTCAGGTCGTCCATCGCAGCTTGTTGTTCGGGACCCCATTCGAAAGTCGCGCCTTTCCGAGTAAGCTTCACCAGGTGGTGCGCTCTCTTCGCGAAGTTGCGAATCCAGATGCGAAGAACGCCGACAGTGCCGAGGAACGCCCTTAGCTCGGAGAGCGTCTTGCAGGGACCCCAGTCGCGAATGACTTGTACGCGATCGACTTCGGGTAGCCTTCCGTCGTAGGTACAGCGATAGCCGAGCACTACCGTCTCGGCCGCGATTAAGACCGACTTCTTGCCCGAGTACGTGCCGCCGGCGTACTTCATGCGTTGGCAGACGCGGTTGAGCACTTCGAAGTGCTCGCGGACGAACCGGCGAATGCCTGGGTTCTCGGGTATGCGCTCGTAGTCGCCTTCGGGTGTCTCGTACCGCGTCGCAGGACCTCGGATAGGGACGTCGTCGATGTAGGGGATGGTATATTCGGGGATCTCGTCTTGTAGGATAAACGTGACGTCGTCATGGAATATCGGGACCGAGTTCGTCCAGCCCATGGGTAGCGTCGTGAGCCGAAGTAGGCCGAAGGGCGACTGGAACGTAGTGAGATCTCGCGACGTCTCGGCGAGAGGGCGGTTGTCGTAGCCGACGTAGAGGTCGAGGATTCCGCCGCACGCCCTTCCGGCGAAGGTCTCGGTCAGATAGTCGGGGACAGGGGGCACGCCCGAGTGCTGTATGGTGACCGCGTTGAGAGGTTCCAGCGAATGGACGATGCGAAGGGCCTTCGTGAACTTCTTCGCGACTGGGAACCATTTCGATCGGTACGTAGCGTTCGACGGCTCGTAAACGCCAGCCGCGATCTTCTTCTTGATGACCTCGCAGACTTCGTCGTAGATGCTCGGCGGTATCGGTATATTTCGCTCCACCCAGGGCGTATGCGGCACTACCGGAATCTCGACCGGCGGAAAGAACTCCTCCTTGAAGCGTCCTCGCTCAGAGTCGTCCCAGGCGAACGCGTCTTGATGGAGGGTCATGAAATGGTGCAAGAGCTTGCGCTCTTCGGGCAGGAGAAAGTCGCCGCTGTGCAGCGCGTCGGTATCGCGCATGCGCTCGGCCGAATACCGTCCGGTTGGTGCGAACTCGGGGATATTCGCGTAGTCGATCTTCGGCAACTCCGCGAGGGCCTCGGGCATCGGGTGTCGCACTATGCGATACTGCGAAGGTAGTTGTGTCTTGACGGGACGCGTCTTAAGATGCACCGGCTTGTACTTCTTCTTGGCAGCGAAGGTTGCACGGAGCGAGCTAGGATCGTCACCGAGAGTTGCGAGGGCGGAGTCGGACAGTTCGGACAACACGTCGTAAAGGGGAAGCATAGCTAGATATTGAGAGACTTCTACGGCAGGGTCTTCGGCTACAGGCGTATTAATGATAGAAAGGAAACTTGCGATGGCAGCTCGTTCTTCTTCGCGTTCGGCTTCTTCGGCTGGCTCGTCTTGTGTACCGCCGGCATTTTTAGGACCTCCTCGAGGTGCGCTCGAATCCTCGGCCGCTAAAAACCCTGGCTCGGCATTCGGAATCGGGGCTTGCCTCGCGGGAAGGTCGGCACTGTAACGACGACACCGGTGTTCGGGCAGTGCATCTCGAGGGTCTGGTCTTCGTTGCGATAGTTGCGGATGACCGATTCCGTGAGTACGTCGAGGGGCCGACCGAGGAGAATGTCGTAGGCCGCTTCGCGAATAACGTGTACCTGCAGATAAAGGGTGAGGTCGCCGATGCGGAATGGTACGTCGCGAGCGAGACCGAGCGAGTGGTCGAGGTTCCCGTTCGCGCTCTGCATGTGCAGTACAATTGTCGGGTCGTACGCAAGACCGAGGGCGTGACAGACGGCCTCCGACATTGAGACCACTTGGCAACCGCCATCGATAATGCACTCAACCTCCTCTCGGTTCGCTACGACCGCGTGGATCGCTCGCAGGGCATGCGATTCGCGGGCGACCGTTAAGGGCCTCGGAGTCTCGCCTGGTCCAAGTCGCCGTAGATACGCCTCGTACGGGTCAGGGACTCGGATAACGCCACGCGGTAGGCCTTGCTGCGATTCCTGCCGAAGTAGCTCGCGCACCGAGGGCAATGCGGGCGACCCATCTCCCTCGTCGACCGAGCCGAGGAACGTCGCTGCCTCGGTGGTTTTCTCGGTAGCGACTCGCTTCGGGGTGATCTGTGCACGGAGGCGGTCGCGTAGCGGCTGCGAGATTGCGAGCAGGTCTTCCGGCGTGATCTGTACGGTCGGCGACTTCAGGACTTGCGAGAGCACTTTATCGGCAGTGGCGGGATTCTCGATCGGGGCGACGGTACGGTACGCGGGCTCTTTCGCATCGCCCTTCTTCGGAGGCGGCGGCGGTGCGCCAACGTTTCGCTCCGCCGGCGGTGCATAGGTCGCGTCCCGGGCCTGCGCGAACGGGTGTTCGGGGACTTGTGCCGCGGCTGGCGGTGGGTCGGCTCAGCGGGTCGGGGCTGCTCTACTCGAGCTGGCTCGGATGTTCTTTCGTCGGTCGCAGGTTCGGCGCGAGTAGTCGGTATAGGTCCAGCATGATTGCGCGGGCTACGGCGAATACCTCCGGGGGCGGGTCGGCCGTTGCGAATCGCGAAGATCTCGCGCTCCAACTCTGCGATACGCTCCTGGTCGTCGGCCGAGAGCGTATAAGCCGAGGCGGGGATAGACCCTTGCCGCGCGCTGGGCGAGTCGACGATCGAGTATAGCATCGATCCCGTGGGTTGAGACGTGGCTACCGGCTGCGAGTACGAGAGCGAACCGACCGCGACGTTGTTTGGGTTCTGACGGTGCCACTCTAGGATACGGTCGCGCATACACCGTCCTTCCAGCGACCGCGGCGGGAATGCACCACTCGGTAGAACGATGCGATTCTCGGCGTTACGTTTGATGAGGCCTTTGCGGATGTCTTCTTCTGCCGCTGGACAGGCACTCATGCGATGCCCCACCTGCGCACAGTAGTGGCAGTCGAGGCCCGTGGACGCTTCCGAGCGCGGTACCGAGGGCCGAGAGGCCGAGCCCGAGGACGCCGCCGAGGTACTTCGCTCTTGAGCTCGCGTGAAGACTCGGGTGAGCAGATCTACGAGTCCTTCTTCGGTCTTGACTGTAGAGTCGACGTGCGAAGGGATCGCCGCCGACGGGACCGAGGGGGTTGCCGCAGTACCGTACAAGAGATGGTTTACCGCCTCGTTATACTGTTCCATCGAGTAGCCGTCCTCGGGATGCACGTCGGGGAATTTGATTAGCAAGCGGGTGTCGACTCGGGCTTTAAAGTCGGCCTCGAAGACTCGGGCGAGAATGCGGTCGCGTTCGTGCGTCGAGAGCTTCTGCTGCTTGATCAGCCACTGCGCGGCGGTGCGGAACTCGCGGTAGAAATCCGACCAGTCGCCGATAGTTTTGAAGCCGAGGGGCCTTCGGTCGTCGACGAGTTTCTCGAGTTGCGAACGTGTGAACTTGCGCGAATCGTCGGCCCCGGGGTACAGCTTCAGGACTTCGGCTTTCCACGCCGAGTAGGTCCCGGTCGCATACTGGTCGAGTTCTTGCCAAGCGTCAGCTTCGCGGAACGAAACATAGCGTAGAGCGCTCTTCTTCTTTGTTTCGTCGTCGACGATGTTGGCGCGGCGAAGGCATTCCTCGAGGTCGTCGAAGAACCGAATCAGGGACCGAGGCTCTCTCGGGTCGAACTCGGGCGCCGCTCGTTCGCCCTTGAAAGGCATTTGGAACCCGTGCTGTGCCATGGCCGGACCGAAATGTACTGGGGGTAGCGGTGGCGGATTAGGAGGGTTCGGAGGTTGGTTCGGCGGGTTCGCGGGGAGATGTGGGTGGTTGTTATGAGGGATGACAGGAGCTGCCGGCTCGGCAGGCGCGTTGTGTTGTGGTGGATTCGGTGGGTTCGCTGGCGGTTGTTGATCGCCGCCTCCGAGGTTCTCGGTGGGTTCGCGTTCGTGCAGATGCGCTAGGATCTCGGTCTCGGACTCGGCGTCGCTGTCTCCGGGACCGTCGGGAACGTAAAACGCGGTGTCGGGGTGGGTGTCTTCGAGGAAACTAGGGTCGAAACGATTGCTGCCGAGCTTAGCGGGAGCGCGTCGCCGAGGCTCGGCTGGGTACGGTACGGTGCGACTCGTAGAAGGTGTTGCGAGGGTAGTGTCGGGTGATCCGGTATCGAAGGCTCCGGGGAAGACTCTTCGTTGCAGACGGGAAACTGGCTCGGACGCTGCTCGGGGCCGTTTGCTGGTATCGTGCTGAGCCTGCGCTTCCTGTAGAGAACTTCGTCGGGGTTGTCTTTTTGCTCGAGAATCGGGCGACTACTGTTCGCGGTGATTCGAGGCTTCGGTTGCTTCGGAATTTTGACGTAGGCCTCACTGGGGCAGCCAAAATGATGCGCTTGCGCGCGGTTAGGCCGAAAGAAAGGGAGAACTTAGAGAAGGAGATGGAGGGGAACGGGATAGGCGTCGGCCGAGGGCGCGCGAGCAGTCGGGGTAGAGGTGAGCGCGACTACGGGGACCGAGGCGACCGGATGTACCTAGAGTAGAAAAGAATAAGATTGTTAGTAATACTAAACGCGAGCCGCGGTCAGCGGGCAAGTGGGTGGTAGAAGACGAGAAGGGGGAGCGAAAGACGCGAGGAAGGGCCGAGGCTCGCGAGGTCGCTCGCTCGGCTCGGGTGCTCGGGCGAAGTCAAGGATCGCAGGGACGAGTTCGCAGGCGGAGTCGCGGGTCGCAGAGGAGTCGCGGTACGATGTTCGCAGACACGCTTGTAAGACTTAGGGCGAGAGGGGAACTTGTTCGGTTCTGTCTACTACAGAGGGAATATTTTATACTATTCTACTCAGCCACCCTACGTCAGAACTATACAGTACTATGTTCCTACACTCTCCGACGGCGGTGAAACCGCTTGACGAGGCCTGCGCGACGTCGGCGACGATACCGCGAGGACGGAGGGGGGCTCGCAGCGGGCAGCGAGGTCTAGTGCGCGGGCGAATACTTAGGCCGAGCAGGCGCTGCTCGGACGCGGCGTGGGACCCATGTGGCGAGGCGCTCGGCAGGGTTCGGCATCGGGTGCGTGACTCGGGGCGCTGACGTGTCGGTTGCGACGCGTTCGGGAGGATTCGGGCGAGCACATGGTGCGGTCGTCTTGGCTTCGGCTTTATCGGCTGACGATGCGAGGTGCGGGAGACACGCGTTCTGACGCGTCGGCGGGCGCAGCGGCGCGCGGGGCGCATCAGCGGACGGGCAGCTCATGCTCCTCGCGGGGCTCTGGGACGTCGCCGTGCTCCCAGGTGCGCCCCCCGCCCCCTCTCCGTCCGCTCCTTTCCCGCCTCACGACGCGCAACAGGGCACGCCGAGCCGCTGTACACCTTTACCATCGTCACGACCGCCGCGTGCGCCGCGCTCGCGTGGCTGCACGACCGGCAGCCCGTCGTGCTCGACAGCGCGGACGCCCTGCGCACGTGGCTCGACGTCGGGCGGCACCCCTGGGACGCGCACGTCGTGCGCCTGCTCGCGCCGCCGCGCGGGGAGAACCTCACATGGTGCGCGCCCCCGCCTCTGGTGCACGACGGACCGCGGTGCGGTGCGGTGCGGTGCTGACGGTGTCGTTGCGGGCAGCTATCCGGTGCCGAAGGAGGTCGGCAAGGTCGGCGCCGAGTCGCCCGCGTTCGTCGAGCCCCTCGCGGCGCGCAGGGACGGCATCGAGGCCCTGTTCGCGCGGCAGGCGGCCAAGGCCCCGAAACGCAGCGCGTCGCCGGGGCTCCCTGAGCTAGTGTCCTCGCCGCCGAAGAAGACAAAGTCGGACGAAGACGAGACAGCGGAGGAGCCGAAGACGGAGAAGATGAATACCTGGGAGGACGACGAGGTCGAGATCCTCGACGTTGACGCGCCTTCTGAGGGTCCGAAGCGCAAGAGTACGAGTCCTAGCAAAGAGGTAAGACGGACGTGGTGTGTATGCCGCTCGTCAGGTGCTGACGCGGTGTGCGTAGGCATCCCAAGGTTCACCATCGAAAAAGGTAGGACTTTCAGAGCCCAATACAGTCGATGCTGACGCAGGATGCAGAAAAAGACAGCAAGGGCCACAAAGTCCAAGAAACCGCAGGTGAAACAGGACAAGTCAAAGATCACAGCGTATTTTGGAAAGTGACCCCTCAGTCCTCAAGTCGGCCTGGCAGCGATAGCACCTGTATTGTACACTTTAACTAACCATGTACAATGGGACCTGTACTCCATGTTAGAACGAATGTTCAAATCGACATTTTACAACGCTTGGAACAGATACATCACGAGCTAGAGCTACAAAGTCTACGCACTCATACAGCGGTCTACACGAAACGAACAGAAGGTATCACAAGGACTGGCCGCAGAGAGTTCAAAACGCGACACCCACCCCCGCAGAGAAACTGCCCTCCTCCTTCTGGCTCTCACGCGAGCCCGACGGGCCCACGCCCCCAAACGGGTCGCCGAGCCCAAACAGGCTGACGCCCTCGACGACGCCCTCGCCAAAGCCGCCGCCCCCGCCCTCTGCGCCCGAAAAGTCCATCTCGGGCAGCGCGCCGGCGACGAACTGGAGCGCACCGAGATCGAGCTCGAGCACGCTCTCGTTCACGCTCCCGCGGAGGTCCGCCGTGCTGATGCTCGCCGCACTGAGGCGCGCGGCCGCGGTGCCGCCGGGCGGCGCGGGCGGCGGGAGGCGCAGCGCCGCGAGGGCCGGCGCGCCGAGCGTGTGGAGCGTGCTACCCTGCGCCGGCGCGGTGCCGACGACGACGTACGAGGACGGCCGCGCGGGCGTGTCCGCCGCGGGGAGCGCGAGGGCGGACAAGTAAGGGGAAGCGGGAGCGTCGCACTCGGACACGCAGTCCTCCTCGATGATCGGGTACAGCTGGCTGCCGTGCGGGCGGACGAGGCTGTCGCCGCTCGCGTCGTCCGCGTCGTCCGCCGCGTCAGGCGCGCCGAGCTCGTCGGCGGCGGAGCGCACGGAGCGCGCCTCGATGCTGAAGTCGTCCGCGTCGTCCTCGGCAGAGGCGTCGAGCGAGCTGCTGCGCGAGAGGCGGGCCGCGAGACCGAGCGCGGCGCTGACGGCGTCGACGTCGAGCCGCCCGTCGCTCGCCATGAGCGCGTCCAGGTCGAGCGACGCCCAGCTCTCGGTCTTGCTCCTGCTCTTGCCCTTCGAGCCCCCCGCGCTGCTCGCGCCGCGCGACTGGGCGCTCCCGGCGGTCGCCCGCGACGAGTGCGACGACGCCTTGCTCGCGCCGGCGCTCGACGCGCTGGAGTTCGTGCCCACGTCGAACACGAGCAGACCCTCGACCTCCTCGCTGGAGGTGCCCTTTGCGATGTATGCTCCGTCGCGCTCGCCGCTGGTGTTCATGCCGAACTCGTCTGGGTTGGGAGTCGAGGGCCCGCTGACGCTCTTTCTAAAGCGGCCTGCGAGGCGCGCCTTTGCCCCAGTGAACCTTGGTGTTGGGCTCAGGGGTGGCCGAGGATTTGGGGGCACGAGCTGGTTGGGTGTAGGTGTAGGAGGCAATGCCCCAGGCATCGCAGGGCTGTCTTTACGAATGGTGGTGGCAGGGCTTTCAGCCACAGGAGAGCGAGCGCGATGGTGTCTCTCACAGCCACTAGGCGAGGGGTGGAAACTGTCCTCCATTACGACTCGCCCGCGGCCAAGTGAGGGAGACAAGCGTGTGGGCGTCTTTGCAAAGCCGAGACCAACGGCCTTGCTGCGGCAACCTCTCCCATCTTCGACGTCGCCGTCACTGGCTGAGACAGGAGAGACTAGCGCTGCTCTATGGGGTGTGTTCAACGGCTTGATAGTAGCCTTTGCCTGCGAACTCTTTGTAGGCAAGAGATACGTGACACCATTCCGTCTTTCTTCAGAACCTGGAGATACCTTGCGATTTAACGATGTTGCAGGAGCGGAAGGGGTGACCGGAGAAGGTGGTTGAGCGGGCGAGGAGGGAGCCACAGGAGACGAGAGGGGTGAGGTCACGCTTAGAGACAAACAAGCACGTAAAGAAGACGAAGATGTGATAGAGGTGACGCTAATCCGTCTGCTAGCGGACTCTGGTAGTGACAGTTTGTCTTGAGACTTCGACGAGGGAGACAATGACATCGCCGAGGAGACGTTCACGTCGCGTCCATTCTGGGGCTGGAGTGAATTGTCTGCAGCACTATCGGCATTTCTTCTCGACATAGGGTCAACTGGGAAAAAAAAGATTTAGTAGATGCGAGTGGGAATCAAGCAGGACGCTCACGAGAAACGGGATCCAAGGCAGGGGATACGGAGGTTGCACTAGCTGGTGAAGAGCTCGACGGTGTCGGAGAGAGAATCAGATTCGGGGAGAAATAGTACGGTGTTGAGTATGGTGACAAGTCCGAGTTGGCGCTTATAGCCGGAGACCGAGTCTTATGGAACGCGGAGACTCTGTCCTTGCGCGCGCGATAAGACGAACTCTTATCGGAGGACGACATATGAGGCATTGACGACGACGCGTGAACGATCTGTGTCAAGGGAGACTCTTTCATGATGATGGGGAGAGATCTCGAAGAGCAACCAGGCCCAGGCAGAGGTGAAGGCAGGGGGTCGCAGGGCGGAGAACTAGGATGAACGCTGGCACAGTCTTCGATGCACCTGGACTTGCCGGCCGATACAGAAGGGCAATCAACGTTCCTAACCATACTGGAGTGAGACCGAACGTCAGTGGAGCTGCGCGCAAGTAAAGCTTCTGTCGTGCAAGAGACCCCATTCAAGGCCAGCTCTGTAGCTTTCGCAAAGTCTTCTTGTTTGGCAGCGCCGGACAAGCCTCCGAGGTCGGGAGTGTTCATCTCCAGGAAAGACAAGCTAAGAGACCGAGTGTGGGTATTCAAAGACGCTGAAGCATATCTAGAGGACTGAGACTGCCTGTTGAGATGAGAGCCTGACGAACGCGTAGCCTTTGAGACTGAGCCTGAGCCACGGTTGGAATTGACAGGTGCCGAAACAGAAGCAGAGCGACGATGCGACTTGCGCGAGCGATGCGAGCCACCAGCACCAGCGAGACCATCTGAAGAAACTTTCTTGCGTTCAACAAGACTCCCGTCGTTTGCAATAGACATCCGTGTTCGCGCAGAGGAGCTGAGGGTGCCACCGTTAGATCTCAGAGAGTTGGAGTTGACCGTGCGTACACGAGAGCCAGTGGACACAGATTGAGACGCAAACCCGCCAACGGTCAAGTAGGGGGACATATTCGGGCTTGTGGTAGGGTGTCGGCTGAGGGTGCTTCGGGGACTAAAGGTACTCGGGTAGAAGCTGCCAGGCCTAGAGTCTCTGGTCAGTAAACCGTGTAAGCAATGGTACACGGCACTCACGTAGACATCGCAAAGGAGGAGCGACGAGCGACCCGATGTGCGCGCACGGTGATACGAGTCTCCCACTCGGGCGAGCCCAGAAAGCCAACGACATAGCCTTGGAGGTCGTGCCGAACTCTAGTAGAGGCGGCGCGGAGAGCCGAAGGGTTGAACTTCAATAGTTTGCGAGGTGTCGTGATGGCGACCAAGCCCGAAGACAGAGCAAACGCAGCCGACGCGCTAGATGCGTCGAGACCAAGACCAACCAGTGGGGATTGTTGCTTCTCGTCCAGCGTGTCGGCAGATAAACTCGAGACGGCGCGAGTCGTACACGGAGTGCTTGGATGGCCATGGTGTATCGTATGAGCCCGCCTGTACTTGAGATACGTGTACTTCAGCAGCGCAAGCACGACGAAAGGTGAACCAAGCCCGAGTGCAAGAAACCCTGCAGAGGCCGGAGTCAGGCTAGAGTCAGAGCTGTCTCGTCTTCTTGGCACTGGGGAGGCCTCTGCACATAAAAACAAAGAGGTGAAAAGAATGACAAGACAAGAGAATGTGGGGAGGAAAGTCGAGGGACGTGAGGACGACATGGTGGACGCTCTCCAAGCTTCACGGGCCGTAAGCGCGCTAGGCGAGGGCGCGGGAAAGTCGGGATGCGTGCCGAACTCTGCCAGCTGCGTCGCCTTGCCCCGAACCAGCGGTGCAACAGTCTTGAGTGCGTTTTCTCTTGAATGCCTTCGAGCCAGATGTATAGCTGATCATGTTTTACACTGTCTAGTACAAGGTTTGACAACTCATTGGTCCGCGATACCTGGACCGTGCTGGTCTGCAGTCGGAGGGGTTCGTTTCACGACCGTGCATGTAGGATACTATTTGCCTACCTCTGCACGCTCCCTTCTGCGGCCACGATTCATTGTATACGAGATGAAAGCTGAAGAACAACTCAAGGCGACTATGAGACTGCGCTGGCCCGACGGGCACGAAACGGAAGCAGATGCTAAACAATACGACGAGCCGTCGGCATGCTCCCAACAATTCGTGAGGCTCACTTCATTGTTATATACAGTGTACGTGGGCTGTCGGCTCCAAAAATCTGAGAGAAACCACTCTGGCTCGTTTTGATAGGTCGGTTTGATTCGTGTCATCTTGCAAAGAACCCGTCCTGACGTCGTATCGTATTGCTTTGAACGATGCAACAGACCAACCCCATCCCCAAGAGATGGGACATACACTGACTACCTCTCTACCACAGTTATACCGCGGTACGAGAGTGCTTCGTTGCGTTACGAACCGTTCCGCGTCATAACGGTATGTGTTACTTCAAGGCACAAAGGGAATAAACGCCTGAGCCTTTGTGTGTAGACCCTTGTGGCCCCCGGGTGACGTTGGACTTTTCAGGAAGTCACGCCTCAGCCACAATGTCGTTGTGAGGTTAAATACGACCACTTTCCCCTTGTGCTCACTTCCTTCCACTCCACTCCCTCTCGCGACAAACAATGCCAAGTACACTCCAGTCAAACGCGACAGTTATTGTCGGCGCAGACAACACTAACATGGTCGCTGCAAGCGCAACAGGGTGCGTTGTATTTCTGTGGCCATAGCACTGATCTCAAACTAACGCGGAGACCCCTCAGCGACATTGAAGACGCACTCGACATGTTAGACGATGTACAGAGCATAGTTCTGAGCCTCTCTCCCCGCTCACAGGAAAAACTACTCGAAGCTCTGGAAGAGCTAAACCAAGAAGTTGGCGAGCCACAAACCGGGGCTCCACAGGAAGACACCACCCAGCCCGACACCAATGGCCATGGAGGCAATGCGGAACACGTACCAACGACTCAACATGATGTCCAGGAAGAGCAGGCACCTTCCTATCAGACCTCAACTAGCAGGGCCACACCCGCCACACACTCCGAGGGCACAGTCACGTCGAATCCCAGTACGGTGGAGTCGACTTCGACTACCTCTGAAGGGTCCACGCAATCGTCTACAACACCAGATGGACCTTCAGCAGGAACCACCGCGGCCACAACGCCCGGGAGCACGTCGGACGCGAGGCAGGAGGCTGTCAGTGAAGGAAACGGGACCGGCGATGCGTGCGTCTCCATGATAACCTCTACAACACCTCCACTCACTCTTTTCTCAGATCTCCCTCCTCTATACATACAATCCCGCCTCTCTTTGACGCCGTAGAGTACCTCCGCCAGTTACAGGAGGCCTTCGAGTGCGTCTTTCCCGTACTGATTCTCTCATCCCACTGACTATGTCTGCGTAGGGCGTGGCCTGACCGCATCGAGCTGCCAGACTTTCCCGAGAGTTTGGCGTGGACAGTACCTATAATTGCCGACCCGCCTCTTGACATTTACTCGACTGCTGGCGAAGCACCCGTCGCAGGCCCCTCTGTAGGTCCACCAAGCCCTGGGCCGAGCGAAGCACAACCATCTGCCCACGAGTACCGCCCCTCGAGTGTGCAGCCGACGTACAACGCGACGGCAACGGCAGGTCCGTCGAACGCCCCCGCGAACGAGCTGCAGCCGAGTGCCATCGACCCTCGCCTCCTACAGAGGCGGCCACAACCACCAGCAGCTCACGCTCATCTACACACACCGGTTACGCGGGCCATCTCGCCGCCCAGGGGCCTCCCGTATGGCGCGCACTCTCCCATAGTCCCTCCTCCCCAGTCAAGGGCGATGCCCCACCGTCGGGGAGCCCCGCCGCTCAGGTCCAGCGGAGGAACACACAGATGCAGGTCCCACAGGGGCAACAATTACAGACGCCTACGCTCCCCAGGCCGTGCCCTCCAGTGACGCCGGAGTATGCAGGCAGCGGGCCTGCGTTCCTGTACCCCGTGAACGCGTACCTTGTTGGCCAGGCGCAACTCGCCGCTCAGGCGCAGTCACCCGCTCCTCAGTTCGCTGAGGGCAGCAGCAAGAGGCAGGCACGGCCGACCGTGCCTCAGGTGCAGGTCGCGGGGTCCTCGCGGACGGGAACCCCGTCGGGCATCTCACAGGCCGCAGTCATGGATGCGCATATGCGACAACAGGCTTATATGCAGCAACAGTACGTCACCCTCACGGTGATTCTTGTAATGTGGAAGCTGATGACTTCGTTTCTAGCATGGCATATAGTGGCGATACAACAGCCTTCGCACATGCAGGTCATGGCGCCGCGTCGGGATCCGCCACCCCTGCTGCATACAACTCTGCGCCATCGAGCCTATCGACGCCTGCTATGCAGGTCAGCAGGACACAAGCTGTTGCCCCTCCCTCCACATCAGCTGCCGCGTCTTCTAGCAACAGGAGCGGCCAGATGCGGCCCCCATCCACCATGCCTACTCGCGCGCAGACCCCTGCATCCGGGACGAGAGCTCAGGCAAGAGGAACCCCTGCGCCGCAGGTCCGCCAACAGGGCCCTGCTAGACACGCTGGAGGATCCGCGCATGGTGTCCAGGCAGCGCAGGTCTCCCGTCAAGCTGCTGCGACACCCTTGCCGACGCCGCGAACAGAGTACCACCAGAACCTCGCGGAGTACTACGGCTCGCGGACGCAGGAGCTCCAGGGCCAGCAGTCTGCGCCTGAGCCCTCGAGATCGCCGTCCCCAGTGCCTGCTGATTGGACGGTCGTCGTCGAGCGGTACATGCGCTTGACCGGTGGCGGGTCGGGTGTGCAAGGGGGCCTGATGAGCGGTCCTGGTGGGATCCAAGGCATGGTGGCTCAGCCAGCGCAGGTGGACTCCAGGGAGTCGTGGAACGGCGGCCATCCTCCTGCGTCGACGTCGCAGTATTCAGTTCCTTCGCTCCTCGACGACTTGCCACCGCTGTCGCAGCCCAGCAACCACGCAGGTGCCTCTTCCTCCCAACCGCAAGCGCGCCCGATGGTTCCCCTTCGACGACAGCGTGCACCAGCCACGCAGCGGAAACAGCAGGCGACCCCCGCTCTAATGACCCCCGCACCTGCGGGCTCAATGCCGCCGCGGTCGCAGATGCCGGAAGGGCACGTCCCACCTGAAGTGGCGCGTGGCATGGGCCCACCGCCGCCGATCGCACAGTCCCACCGTGCGTCTCGACAAGCGGCGACGAGCACACCGGCACAGTCGAGCGCGAACCTCCCGAACGCGACACAGGTCCCGGAACACCTACAGCGGTACATTATCCGGCAAGCTGCACAGGCCCACCAGCACGCGGCGTCCCAGGCGACGCAGGGCGCGTGCAGCGCGGAGGACTGCAGCCTGACGCCGATCGACAACGTCGTGTACGGTGTCACGACGCTCTCCGACGACGCTGGGCAGGCGGCCTCGCGTCCTGGATCTGCACGCACGCCTGCGAGCGGTTCAGGTACGCCCGCGCCTCAGCACTACGAGCCTGCTCCACATGCTGGGCCGAACCGCCTGGTGCCTTCGACTCCCCAGTCTGGACACGTGCATCACCAAAACCACCCTGCGGCTAGCTCAAGCAGGGATGCCCCTCAGCAGCCCGCACAAGGTTCGCAGGCTGGGCCGAGCCGTCCGATGCCTTCGTCGACTCCACAGCCGGGATACGCGCCCCCTCACGCCGCGTCTGCAGCCCCCTGCTCTACACCTGCGCTCCATCGATTCGTGCAGGCCGTACTGGCTGATCCGACTCGCATGCCGGACATGGGAGACTATCAGCCTGGAGATACGCCCGCGCCCCCCGCCAGTCGAGCTTCACAAGCGCCCATGGCATCCTTGACCCAGCATCCCTCGTATGGCGGGCACCAGCAGCCCCAGGCGGGCCCGTCGCGCAGGGTGCCCGCAGCAGGTGCCGCGTATAGCGGGTCGCGCGAGGACCCGCTATTCCGGTGCCCCGCGGGCGGGAGCAAATGCCCGGGGTACTGGCGCAAGGGACACAAGGGCGAGCACTTCGTGACGTGCCACGCAGAGATCGTGCCGCCCGAGGAGCAGACCGCAGCGGAGCGCGCGACGGGCCGCGAGATCGTGCGGTGCACGATCCCGCACGACGGCCCGCGCCAGGAGTGGCGCATCGCGAGCGAGTCGCTCCCGAACCACATCTCGAGGACGCACAACATTCGCGACGAGCTGTGCGGCTTTGCGCCGCCCCAGGGGTATGGTGCCCAGCAGGCGCAGCACGGTGCGTATGCGTCGCCGCCCCAGCCGCCTTCTGAGCCTCCGCGTCGTCGAGGTAGGAAGCGTCGTGAGCCTGAGCCCTCCGACGTCGACCAACTGAACGAAGCAGAGGATACCGGGGGAAGAAGGAAACGGTCCAAAAGGTCATAAATACTAGGCGGTGGCCGCTGAGTTCTCATCTGTGCTCGTTATTCTAGGATTGGGTTTCTGGGACTTGTGTGGGCAAAACATTGCAACTGTACTACGGCCGCGTTGCAGAGAATCGAGAGAAAGCTTGACAAAACGGCTACTATAGTCATGGAGCACTGGCCCTTCCACTGTTTTGGCGCAGAGATATACAACAAGAGAAAACATGACACGACCTGAGGAGTGGCAGCCAGCTGGCAGGGATAAAGATAGCGAAGAGACCTCTTCACGAGTGCGGAAGCCGTCTCCGTCGAGGGAGGTAAACGCAGATGGCGCATCAATGTGCCACGTGATGCTAGGCGCATGGAAAACTCCCGTCACGATAATTATTCTCGTAGACCGTCATCATCATCAAGTCGTAATTCGCCAGAATCTGCGTACATATTCTACATGCTCAGCCGACCATAGCTCAAAATCTGCGCACACTGCCCGGAATTGCCTTACGTCGTCGACATTGGATACTCGCGCTCAGCAACTCTCAGAGGCGGCTTTGTCTACGCAGCTTGTCCCTCAGCCGCATGAGAGCCTTGCCGAGCTCATTCCTGCCCTTGCGGTCCGCGCCACAGCCCCAGAACGAATCAACCTGCAGCCGCCTCAGTACATAGTCTCGTTACTCGAACTCAGGCCGACTTACGGGACTGTCCTCGATGATCTCTCTGTCTCCGGTGTCCAGCAGCAGCTGCTTGAGGTCCGCATTCTGGGTGAACTTGGCTTCGATGACCTCGTCCATGACGCTGATGTTCACGGAGAACCAGTCCTTGCGCTGGTAGCTCCGCAGACGCGTCGCCTCCTCGAGGGCCGCGCGCGACGACTTGGCGTTACGGATGCGCTCCGCGAGGTCTGGGCGCGTCGAGAGGAACTTGTGCGCTTGGAACACTAAGGGCTGGTTCAAGCTATGTCCATCCATGACCCAACCCACGCGGCTTACAGTGCTCGGACGTGGGGTACATCTTGCCCTCGAACTGGATGGGGTGAGGAGAGAAGTTCGTGAATCTGTGTCACAAGGCGTCAGTGCTCATTTTCATTGCACCGTCAGACAGTAAGACATACTCATAATAAGGCTCGTTCCTATGATAGAACATGAGAGGCCCCTCTTGCGCAGGGGGCTGTGCATATGCTTTCCTCTGCTTGGACTTTCGCAGGACCACTGTCGACTCTTCAAGCTCAACACCCCTTCCACCAGACGTTCATCACGCACCTACGACTTGCCGCCCAGCGACAAGGACGAGACACAGCGCGACGCCCGACAGCACGATCCAAGGCTCCATGATTGTTAGTCGCAGGTGCAAAGCCTGGAAGCCGCGTCCCTTTACATACGCCCCGCCACCGTAGGTTTGATGGAAATCCGCTCTCACGTGTCTGCAGCGCGTTCCCCAAGATGGTCTCCTCGCGCGCCTCGGCGCGTCGTGTGAGCGAACCTTGTACGGGGCGCCTGCTTTGCTCGTGTCCACGCCGCCGAAGGCACAGCGCAGCCTCTGCATGCAGGGAACGGCCCACGACGCCTCCTGCGCGATCGCCATCGCTAGCGACGTATCAAGGGCATAACCCTCATGAGCAACCATGCCGAGTATCCGTGCCATGCCACTCGACAGTGCCCTCGGCTACGCCGTAGGCTATGTTGACGGGAAATGCAGCACGTCCTCCCCGCGTGTAGGGGGAGGAGGAGGATACTCTGGCTGTGTGGCATCTCATGAAAATGTACACGAATCACGAGGGGCAAATGCGTGTGGACAGCTCTGTAGTGCGATATTGGAGCCAATCGGAGGCATGACGTTCCTAGGAACCGCGCCCTCAGGCCTCTGGCACAAGATCTGGCCTTGCCTAGCACCACAGCTCGTACGAGACGGCTATCCTGTACTCTTGCTGCACTTCTGCACACTGTTTGCGAAGAGCGTGGAGTCCTGGGAGCTGACAACCCTCCGGATTCATGTCAGAACTGAAATGACTCGCTGCAACATTGTACAATGAACCGTATCATGCATGAATGGTATGTCTGAAGCAAAAGCAAATCCCCTCCGAGTCGACATCGACCAAGCTTCCCCGAGTGAGCAGCATGAGGCAGCCGCAAGACGAGCATGGCTATGGTTGTCTCACTGCCCCCCGTGTAGCCGCTCCTCACGAAGTTTCTCCCTTACCCTCATGAGACACTTCCCCAGCTCGTTCCTGCCCTGTCTGTCGGCGCCGCACCCCCAGAACGAGTCGACCTGCAAGCCTCCGCGTCAGCAGCCACTCGACCCTACACAGACACTGCACACGCACCGGGCTGTCCTCGACGAGCTCCCTGTCGCCCGTCGCGAGCAGCATCTCGCGCAGGTCCTCGTGGTGCCGGAACTTGGCCTCGACGACGCGCTCCATGACGCCGATGTTCACGTGGTACCAGTCGCGCCGCTGCCACCCGCGGTGCCGCGTCGCCTCCTGCAGCGCCGCGCGCGGCGTCGGCTGGGCGCGGATGTGCTCGACGAGCGTCGGGTCCGTGTCTTCGAACTTGAGGGCCTGGAAGACTGCAGGCCGCCCCTGAGCACATGACAACCTGTGGAAGGGCTGCAAGGACTCACGATGTTCAGACGTCGGGAATCGTCGCCCGTCGTGCCAGACTGAATAGTTGGCGAAGTTCGTGAATCTGTAGGGGAATCAGTGCTTGTCAAAGCATTGGATGGCTGCTCCCACTCGTAGTATGGCTCGCCTCGGTTGTAGAAGTATATGGGTCCTGCGACCGGGGTACGGGCCCGTGAAGGAGGGCGCGAGCGTGACCGCGTGCGTGATCGTGGCCGCCCTGGCTGTACGCGAGGTGAAGAGGCTCTGTCCTGTGCATGTACAGTAAAGGACGGTATGACAGGAGCTGATGGACGTTCAGCGCGCCGACGATGGAAACTAGCAGCACTATAGATGACGCACCAAGGTATTGATTCCACGTAGTATGCATCCCCGCCACCAGAGTCTGTGGATACGCGGAGAAGTCGGGCATTCGCACCCATCCCATAATCTGCTGTTGTGCTCCCAGGAAATATGGCTGTACAATGGGATACCATTGCGCGTACGCAGAGCCCTGAGATGGGTGGTGATCGCCCATGAGGTCGCCGAGAGGTGCGCGAGTGGAGGCAAGTGACAAAGAGAAGTGCTAGCCAGTGTAGCGTCCTGAGCCTGTGGATGGACTGATTACCGCGCATGCTGGATGCGGGCAATCAGTGATTCCCTTTTAATGAGTTACGATAGTCGGAACTCGCAAGAGTCTTGATGTGGGCAGTGCGGTGCTGTTTCACAGTCTTTTCCTTTGACCCCCCTGCATCAAGAAACCTATATTCAGGGATGATTGCGTGCAGGTGCTTTCAAGAATGGATATAACATTGCAATTCGGCTGAGTACATTTGATACACTCGAACGAACACATCGATCCTGCAGAGCCGAAGTCAAGTCGCACTCGGCATGGCGACGGTGGCGGTTGCGGTACACCCTTGTGATGTTTGTTCGTTGGCAATGGCAGCGTCGACCGAGGCTCTCGTGGTGCGCCGGAGAGCGAGAACGGTGCGCATGTTGGCGAGGATCTTGCCGAACTCGTTCTTCCCTTGACCGTCCTTACCGCAGCCCCAGAAGGAGTCATACTGACGGTCAATGGGCTTTAGATATATGGCGTTCGGCAAAGCTTTGCGCACTTACTGGGGAATTGTATACGAGCTGTCTCTCCCCGGTAGACAGCAACATGGTAAGCGCGTCGTCGTGTTGCGAGAACTTCGCTGCTACGACTGCTTCCATACAGCTTATCTTGACCTCATCCCAGTCTGTCCGCTGGTGTTGCGTATTGTTGTTTGCCAACCGTACAGCCGAAAGCCATGTGTTCTGGACCCGGATTTCTTCCGCCAAGTCAGCACGTGGGGTGTCCAGAAACATGAAAGCATGGAAAACTACAGTTTGTGAATAGCCACATCATCGATCGGAGTGCGAGACAGTACATACGATGCTCAGCAGTGCTGTACCGCTTGCCTTCATGCCACACAGCATGTTGGGAGATATTCATCAGTCTGGAAATACCGTCAATATCCATCGTAGCGATTATTCCAACGTTGCGCACTCCCAGAATGGTTCGCCCGGTTCGTAAAAGAACAGAGGCGGCGCTAAAGCTGACATTGACTCATTTGCTGTAAAGTAGTGGCTTGTCAACTCACGCAGGCTAAGTGCCAGAGAAACTCACATGCGTGGAGCGCAGCGCGCTCTTTGTCAGACCTCTCGAATTCCGAAAACAGGGACGGTTCTTCGGATTTCGTGCTGTTTTGCCTGAGCGGGTTAGGCTTTGGGGGAACCACCTACGGAGGTGGGCGGGACTAACATGAGATCTCTTCATTGACATGGCATACATACTACCCACCGGTGGCTGCTTCCGAGGACTGGAAGGCAATCCAAGACCTGCCGCACTACTGGTGCGGGGTGGCGGGGACGTGATGTTCATCGGTCTCGGCCCGGCAGGGGCTAGAGTCGACGCTGGAGCCACTGATGCCTGCGATGTGGTCCTGCTGCTGGCAGCGATGGGGGTAGCGCTGACCACAGACAACTGGTTTCTTCGTAACTGATCCCGTATCTTCATCAAGGCTTTACCTAGCTCGTTTCTGCCTTTGCGGTCATGCCCGTACCCCCAGAAAGCATCCACCTTGACACGCGCAGTCACCGTCTGCTGATCGTGCAGATAGATCGCACTCACCGGACTTGCTTCGACAAGTTCTCTATCCCCTGTACCCAAGAGCATCTCGTATAGTTTGCGATGTTGCGTGAATTTCAGGAGCACGACCTCCTCCATGACACTGATGTTGACGTTATACCAGTCGCTGCGCTGTAGCTTGCGCAGCCTTGTCGCTGTCTCGAGTGCTGCCCGAGAGTTGGGTGTCGTCCTAATCTGCTCGGCTAGCTCAGGACGTGAATCGATGAACTTGCGGGCTTGAAAGACTGCTGTGCGATTAGAATGACGTACAAAGTCGTGGTAAATCGACCCACGATGCTCAGACGTTGGATATATCTTGCCCCTGTATTCCACATCGTAGGAAGCAAAATTCGTGAATCTAGCGCACGAGAATTAGGCGGGGAGCACGTAAACAGCACAAAGCTTACATACTCATAATATGGCCTATCTCTTTCGTAGAAGAAGAGGGTGGAAGTGTCCTGCGCCTTCGAGCCTTGACTTCGTTTCGTTGCCTCCGTTCCACTAGCACCGTAGCTCGTCAGGTTCCATGGCTGCGGATTATACGATCCAGTTCTCTTCGAGTCCCAGGCTGTCTGTGTATTGCTGGGTCTGACATCGTTGCCCGCACTACTCTGGGCTCGGGCGCGCCATCTCTTTTCGTCCACCTCTGCTTGTGTGAATTGCGCCGCTTTACTCACTTCGTCGCAAAGTCAGCCCCGTGATCATCTCTGGCAAGCAGACCCTCACATACTGTTCGCGGTCTGGTTCATGGTAGTACACAGATGACAATGAGACGCACATCGCTATCGAGGCGGCAGCTGAACGGACTCGCAGGCTGATGTGCTAAGCGCCATCACGAACAGCATTCCGCATTCCGTAGTTGGTTCTCACGAACAGCCTTGCAGAGAGCTCTTGCGGCAGACCTCGTGCATCCAATGAGTAGAGCCGTTCTCAACTACAGATGTATCGCAGTGCTGCGTGGTCCACGAGGTCCCCTTTAGCATGGGAAAACCACTCGGCATCCGGCAAGCTGATGCGTCTCCCTACTGATCGTCGCAATCGTTATGGATCAGTCTTAGGTCTCCCGGAGCACATAGAACGGGAGGACCAAGTGCACTGCCATCCGCATTCGCAGCCTCTTTCCAAATCGAACCTCCGATGTCAGCGCAGGCGCGATATTTGTCTCGTATTAGGTTTCTGCCACGCGAGCGCGAAAGGCCCAGGACTCGAGAGCGCACGACGAGGTCTTCACTGCGCAAATATTGATCGGAGGCACAACGACGGGTGTGTTAGTTGTCTGAGCGTGTTGATGGCGCAGGTTCAAGGCAAGCAAAAAGAGATGACCTTTTGAGACTGAGGTTACAAGCTGAATGGAAAATTGGGCTCAACATTATGTGATACGCGTAAAATGTGTGAGTATACAGAAACGACCAAAGTACGCAGCGAAACGAAGCAAAAATGAATCGTCTAGCAATGCCCACGGTCATTAAATCGCACTGATTACAAGGACTCACGTACCAACTGTCGGATGACTAACCAGTCGCCCCACTCAGAATATAGGCACTTGCGCAGGTGCGACCGCAAAATTCGTGGACCGTGAACGGCACTTGGGACGCACATCAGTCTAAGTCTGACAATCTTGCATATCGATGATAAGTCATACCTCTGCTACGATCCACGAAGACCGGTTTTATCTTGCAGTACTGCGGAGAAACGCGTGAGCGTGCAGGCAGATGTAGGATGCACAGCAGCAGGCAGTCGTACCTTGCATATGCGCGAATGCGGATTCCACAGCGTTGGCGGGGCCTGTACAATCAGGATATTCGTCGTTCGAGGCTGCTGCTGCTGCGTAGCTGAGGCCACTGGCTGGTATGGCGGGGGCTGTTGTGATGCAGGGGGTTGCTGGGAGGAAGAGGCCTGCTGGGCCTGCTGGGTCTTCCACTCGTTCAAGTGCGCGCGCGAGCAGAAGTGGGAGGGCTTGCCACTAGGGTCGTGCCATACGGGAGACGAGCAGCCTGGCAGAGAGCAGGTAGTGCTGACCTTCCCCCGCCGTGACATCGAGAGAAGGTTAGGGAGAGCGTTAAGCATGGAGGTGGGAGCTGAGGGCTGCGACTACCGCGCAATTGGAGGACATGGCGCCTACCACGGTCTCCGCCAGGCACAGTGCCTCCATGCCATATACGGCGTGTCTGGGGTTGACGTCGACTCTACCAGCAGGTACACGGCCTCAGGCCGTCTGGTACTGAAATCTACTGTCTTCGCCTGCAAGCGACTGAGTCAAATGTGCGTGGGTTTACCTCAGGCGCGTCCGCGCAATAGCGTGATCTTGAGGCGTGCAATCCTAGCATGGACTAACCGTCGAAGCCAGGGCACGTACAATGGGCGGCGAGGGCTCAACGGGACGCAAACTCTGTCTGAAACAACAACGTGGGAGATACGATACCTGTATGGGGGACTCCACTAACGCTCACTGACATTAGACGAGTCTTGAAGCTTGAGGGCTGACGGCCATCGCGCTCTCTAGACTTCAGACACCATGCAGCCGATTATTCGTACGTGAATATCCACTTCGAATCTGCGCTACGAGGCTAAGGAGACACCTGTCCTCAGTCCAAGTTTCTGTCGAACAACTGCACAATCGTTGTCAGGAATCGGAGGCTGGTGGGGTGCTCTCTCCACAAACGTACCAAGCCGTAGTGGGATCTACGCCCACACGAGCGATCATGCACAAGACAAATACGCCGGGAGGAAATAAACATCTGTCCCGCAGGACTCTCGAGGCCGGAAAGGGTATATTCCGTGCCACGGCAGATACTACGAGAACGCAGGAGCGCGCTGGAGACGTTGCGGAGAATCCTGAAAGCAGATCAGCGGGTACAGACGCGGGTGAAGACTGTCTCAAGCCAGAGCAACTCCACGATACGCCTATCCGCTTTCACGAGCGTGACCAGCCGTACTATGAGTGCGTTGAGACATATGTCACTGGACGTCCGTATTCATGGCTTGCGAACAGGTTCACCAACTTCGCGCCGTACGCGGTATTGTTTGAGGGCAAGGCGTATCCTACGGCTGAGCATCGTCAGTTACGACACCGATATGGGAAACTCGCAGCGACTGACTATGCTCAAGTATTTCAGGCGCACAAGTTCTTGAGCGTACGTCCTGATATTGCAGAGCGCATACGAAGCGCAGCAAGCCCCAGAGAGGCACAGGGTGAGGCCGCTAGGGTGCGCAAGCTGCAACGGCGGGACTGGTTCGATATCAGCCTCGCCGTGATGGAGCAGATTCTAGAGGCGAAGTTTACCCAATATGAGGGCTTGCGCTCCATGCTCCTTGAAACAGGGAGCAGGGAGCTTGTAGAAGCCAGCCCCGTAAGATTCTCAAAACTAGCCCATCTATGACTGAGCTGATGCGTGGTCAGACGGACGCGTTCTGGGGATCAGGAGCGGACGGTGGAGGGCGAAACGAGTTGGGAAGAGCCCTGGGGCGTGTGAGAGGTAAAATATTGGCAGATGCACAAGCAGATGTGCAGGCAGCTTCTAGTGGTGGTCAGCCTGAAGGAGATGGCAGAGGACGCTCTGGAGGACGCCCACCGGTGAGTGCTCGAGGAATGGAGCCGATTCATGGTTGGAATAATCACCTTCATGCGCTGTCCTACAGGCCGAGCGAGCATGTGGGCAACCACGACGCTCAGCCTCTCTACCAGCAAAGGACCAGCTTCGTCCGACCGCCGCCATATGCCAGTCCGATTGTTGCGTCTCGAAGGGGCACCGTTCTTCATCATCTCCACCGACAAGCGCATGTCACAGAGCTCGGATAGCAGAAGCGTAGTTATGCAAGAGTTACTCGAGACAATAGCTGATATTGGATGGAATGGGGCGAGGACGGTGTCTTGCTGTGACAAGCTTGTACGTCCGGACATTCGCAGAGTCGGCAGGCAACAAGATTTGATGCGCCTGATCCGAGTATTGATCCGCAAGAGTCTACCTCGACAGGATGTATTTGGGACGTCCCATCTGCACGGAGGAACCGTTTGATTTTCCTGCTGCGAGTAGTCTTTCTACTGTTCCGAATCATGTCATGCGGGCATAGCCGTAAGGCATGCCTGCACGGCCACCTATCTCTTCGTTCTGACTGCGTCGCGT
Source organism: Phanerodontia chrysosporium (assembly GCA_001910725.1). NCBI lineage: Eukaryota > Fungi > Basidiomycota > Agaricomycetes > Polyporales > Phanerochaetaceae > Phanerodontia > Phanerodontia chrysosporium. The sequence goes on from MJGA01000020.1 coordinate 53,044, forward strand.
ACGTGCAACGAGACAGGAAGCTATCGAGAGGTATCGAGTTACCGCCGGCGAGGAGGCCCAAGGCAACGCAGAGGCCCAGGAGAGAGAGAAGTGTGTTAATCTCCTCGTGGTCGAGTTATTTTCCCTTAATCCCATACGCGTCCCAGCACTCCCTCGGCTGGGCTACCTGAAATCCACTTCCCTACCCCAGCAACGTCTGTCTCTTCCCCCTTTCACCTCTCTCGGTCTTAGCACCTGTACAGCTGGCCTCATAGTCTCCCGCAGGCTTGTATTTCCCTGACTTGATGTCGTCGCGTATGCGTGCTGGTGGAAGCAAAGGAGATCCAGTAAGGAACCCAGACAACTCCATCCCCAAAGGACTACCCAGCACCCGTTCATCTGAAGAGCGAGTATTGTTATTGTATTGGTATATAAGCTACAAGGACCACAATAAATGGTAATTTGAAGGCACTCAGCGCGGGGTATATCAGGCACGAAGATGAAGATTCCATGTTTCCACAGGCAACCGGACGATCATTCGCTCGGTTCGAATATGACAAGGTATTCGGGTCGAATGGCATCGTTCTATCAGAAGATCAACGTCAGAATATCTAGAAGTACAATGCATGCTCTCCATACCGTGTAGACTGATAAGTATGAGTAAGTACTGAGACACTAGCACATCTGAGGTATTGCGCTCACCGACAGCCTCATCATAGTTGACAGTCAGTCCAGGCTCCCCCACGACAGAGTCATACCCGGGAGGGGGCTGAAGGTCGCGACATTAGAGCATGGCCCAGGTAGCAGGTTTCTGAGACTCTACCTTGGTCAGAGTGTGATCCTCTTGAGGGGGCTTCCACACCTTGCCCATAATCACCTCGCAGAGGAACATCGCGCGGTATGGAGAGTTTCCCGAATTATTGATGTAGTCGTAAGCCTAAAGCGACGCTTCATTGATGATGTCTAGAACAAAGCTGGAAACGTACCTTAGACGAAGTAGCTGAGCTATATATTCCCTGGCCGAACCGCTGGTAGCTGCTCGGACCCGCCTTTCCAGCTTTGGCGAGCATGAATGAGTTCTGAAAAATCTCTCAGCTTACGCGAAAACGGATGGTTCTTTGAGCGCACCTGGAGGATGCCACACATCGAACATCCTTGAGTACTGCAGAACCCCGAGTTCGCTGGGTCGTCCCCAATCCTGCAAGCGCGGGTCGTACCATGCCAGCGTCGTCTTGGGTTGCCTACTCTGCTCCTGAATAGACGACGATAATTGAGCACGCCAAGCTTAACGCTGTCGCTCAGAAGGGACGTACTTGTATGCACGGAAGCGTTTCATGTGTTGCTCTCTTGAATATATTTTGTATAGCTGTTGAGACGTTAGCATGACACGCTTTGCATGACAGCCATCGTCACCTTCACGACCGGTCCGGGCATTGGTTTGTTGGGCATAGCAGGATGCTTCCACTTTTCTATAAACAATGCCGAGACTGCGAGATGAACTCAGTCAGCAAGAGTCCTTCGACTAGACTCCTACTTGTGACTTACTATCCTTAAATTCCTCGTCACTTCTGGGTATTTCCAGTATTGTCGGGCCTTCGCAGGGCATCGGTTAATGAATGTCACCCGTGTCTGAAACGAGTGCATACCTGAACTATATGTTCTGTTCTTGCAGACTTCGGAGCAAAAGTCACTGAGCGCCGCGCCCATCCGTGCCTTCGGATACTGGTGACAGCTACTCCGCAAGCGACACCTCAGCTGGTGTCAATGAGGAGGAGATGATGGCGTACAGTAGGCACATCTCAACAGGACCAGTCGCCTGAAGCAAAGATCGATGAGCATTTCGTTGCAAACATTGTCTAGATACTACGCACTGGGAAGCAAAGCCATCGATGCCCGCTCGCTGGCGGTATTCATTTGCGCAGCCGCGACCACAAAACTCGTGCACTACCGGCATAGGCGTTAATTCGTGGAACCGTAGGAGAGGGAAGACACAATACTCTTTCCGTTTTCCACGTACACTCGCTGCTGGTGGCAATTCTGCGGCGACGCACATGAGCCCTCGGATGAACATCTCCCAACGTGGGCCACACACCTTGCACATCGGCATCTGGGAGGCACCGCCCCTCTTCTGTGGCGACTTCGCGGCGTTCAAGTGCGAGCGCGAGCAGTACGCCGATGGCTGACCATCGTCGCCTACCCACACGGGAGCGGAGCAGCCTGGCAATGCGCAAGTCTTGTTGTTAGAGTGCCCCATGGAGGAACGTCGCAAGGAAAGGCGAGCCGCTAGTGAAGTTAAGATGGGCATGATGCTTTGGAGGGACTTGCGCGTGGGAGCCTAAAGGAGCCGGAAGCCTCGCAGGTACAGCCTACAGTGACGGCGCTGCCGGGCATTCAGCGACCAGCTAATTGCGAGCGGTTGCAGTCCGGACTCACCGCATTGATAGCACGTGAGGTCCACCTGATGGAGAGACGGCGGACGACAAGAACTCTGAGCTTCCATGCATAGCTTGGGAGCGTTTACACGGAAAATCGACGTAGCCCAGCTCCGAATTGGGTATGCACGCAGATGGTGATCAACCCCTGAAACAGGGTGGACCGCTGCCAGGAAGGCCTTGTCAGGGTCAGTGAAATCTATTCAATTCGCTTGAGGCATCTTACCCAATGCGACCGACGGTGTCTATGCGCGAAGCATGGAAGTAACATCGCCGGTGCCCCCTGCAAATCGCCCGGGACGACTGAGGTCTCCCATCATACCCGATAGCTGAGACTTCCTATTACCGATCGATGAACCCAGTCTGCTACTAGGATTATGTCAGTCTTAGCTCAGTGCAATGTCGCGAAATTACGCACCTGCGCTGACAGGGCACGCCCCGTACAGCAAAGCCTGGCCCTTCGATCCCGCCCCATTCTCCCTTGTATTTCCACCGCAGCAAGCGAAACTGAACCTTCGTCCTAGCGTGATGTGCAGCAGGCGATGCATTTCTTCGAAGGAGCCAATCGTGCCAAGCGAGCACAGACACGGGCGTGACCAGAGAATACATTGGCGGGATGAGCGAGGACACCGCTGTTCCGAAGGGTCCGGACCTGCCCCGCTGTGCACGGGACGCTGGTATGGCGCCTAGATATCAGGGACCAGCAAGGCACATTCTCGCGGGAACAGTCCATGTATGAATGACTAGGATGCAGGAGCACGCTATCAAACGCGGTGTCGTGCAGAGACAATTGGATTTGGGGCAATGCGAGGACCGAACACTTATGGTATGAAGGCGGAGATTATGCTAGGGAATCGGCGAGCGGCGCTCTAACTTGGGAACTCCAGACATGTGTCGTGCTGCCATCCAGGTCTGGGAGTGCAAGTTGATTAGGGTGTGACGATCGCTCGTGAGGATGTGGACTCACATGGTCGAGACAAGGACAAGGTACATGGGTCTGATCGCTTTGCTCTGGTAGGATTCATTGTCAGCATCGCACTGCGTGAGCAAAGCAGAATAAACCCTTACCGTATATACTTCAGTTTGGAGAGAGTGAGATTAGCTGTCGTGACGATAGATTCGTGAGACGTACCGACGGCTTCATCGTAGTTGAGATGACCTCCTGGTACGCCTTGTACGGAATCGTGCCCCGTTGGTGGCTTGCATATTGCGCTTAGCTTATTTCTGCTGCTAGTACAGAGGCTCACCTTCGTCAGACGTGGATTGTTGGACTGCAGTCTGGCCGGGTTGCCCATCACGACTTCGTTCAGAAGTAGAGCAGAATATCTGGAGCTGGTGCTCCCCTTCGTATAATGATATGCCTGTGGCACAGATCAACGTCAGAAACGCCTGTAAAAACATAGGGAAACACTGCAGTACCTTCGAAGAAGTTGAGCTCGTGTAGATTCCAGCACCGAATCGACCCCACTTGTGGCGCGATCGCGACAAGGAGATATCGTAGGATTTCTGCAACCAGGAGGTCATTCGGCGACGTCTGACCCATGGCGAATCATTAATCCCGTACCTTCATGATACGGCAAAGCGAGCACTCGTCGCTAGAGCAAGGAGTCTTTGATGCGCCGTCTTCACCGATTTTGCACGCGCGGACCGTTCCATGCCAACTGAGTATGGTATTTCCGTCTGCATAGCCGATGTTCCGTCCAATTTTGGTTCTATTCGCCCTCGTAAGTCAGGCAACATTGGCGGAGACGGACGGACTCACCTGTAATATTTGAACTTGATCTTATGCCACTTCGCCCCGATATGCGGAAGACCTGCCGGGTGTGTGTCAGCAGTGTATCTCATGAAGTAGTCACGACCCACTTTATGCACTGGAGGAGGGTTTGGTGTGTGTCGCCACTGACGCCTGAACTGCACGCAGACTGTGGCATACCATAAGTCGACGGAGCCGCAAGCACTAGTAATGAGGAAGACTAACTGTCCGAGTATGATGCATGAGACTTTGGGACCTCGACGAGTTTGTGTATCCAGCTGTCCTTGTACTTGCTGCTGTCCCGAGCACGCTGCACTTCGACGTCGGGCTTCTTCTGAGTCGCCGCCCTGAAAGCGTTCGCCATCCCGCCCCATGACAGCTTCGGAAGAGTCGAACTCGATGCCTCGGAGTATGATGAAGATCCCTGAGAAGGACGGGGCTGCGGGCGACCACTGGCATAGTAGTCCAGTTTCGGCGGCTCCTCATCTTCGCCGTACTCAAACTCCTCGTCTTCGGAATCATCTTCATCCTCGTTGTAGTCTAGCTCTTCGTCGTCGGAGTCGTCGGTTTCAGAGTTGTATTCTGGTTCAGAGTCATCTTCGTCTTCGTCATCGTCATCGTCCTCATCCGCGTCTTCGTCGCCGTACGGCGAGTCTTCGCCTTCCTCCTCGTCGTAGGAATCATTCTCTTCGCCTTCGCCGGACGAGTCCTCGTCGTATTCATCATAGTATGGCATGGCTCGGGAATGCAGGAGAGGAAGGGGATACAGCGGATGTCGCAGTTCGCCGACTTATAGTGACGGAGGATAAGCACTGCAGTCAGCGCAGAAGATTCTCCATCTGCTGAAACCTGTGAGCCTTTACTTAGCTCGGAGTTGATGCACGTTGTACCCACGGGTAGATGCGGTACTGGGCTCATGATGCCCTAAGACGGGAGATCATCGTGGATTGATGAGGTCAATTCCTGCCCAGGTGCGATACCTGACGCAGTGGGAACAGGCATCGAACCGCTTAGAATTCGAGGTCTAACCCTGGAAACCTCCGCCAGTTCCAACCTGACAATTGTGAGGCCAGCCCTCAGTCAGCTGAGGATAGAGACTCACAGACATCGTTCCAAAGCAAACGCGGTATGTCGAGGTGTCAAAGTGCGTGGAGATCACTGAGGGTCGCTTGTAGCGGCTGGAGTTGTCGTCGTCGTTGCAAACAACGGCGCCATGCCCTGGTCGCAGGCCCGCATCAACCCCGCCAGCCGCGGAGCGCCGTACAAGCGCCCAAGTCTGAGGCTGCCAAGCGCTCGGACAGCAACACGACGTTTTTGCTCTGCTAGATCGACACAATAAGATACATGTTGCAGGCATATACACCGTCTACTAGCTCTCAAACTGGAGACAAGTGTTATGCTGCCACCCGGATCTAACAGACCCAGTGAGTCGCTGCAGTGGGCGGCGATGCAGCATAAGCCAACGTACATAGTGGCCACAAGGACGAGGTACATTGGCCTGATTGCTTTGTTCTGGAAGGCAAAGGTCAGTAAGATTACTATGAGGCAAGAGATTTACGCTGTTACATTGTACACTAAAGCCAGTGGAGTTGTGAGCAGCAGGAACACGACCGCAAGAGAACATCACACACCAACAGCTTCGTCGTAGTTGAGATGTCCTCCGGGGATTCCCTGTACGGAGTCGTAGCCAGCCGGGGGCTTCAGAAATTCGAGGTGAGACCGCTGTCGAACAAACATTTGAGAAGGCTGAACGTACCTCGGTCAATCTATCGCTATTGTACGTCAGTTGTGCAGGATTGCCCATCACGACCTCGTTGAGAAGTAACGCAGCATATGGTGATCGCACGTTGCCTGCCGTATAATGATATGCCTAGCCGTATCTCTCGCGGTCAGTGATATTCGCCAGGGCCAAGGTCCGACGGACCTTGGACGACGTCGAGCTTGTGTAGATCCCCGCACCGAAGCGGCCCCACTTGTGACGGGTACGCGAGCGGGAGACATCGTACGATTTCTGGGAGACTGAGTAAGGTTGTATCCACGGTAGATCGCGCTGCGCTTACCCGTATGATCATGCAGAGCGAACATTCCTGGCTCGAGCACGGATTGAGCGACGCGCCGTCGTCGCCAATCTTGCACGCGCGGACAGTTCCATGCCAGCTATGGATGGTATTGCCGTCTGCTACGCCAGCGCGGAGTCCCACCTTTGATCTATAATCCGTATCAGTATAGAGGATAGAACGATTGTCGTCCATTGTTACCTGTACAGTTTGAACTTCATCTTGTCTATGGGCCCGCATTTGATGCGATATATCTGCGAAAGACAGGTCATGGACAAATCCTGCCCCTGTAGAGGGCAGCGTACCTTGTGGACAGGAGGCGGGTTGGGCGTGTGCCTCCACTGGCGGATGTACTGCGTACTGACTTGGGCAGCTAGTGAGTTGTGCATGACTCACATGGGCGGAGAAGCTATACGCACTGTCCCTATACGCGCTGTGCCAGTTTGGAACCTCGACAAGGTGATGTATCCAGCTGCTATTGTACTTGCTGTTATCCTGAGCTCTTCGGAACTCGTAATCATCCACAGGAGCGGCCTGTTGCACGAGGTAGCCTGGAGTCGAAGGGACCGAGCTTCCCTGTGAGAAACTGGGCCCACTCAGCGCCCCGTAGGAATGTTCATAATACTGCGAATACGGGTTTGAGTACGATTGAGAAGATGGCGAGCTAGGGTAATAGTAGTCCTGAACCGGTGGCGATGGGTAAGGGCTGCTATAATAGTAACCTTGGGAAGGAGGCGGCTGGTATGGGCTTCCGTAATACCCCTGCGACGGCTGCTGATAGTATCCAGTCTGAGAGTAGTAGTCTGCTGGGTTGTACGCGTTCCCGGAACCGTAGTAGCCGTTGTAGTAGTAGCTCGACATAGTGCGCAAACAGCGAGAGGGCGGACCTCGTCGTCGACCGCCGCGTCAAGGATATATAGAGCGGCGATCAGGAACGGGCAGCTTCACTCGTGGGCCACGCCATACCTCCTACATCGGGAGACGGTAAGTCCGCACAACTACTGGATTGATGGACGTACACAGCCGTGCCTGACAACGGGAAGTGTCCGTACATCCTGAGAGCGAGGGAAGCTCGCACTCTTGCAAAGCCTGGGAATGAATGGACAGCCGCGTTTCCATTGACCATCAAAGCCTGGTTCTAAACCCAAACCTTCGAAGACAAGAGACCGCAGATGACCAATTCGCTGCTGGCGTCAACATAGATCTGGTCCGGCCAGGGCTACCACGGGCTGTACATGCTGGTCCGTGGGAAGCGGTGCGCTGGTGCGCGTCCTGCAGACGCACGCTGTCGCGTGGGGCATGGTTCGCGAGTCTAGAAAAGCAGTTCGCTAAGCGTTGGGTTCCGTTCGTCACTCGACGAGTCGTATGCTCTGGTTTCTTGCCATGGCATTGGCACGTTTCTTCGGTTTCTTGGCTGGCACCAAAGCCCCTAAGGGCATTACCAGTACGTGCGCAGTTACAGAGTGACATTGTCACCTGCTCATAGCAGCCGAATTCCAGATGAACAGAACGGCCGGCCCCGCGAGCCCAACAACCAAGCGCAAGGCGGCGGTGGTCGGCGACAGAATGGAGGGCAGCAACCGCATGTTGGGAGCGTGGGTGCGCGGGTCCAAGCGCTAGCTACTCCAGACCAGGCGCCTGTCGGGAATGCGGACTCCCAGCCACAACACATGGACCGGCCAGCGGTGCAGGACGTCGGAGGCCAAAGAAATGGACGGAATGAGGAATACCATGCTGTCCGCGGCGAGTCTTCAGCACCCAAATCTATTGCTAAGGAAGAACAGAAGTTGAACAAGGTCAGAGCCCAAGAGGTTGAACGTGCGCGCAAGGCTGAGGAACAGCAGAAGCGCAAGGCTGAGAAAGAGGCGCAGCTGGAGGCCGAGCAGCAGGCAAGACGCGAGAAGCTAGCAAGAGAGAAGCGCGAGCGAGAGGACCAGGAGAGGCGCAAGCGGGAGGACGAGGAACGACGCAAGCAGGAAGCGAAGGAGAAGCGAGAGAACGAGGAGAGAGAGAAACGCGAAAAGAGGGACCGCGAGGTGCGCGCAAAGCAGGACAAGGAGAGGGCGAAGAGGGAGGAGAAGGACAGGCGCGAAGCCGAGGAACGCGCGAGGCGGGAGAGAGCGGAGACCGAGAAACACGAGAAGAAGGAGCGGGAGCTGCGCGAGAAACAGGAGCTCAAAAGGCGCAAGCAAGAGGATGCGGACCGGCGCGTAAGGGAGGAGAAGGAGAGACGAGAGAGGGAGGAGCAAGAGAAACGCGAGAAGAAGCAGAAGGCAGCCGACTCTCGCAAGAAAAGTCCATCCTTCGGCTTTTCGCTTCTCGGCGGCGGGCACGCCGACAAATCCAACACAGACCACGCCGATCGCAACGACGCAGCTCCTACCGGAACCGGTGAGGCTCAGGACCCCTCTCGCCCAGCTGGTTCACCCGAAGCCATTCTCTTCTACGAGAAGGATGAGCCATACTACGAGTAAGCTATTCGCTCACCATCTGGTTACGTGCTCATCCATTGTTTCGTCAGGTTCACCAATTTTGCGCCATACTCCGTCGAGTACAAGGGGAAGATATACCCGACGTCGGAGCATCGTAGGTTCTACCATACTTTGACTGTATCGTAGCTGACGGGCTCTGCAGTATTCCAAGCCTACAAGTTCATGGATACGCAACCTGACATCGCGGAGCGCATCCGCCTGGCTCCCAATCCGCGCACGGCATTCCAGGAGGCTGGAAAGCTCCGCGGCATGCAGCGCAGCGACTGGTACAAGATCAACATCAGCGTCATGGAGATGATCGTCGAGTTGAAGTTCACGCAACACGCCGTCTTGTACGACATGCTCCTCAGCACCGGGAACAAGGACATTGTTGAAGCTAGCCCAGTGAGTCATGTTCTCGTGTGCGCATTCCCCTGCGATGTTAATCGTTTCCTGCAGATCGACGCCTTCTGGGGCTACGGTCCCGATGGCAAGGGGCGAAACGAACTGGGCAAGATTCTAGTCCGCGTCAGAGACCGGCTCCGTGAAAACATGTTGAAGCAGGGCACATGGTCGCGCCCGCAAAGCATGCAGCATTTTGAGGGCGGGTCGCAGAGCGCGTATGCAGGCGAAGGCGCGCTGGACTATCCTTCGGTTCGCCGCCCATCGACTTTTTCCGCTGAAAATCCTGACGATTTTCGTAGGTACCGCCCAAGTCTCCGTCTGAAAAGGCTCAGGGGCCGACCGTGAAGGCATCTCGTGGGTCCGTGGTCTCTACGAAAGATATCATTCATAGGAGTGAGCATTTCTCCAAGTCGTGTAATTAAAGGACGACCTAACTCTCTCTTCACGTTGTAGCTAGCACTCCGGCTCCACGACCTGACTCTCCTATCGAGTTTTACGATAGAGGGAAGCCCTACTACGAGTACGTCTGTGTACCGCTACCCTCACATGTTACGCTAAACAATCCGCAGATTCACAAACTTCTCGGACCACCCTATCCTCTTCGAGGGCAAGAGTTACCCAACATCCGAGCATTGTGAGTGGAAAGCTATACGCCTGCCTCCAGATACTTACAGTAGCTCTCCAGTATTCCAAGCGCACAAGTTCCTCGGCCACGCCCCCAATCATGCAGAGCACATACGCGTACAGCCCACGTCCAGATTGGCTCTACAGGAAGCAACGAATCTTCGGCAGCATCAGCGATCGGACTGGTTCAAAGTGAACATCAGTTGTATGGACTTCGTCCTCGAGCAGAAGTTCACGCAGCATCCCCATCTGCGCGACTTGCTCCTCTCGACTGGCGACAAGGTGCTGGTCGAGGCCAGTCCCGTGAGTGTTTCCGGTCATGTCAATGTGGCGAGGCCCTGACGCCAGTGCCTCCCCGCCCAGATCGATGCGTTTTGGGGCTACGGCCAGGACGGCCGTGGGCGAAACGAGCTCGGGAAGGCGCTCATGCGGCTCAGGACCAAGTTCCGCGAGGAGGAGGCGCGCACAGCCGCAGCACCAGCACCAGCCGTGACCACAAGCAACGGCGGTGCTCTCGTGCAAGGCAACGACGAGCATGCAAAGACAGCAGAGGAGGCGCGCGCGAAGACGCCGTCGCCGGCACACCGACGCCCTCTTCCCGTCCCGCCCCCGCCGTCGTCGCCCCCGCCGCCGCCATCGCCCCCGGAGAAGGTGGCGGAACCAAAGCCCGCGCCGCCCACGAGCCCGAAGCCGCCGCCGAAGTCTGCGAACAGAGCGTCTGCGACGCCCATCGCGGACAAGTTCGCGACGTCGCCGATGCTCGACGCGGCGTCACCTAAGCGTTCCGTGGCCTCGCCGCCTACGAAGCATGCGACACTTCCTGCCACGCCGGACACGGCTCCTCCCTCAGGCAAACCCGCCGCCGCCGCGTCTGTGCAGTCTCCCGCAGGAGCACAGAGCGAGGCCCCGCCGTCGCCCGATCCCACTGCACGTGTAGGTGAGGACACTTCATCACGCGTTAACCTCCTGACTAACACTTTGGCAGAAACACAAGCGGTGGCCAAGTATCCTTACCTCGAAGCGGTAGATGGTGAATGTCCGGGCCTGGCTTGATTCTCGTGTTTCGGTATTAGTGGTTGTTTTGCGGTTCCCGTTTTGGATGATTTTGTAAAATATTGTGCTTCTATCTGGAATACCGTTTGTATCACACTCCTAGCGAATCTCGCAGAATGAACCTACTCTCGTATGAATGCGGTCAAAGAGGCGAAGACCTACGAAAGGATAGACGCCTTAGCCACGTGAAGAAGGCGCTTGCCTAACTCTGACTGCGAGGAGCTGTAACTTGCCATCTCCGAACAGTCATCCTGGTGTGTAGTGGGTTTCGTTTTCCGACGCCTCGCAGACTTATGCGGAACCCTACAGTGAATTTTCCTACGTGTTTACTTGCTTGCAGCTAATTACTGCAGCGACATAAGCGAGCCAACGTCGGTCCAGCGACCATGTCTTGAATTGCCTTCAGTACCACGTTGAAGGAGCCGCTTCAGTTCGCTGGTGACCCAGCCAAGGAATTATCTAAGACCGGGTAACCTACGGTTAGACGCTGACCTACGATTGACCTGCAGGAAAAACCGGGAAATATGATTAAAAAGGCGTACGCGACGGGTTCGAAAATACAAAATTGTAATTCCAACGCAGTAACCGAGTGAGCTACAGGGGTATAGTATGCAGGCGTAGAATAAATAATATGTACGTTCTTATCGCTCCGATTAGCGTCGGCTACCATATGACGTCATTATCAGGGCAACAGGCACGTCGAACATTCCCTCTGGTTCCAATTCGCAGACGCAAACTACCTATGGGGTCGTGGAGGCAAGCCTCTCGCGCGCTATACTACTGACACCGTTACGCCCCGTTCTCATTTACGATTCTCGCTCTCAAGCAGCGGTGGTTGGGTGCCACCCGTTCTCTCGAGTGTTTTCGTTGTCTGTTAGAATTTAGAGTTCGGGCGCAGGTAACTGGCTCGACGCGATTCGATTCTCGACGCTGCGGGCCCTCCGGCCCTCCTTATATACATGTAATTACTACGAGAAATTTCTGAGAAAAACGAATAAAAATGCGAAAGATATTCCGCCGTTAGTCAGCAATGACATAACGGGGACGGTTTCGTCGACGGCAGCACCGTTCGACCTCTCGCGCGCTGACTCAGCGCGGGGCGCATGTCGCGCGTCGCACCCGAAAACCAACATTGTCCATCTACTGCACCCAGATGGACACCATCTTCTCTCACTTATATCTTGTCCGCGCTGTTCCGCGGTGTGAGTGCACAATGGGGTAGACATGGACTCAACTTCAGCCGCTGGAGGCGGAGTGATGGCGGGCATGATGGCGGGAGTGATGGCGGCTGCGCCACAAAGACAAGGGGGAGCGCCCAGCGGCCCTTGAGGGAAAGCGCTGAGGGCAGCAGCGCAGGTCAGCGCAGGTCAGCGCCTACGAAGGGTGGATGTTGCGTGGTGGCTTGGTGTCGCGAGTGGTGTGATATGTAGTTTACACAACCAGGTCTGTAAGCTTAGGTAGCTCAACGGTTACCCAGCTCATTGGTTTCGTGGATGCTCTGGGTTCGAACCCGTGTCGTTTCACATTTTTGGGGGATTTGTCATCAATTCCCCCCAAAAAATAAATATTGCACGGGCGCTAAACGGTAGGTCAACCGTAGGTAAAGGCCCTTAGATAATTCCTTGGCTGGGTCACCCAGCAACTGAAGCTTCTGGTTGAAGCTAAAGTGAATGTCATTAGCCGTCATCTCTCGGGAGCTAGGGTAAGCTATAACTCACTGTCTTGCGACTTGGCGACCTTATCTGGGGATACAAGCCCGTAAGTGCTGGCATTCCACTGCACGAGACCCGCTGAGGAATGGTGTCCAAACACGTCCCATGCCTCTGTCGTCTGCTGATTCAATTGGACCCTTTCCTGACATCTTTGATAGCGAATCCTCGTGTAACGGGCATGCTAGAAGATCTTCGTGCATCACTCTGCTTCTAACTCTAGTTTCTTGCGCAGGGCTTCTGATACCCCCAGCTTCTGAGCTCTTGCTCTTTCGACCACACTCTCCCTCCTGTTCGTGGCTGCTAGGACGTGAACCCAACCGATGGACAGCGACAAGAATCAACCGAAGCCATTGGCGCATGTGAGCATAAACGATCAGACTTTTCTCCTATGCTAAAGCCCCTGCAGGTCGAAGACGATCTAACACACACAAATGTATCCAATATTTGGCAGAGAATGGTCAAGACTGTGCGGGATGTAGATATGCAAAAGGTGACAGACACGAAAGAGGACCTTGACACCCTTCTCGTCTTCGTACGTGTTATCCCTGTTTTCTGATATAACAAGCTAATGTCCGATAATTGGCCAGGCTGGACTGTTCTCTGCGGTTGTCACAACCTTCGTAGTTGAGAGCTATTCCAGCCTTCAACGTGACAATAGCGACGAGATTGTGTTTCTCCTGCGCCAGAGCCTCGCGCAGAATTACACGTTCAGCGATGGCATCCTCCGTCCTGTGGTCCCCTTTCCTACTGACCCACCTTTTGAGGTCCCCCTGTGGGTGCTTCGTGTCAACGGGCTTTGGTTTGCGAGTCTCATCGTCAGCCTTTCCACTGCATCCTTTGGCATGCTCGTGAAGCAGTGGTTGATTGAGTACCTTGCTATGGAACAATGGATCTCGCCGCAAGAACAGCTGCGCGCACGCCAGTACCGACACCCCGGGCTCAAGGACTGGAAAGTCTTTGAGATCGCTGCAATGCTCCCTCTCCTGCTGCACATATCCCTTGGTCTGTTCTTCCTAGGTCTCTGCCTATACACTGCCGCCGCAAACGAGACCCTAGGTCGTTCTACATTCCCCCTGGTCGCTGGATGGGCATTCTTCGCTTTGCTGACCGTATTCGCTCCCCTCGCCTCCCCTCGGTGCCCTTATAAGATTACCCTCCTGAAGAATGCACTGCGGCTTGGCCGACGCTATATCGCATTTTATCTACGAGGACCGGTTACGCTTTTGGCCCGCATGGCTTCGGACTGGTTTATCACCCCACTCCTTGGCTTGTCCTCGATCATCACCTTTCTCATTATCAAACCCCTTTCATTGATTCTCTCCTGCATGCGGTACATCGTCTTCATGCTCTGCACCTTTGCCCTGTCTTTCCTGGTAGCGTGCGGGGAGTTTACGGAAGCCATGATGGAGAACCCCCTCTGCATGTGGCCGTTTTTCCTGACGTTTTTGCCACTTGTTCCCCTTGGCCACGTCATCGCCTTGCCCGCCATAATCCCCTACGCCCGTAACACTGCCGGACTAGGTGATGAAGAAGATGAGACCATGCAACAACCTCTGAAAGCACACCAACTACTGCTCTCTGTCGACGAACTGATTATCAACGACGGTCCCATCCTTGAGACTATGACCAAAGTTCTCACCCAGACTCATGATCCTTCCATCGGCCCCTTTGTCATTGGTTGCATACGACACCGTATCCCTACAGCAGAAAGGGACAGCAAAATTCCTGATCCTGATGGACGTGTCCGTGGCTTGCTAGACTTGCGCGCGCTTTCGAACAGTGCATGGGAACTTCTCGCAGAGTTGGCAGCAGACAGCTTGGCCGCGACTCTACCCCATACTGTATATCCTATCGATGTTCAGCCAGGGTCCAGTAATCTTTGGATGGCTAACACCGCTGCAGTGCTCCTCTGCAACTCGGGAAAGCCTATGCCTGAGCGTACAAGCCTGTTCCTCAATCGTCCAACCATACTCGCCAAGTTGCTCCTTCTTGTAGGCAACCTCTTTCCTTATTGGCCCCCTTTCAACGTCCTTGACACCATTTGGGCTGTGCTCATGGCGTCGCAGACCGGGTACAAGGTCAACTCACCCAGGAGCTGGGACAGACTCATTCTCCTCGGCGGCTCTGAACTCGATGTCGTCCAACAGGCTGCTATCACAATTCTTCTTGCGACCATCTCGGGTCCAAATGGAAGCGATAGCAGTACAGAAGACGTAGAACTTGACAAGGAATATAAACTGGTCGTCACCGAAGCAACAATGATGCTTCTGTCCATACTCGGCCTGTTGTCGCCCAACTCTGGTACCATAAACGAGGAAGTCAACATACGTCTGTCACGATTCGACCTGACTGGGCGCAACATTTCGACAACCGCGAATGACCTTGAGCTGGTCCCACACAGATACAACCCCCCCTCCTCACTGCTTCTTGTCGCAGTCGGGTCGTCTCATTCTCTCATCTCCGGTGCTCTTACTCTGTACCAGACCGTCATAGCCGGCGACATCTATAGCCGCGTTCCTTTTTGGAGATGGATAGAAGGCAAGGAGGATGCGGTACTCTTGTCTTCTGACCTCATGCCTGTTACAAGCGACCTGTGGAACTTCGTTATCGTATGCGCTCCCATTGTCGTTACAGGCGGGGATGGCGAACTCTTCAGCCAAGACTATATCAGGCTCTCTCTCGCTTTGCTGCGACCAGGACTTCCGCGTGCTCTCGGGAGAGATAATCCCGTAGGCGACTTTGAGGCATTGGCGTCGATGCTAGCAAGTGCGGTAGACCATAGCAAGGTTCCCGCAGATACTAGTGGCCGTTCACAAGATGGCTCAGGGACCTCCATTCGCGACTTCGCAATTCGCGCTCAGCGAAGACTACTGCACAATCTTCGCGATGTCCCAAGCGTGCTCACAAGTGTTCTTGATCGTCTGGCGTTGACCACGACAGGAAATGAGGAGCCTCTCCAGCGACGGGTGTTTAGGGGCGGGCGTCAGAGGAGGAGGCAAAGTGTCCTTCCAGAGGATGCTCGCCGTCTCGAGGAAGGCCTCGTACAGAGCGAGCCACCTGCAGTTGATGCGATGCGAGACGCCACGTATAGCGCCGCTGGTCACCGTTCAGCCTCTTCAGCAAACTTGGCACCTTCCGCAGCCTCGCCTACATGCCACGATAACGCCCCGGATGGCCCGCGCAACACTGAGGTTCCCCGGTCTCACTCGCAGTGTTCCCTTGCACCTCGCACCGATGCCGACCTTGTACCACATACTGAGTCTACAGATCGTGCAGCTACACCGGATTCTGACACCTCATACGAGTTTTACGAGGCGCTGGATCCACATCATAGTGCGCCGACTCATGGCGAAGACGTCGTGGCATCGCCAGTTAATCACATTCCACGGGCCGAGAGCTCGCCGACAAACATCTCGTCGTTTCATACCGCTCATACTGTAAGCAATGTCGTACAGCTCACATCCACACTGACATCTTATGGGAGAGTGTTCATTAGGCACTTCAACGAAGTCGTTCAGTGCCGGACGCGCGTCTGGCCGCGGGTGACAGGCCTGCAGCACTCGCCAGCTGCCGGAGACGCAATACCTTCCAGCTAGGAGACTCCGGACACATCATTTTAGATCCTTCGAACGTCACAATGCTCTCATCGTCCTCCAACGTCCGGCCCACTGCGTACAACGGTGGATCAATGTCGCCTTTGCGTCCTGTTGAGGATAAATAAACAATGAGCGCGATGTAATAATCCATTATCTTTCAATACGTTGACTGATCAGAGATACTACAAGACACGATGTGTAGAAACAACAACTGTTTCGTTCGTCTGCACTTCGCTCCTGGAATTGCGCCCTCATGAAAAATCTGCTCACGGAGAATACTTGTCATGCGTATTCTGCGAATCACGCCTTTGCATTACGGAGAAGGTCGATAGCCTCTCTCCAGACATTGCTGATAGCCTTTCGATGAGAAACAACAATGCCGATGAGTAAGGATACACTCACAGATTGGCAGTGACAAACCCCGATAAAACGTCTCCCAGCCACCCGAACCCCAGGAGTTATGGTTGCTTGCATAAACACCACATAAGACCTATCAGCCCGAAGATCCCTACGTTCAGGGATATGGCGATTATGTTCTGCGTCCTTTTGCTGAGCAAGCTGAACGGGTCAAGGGGCGCGTCCGTTGATTTGGCCAGCACTATGTTGGTCGGTGATGAAGTGCTTGAGGCGGTGACTCCTACTCGTACAGGGGCGCTTTCGTTGAGATAGCTGAGCTCCTTTGCTCTGACTAGACTGAAGATGTCTGTGTCCGGTATGTCGACGTACGCCCAGGACGGAACAGCGGTGCGGTTAGGTATGTGAAGAGGGAATCCTGTCGCTGTTATTGCACTCTCGGGACAGGTTCTTGAGTAGCTTGACCATCTGTAGCTCCCAGTCTGAGTATAAAAGCAGTGTACGCCGTGTTTGCGCATACTCACGATGTCAACTCGCCGCCCTGACATAGCGCGCAGACGCTGAGTATGTTGTAGAATACGACGCTACAGGTACACTGGTCCGGATTGACGGGCTGTGTGTAGTAGCGCAGGGATTCGCGTATTGCGGGAATGCGAGCAGCTGTGGATACGTGTTAGCGTCCCGTCCTTACAGGAAATACGGGAAGGGCGTACAGGCAGCATCCGATATGCAAGCACTGCGGAGCAGGGACGCGATGAGACAAACATCTTGGCCGAGGTGGTTGCCAGCCTAAGAGACGTTCGAAGGATTTAAGGTATGAGATGGCATAGAGAGCCCACCCAACGAAATTCTGAAGAGCAAGTCGCGACGGCCGTTTGGGACGACGCGCCGCGAGCAAGCCAAAGGTACGAGCAAACGGCTCCGAGGAGTGTTACGCCCATTTCTTGCTCGTCTACAGTAGTGAGACGTATTGGGTGTGGATAGACTTGTGCCTTGCTTTGTCTACCTAGAGGCCCTGGTTGAGCATGTATCAAAGAACCAAGAGAAGGACTACGTACCATTCCATGCTCAGCGACCTTGGCCTCGTGACCTCTCAATTGTACCAAATGCTGGGCTCGAGGTGTGACACATGTCGCGAGTTAGATACCTCAGGGTTCTTTGTGCACGAAAAATGAGAAGTTCCGCGACATGAACTGATGGGCAGAGGCAACGCTCGCAATGCTTGCCAGGTCGCGTATGCGCCAGCCGGATCAGGCGCATCACCAGCGCTAACGGACCCTCGCACCAGGCAAGTACTTTGTCTCGTAGCTGCTTACGACGATCATACGTTGACCCTCAGGCCTCAGGCCTCAACTTCGCATCGCATGTCTTCCCCTGCTTTCGCTCCGGTAAGCATCCGGTGACAGAGCTGTGCGTACATTACGGCGGGCGGTTCTATCCTGAATCTACAATTACCAGCAGAGTTTGCCGTGACTGCAGACTCGGACACTTACGAAGTGGACCAGCAGTGCGCTCCTAGGGCTATTCTCGTCACACGGACATTCATCAGATGCTATCGATGGCTACACGAGGCAGACGCACGTCCGCTACACTCACTCCCCAGCGCCCGCATGATTTCAGCCTACATCTGTGCACATCCAGGCTGTTCCTCTCCAGTCTGGGTTGACAGGAACGGCAGGCCGTCACAATATTGTTTGCTCTCACACATGAAACTACTATCTCGTCGCTCCCCATCCCAGTTGTGCAAGGTACGGGATAGCCTCTTGGAGCGGAGTCTCTCGCTGACGGCACCTTCTCGCAGCACTGCCATGCAAGGCCTGTCTACGTGGAGCCGGGCAAAGGCCAGTGCTCGTCCAGCAGTGCTGGTCTTTCTTCAGACTCACTGTGTACAGTTCACGACTTTTGTGGTCGGACATGCGCCAATGCACACCTTCAGAGCGGGGGCGGCGGGTTAACTCGACCGTGCGTCTCATTTTCCTATGCAAAAGCCGCATTGCTCTGAGCAGCTTGCCAGTGCCAAATCTAGATCGGACATGTGTTTGTTGTGAGTCCGTTCGTCCCTTCCTGCCCTTTTGAACTTTGCCCACACTTGGCAGATGTGGACAACACCCAAGGGCCCTAGTCGGCGGGACGCCCAGCGATTTCTGTTCAGTCAGATGCAGAGAAGATGTGTTCAGTGCTGGCAAGCTGTAGTCCCCTCTTGCCCTTCGGTGGTTGTCTCACCTGTCCCAGCTCCGGCGATACTCGAAGTCCCGAGTTCTCAAGAGGAATTTCGCAGTGCGGGTGTCCAGTCCATCTCCCCTCCCGCGCAATATGTCTGACTACATTTCTAGTTGCTGCGCAGTTCAAGGATCAATGGAAGAATGCAACTAGTCTCCCAAGTGTCGTCGCAGTAAGCCAACTCACCAGAATCATCGAAGGGCGCCAGGACGCTGACTTACGAACAGGTATACAAGATTTACAGTCACCCGAATCACATGAAGAACTTTCTGGCGTACAAGTGCGCACCCATAATCCTCATACTTCACCTTAAGCTGAGCCTGGTCCAGAGCTGCTGTAGGTAATTCTCGGAGGCGCTGGCACGGAACGACGCGCAGCTGCACCATCGGAGACAACCCTCGCAACACGGGATTCTGCGCGAAGCCAGACTGTTGGATATGCAGCATTCTACAGGTACGAATGGGCGTGCATCTCTTGTATGACCGCCAGTCTGACGTCCCCACAGAACTCATTCCAATTGGTCAAGGCGGGGCAGAACACGGGTCTCCGTCACGGACGCTTTGGCATGGGTATATATACATCGGCGACGTCCTCGAAGGTAGGTCTAGATGTTATGTCCCGCGCCACGTCGATCTTACGCACTCGGGCAGTCGAATGACTATATCAGGGAACAAGGCGGCTCGAGCTACAAGGCGATGCTTTTGAACGAGGTCATCATGGGCAAAGCGTACAAACTGCCTTTCAACAATACCTCGCTCACTCAGGTGAGCATGTTGCTCTGGTAGCGAAGTCTGCTTCGCTTATCATATACTCTGCAGCCCCCTCCCGGATACGACTCTGTTGTTGGCGAGCCCGGTCTCGCTTTGAACGACGACGAGGCTATTGGTGAGCTCATGCTATCATTATGTCTTTCTGCTCAACGACTGACCAATATACAGTATATCGAGTGAGTCTGTTGCGTTCGTGCTCCTACTCGAGCGCAGTACTGATTCTAGCTCAGAACGAAGCGATCCGTCCGCTCTACCTGGTCATCTTCGCGCCCTAGTGCTGTCAATCACGTCCTGTAAGGCATCCCGGCGCGTTTTATGTCTCACGATATTTGTACGGAGTATCAAGCGGGCTCTTGGTACGACGCTTCTATGTAGCTTAACCCTGACCACCTATTATCATCCTAATGTTTTGGACTTTCTGATCACTTTAACGACTGACAGCTAGAGTTGTCTGCAGTGCGAGCGAGGGAGTGACTCGAGAAGCCCCATAGCCAAGCACAGTACGGAGTCCCTTCGTGTCGCCCGTATGCATTGCAAATCGAAGGTCTAGAACTGGCCCGGACACGATACCCACACGAGGCGAAGGACGCAGACTTCGAGACTTCGCCCATCGATACAATCAAGGAGTCCGCGCGAACGAAGGTCGGTAGGAGCCATTGCTCACGGTTTCAGCCTTGTATCCCCTGTCTCCAGCAACCATCCACAATGTCGCAATCCCCGACAAACAATGCACTGGCGATCGGCACCGCCGTCACGCGAGCGACAAAGGATCTCGCCAGCCTACTACCGTTCCCACCCATTACCGTCGCAGCAACGGTCTTGCTCGAGGTCTTCACCACTATCCAGGTGCGCCTACAAGCCGAATCGCTCAAGTAAGATGCTGAGTCTCCTGGAAGGCCCTGCATTCGCAGCAGGAAGACTGCCTGCGACTTGCGCAGCGCTGCATTGCGTTGCTCGCGGATGTGAAGGAGGCCATGGAGACCCGCGGAGGCGAGCCGCCAGAGCCTCTGAAGCAAAGCATCGCAAAGTTCACGAGGTGTGGATCCTTCACTCTCGTCTCGCCACTTCATGTCTTACCATCGTCGCAGGACGCTGGAGAGTCTACGAGACGATATGAGGAGCGACGCATGTGGCAGCTGGACTGGACGATTTCTGCGCAAGAGCGCAATGGAGACGAAGATCGCACAGTATAACGATATGATTGACGACGCCGCCCGCTCGTTCCAGATCGTAACCCTGATTCACATCTATCGAGCTGTGAATCAGAACGGACGTGTGCAAGCACCCGCACAGAACACACGTAAGTACATGGTCTGCAGGAGAGCGCCGACTATTCTGACTCTTGCGCCTGACTTAGCGCCATCATGGGGATATGAAGACACATCTCCGATATATTTCTACGACAACGACAAGCCATACTACGAGTACGCATCTCAGCTTCTCATGTGTCGGAACCATGCATGACATGTTGCGGCAGATTCACAAATGCTGCATCGTACCCAATTCAGTATCAAGGGAGGCTATACCCAACCGCAGAGCATTGTGAGTAGATTCAACACTTGTGTTTGAATCGTGTTGACGTCGGCTAGTGTATGGAGCGTGCAAGTTCCTCGACACATACCCAGAGCTTGCCGAGAGGATTAGGAACGCACCCAGTCCGCGTGCAGCGATAGACGAGGCAAATAAATTTGGATCTCTGCTGCGACGCGACTGGACCACCGTAAAGATCCCTGTGATGGAGGAGGTTCTGTGGGAGAAATTCACGCAGCATCCTGCGCTGTGTGGCATGCTCCTAGCAACAGGTAATCGCGAGTTGGTTGACACTAGCCCGGTGAGTCTGAGACAGACTTTTGTGCGTGAACCGACCCATTTGAACCCGCGAAATTGTGTTTAGCAAAGCGCATTTTGGGGGATGGGTAAAAATTGGCAAGGACGTAACGAGTTGGGCAAGGCCTTGGTTCGGTTGAGGAACAAGCTTCGGGTTGAACGTCCTTGGTACTAGGTGGACGCACCAGAGATCTTATGGCGGTTTTACACCGTCGAAGGACCGGTATAGTGCCATTGACTCACCTGACGTGTAATATGTATGATCCTCACCACATTGCAGCACGTCGCCCGCGGCGAGCCTCCATTGAATTTGATGGCGCATCAGGCGGTTACACCCGGTGGAGCTGGCGTACAACGTTCAATTGCAACGTTCAACGACATAGCAATGAGGCGCATGTCTCAACCCTATTTCTTCCAACTCGAGCACTTCCGTGGGCTGAGCGCGGGCGATTCTCGTGATGAGCAAACCTTTCATGATTGGTGTAGCTGCCGGAAGACGACATGCTGTTTGAGCACTACATCCTCATGGATCGTGCTGACAATCGCTGGGAAGCACCTCGGTCCATTTAGAAGAGTGGAAAGGGTCTGGTGCATGCTATTCCCGGGCCCATGGAGCTCTCACGCCGGCGAGGCGAACCAAACCCGTGGAAGCTGCCGGTGCATTAGGAAGACGGCCTCATGGATACAAGGTCCGGTCCTCTTCGAGGATGACCTTCACAGGACACAATTATTTGATAGTAATGCATCGCATGTGCAGCCGTCTGTGCACATTATTGTGACATTATTCAGAACAGGATCCAGTGCAAGATTGGGTGAGCTGTGATACGCCTCGATCCTGAAGTCTGAGTGCTTGCAACTGCCATAAAACTCGGACCTCCGGCCTATGAGGTGCTTGCGTCCTTGGTTTCCTAGGGTCCCATATTTGCTGACGTAGCACGCCACGCTGAATACAGTACTTCGGTTTGTAGAGGTAGAGAGCGTCCTCGCGGCGCTTTCAGCCATCGTAAGCAGCACCACGTAGCTCGGGCGTTTGCTGTTGCACCTGATCATTGCACCTTCTGAGACGCGCTCTGCCACCTGCACGTTCCGTCATCCGAAGGGACAGTCCCTCTCTCGCGCCACCGGTTCTTGAAGGCCAGGGTAGGGATCCAGCTTTCAGTGTCTGTTGAGTGTCCCCGAGCTGAAATGAATGTTACCTTATCAGATGCGGGTACCTGGTCCATGGACCTGCGGGAGGACGTACTAGCCTCGTGGACCCGCGGACATCGAAAGAGGATGGGTCTGCCGGAAGACTGGAAAGGGTCTGATGCCCATCAAGTGTTTCTCATATTCATCTCATGCGCAATTTCGACGGCAGGGGGTTCCAACCCGGAGTAAGGGACAGATAGGTCGGCTTGGCCGTGATGGCACTCCTGCGACGATGAGCTTGCTGAGTTGGATCGGAGGACGAATCACGCTCAATAATCCAAGACAACACAGCGCCGATACACTCCAGGGGGACAGCGCGACAATTGGGTTCGATCACATCGGAGCGTCCGTGGAAATCTGGGGACATTCGATCTGGCTACCATAGGGCGGCGGTAAATGCATTGCTCGTTGTAACCCGTTTCTTCAAACGCTTACGCGCATCAGAGATGTCGCTCTCCCCCACGGCAGAGACTGTGGTGGCCATTGGTGTCGCTGTCGCGTCTGCGACGAATGAGCTTTCGTCTCTCCTACCCTTCCCACCCGTTGCCGCCGCAACGACGATCCTCCTGGAGATCTTCAAGCTGATACAGGTAAGAGCTGCGTCTGCGGAGTCAATTTCTTTGGGCCCATAAATTATAGCAGGACCTGCACACGCAACAACGTGATTGTCTGCGGCTTGGTGAACGCTGCGTCGCGCTTTTGACGGATGTACGAGACGCTATGACTGGTCGTGGGGGCGAGCCACCTGAGCAGCTCAAGAAAAGCATCGCCAAGTTCACGAAGTACTGCTTTCAATTCAGAGGGAAAGGACATAGCTCACTGCTTCTCCAGAACTCTGGAGAGTTTGCGCGACGACATGAAGAGCGATGCCCAGTCGGGTTCGTCGACAGAGTATTCCGCAGGAGTATCATGGAGGCGAAGATGGCACAGTACCACTCTATGATCGATGACGCTGCTCGTTCCTTCCAGATTGTCTCTCTCATCCACATTCAGCGAGCCATCGGTGACCACAGCACAAATGGTACGGCGCACGCCCCGCCAACCATTTGTGAGTGTAACCAGCAGTCGCTTCCCGTTTGCAATCTGACCTTGTGATCAGTGTCACCCATCTATTTTTACGAGAAGGGCCAAGAATTCTTCGAGTAAGTAACGCCTTGGGCTGGACATTGTAGTACTGAGAGCCTCCCAGATTCAGCAACTCATCCCCATATTCGGTATGGCACGATGACAAACTCTACCCAACGTCTGCGCACCGTCAGTATCGTTGTACAAGCCTTCAGGGACGAGTAGTACTGAAATGCAGCACTGCCAGTCTTCCAAGCACACAAATTTCTCGAGCATGCCCCTGACACAGCAGAGATTATAAGGACGCAGCCGACTGCCAAAGCGGCGTTTGAAGAGGCTGCACGACGGCGCCAGGAGCAGAGGTCAGACTGGCGTCAGATGAACCGTGGCTTCATGGACGCGGTTCTCGAGGCCAAATTCACGCAGCACAAAGAGCTGCGGCAGAAGCTGCTCGACACAGGCGACCGCGAGATCATCGAAGCCAACCCGGTGCGCTGCTTTCTGTGTTTCATGCATGCGTCTGAGTCCGCGTTCTGCAGTACGACTCGTTCTGGGGCCACGGCGCGGACAGGAAGGGCCGCAACGAGCTCGGGAAGTCTCTGATGAAGCTGAGGGAGAAGTTTCGTGCCGAGGACAGCAGAGGGCACATGCGGAGGCAGTCGACGAAGACGGGCGTGCGCCGCGCGGCGGACGACTCGGGAGGCCATCTCGCACCGTCTCTCAGGGGACGCGGCGGACACAACCACCATCGCTCTCGCAGCACCAACCGCTAGGCACTGCATTGAACATTGCACGTATATCGATAGTTGTAGCATGTATTGGATTTGTACGGAGAATAATCATGTGTATTTATCACGCAGTCCAGATGCCAATTTCGACCGGTATGTGGGCCTCGACGTGCCTCAGAGGTACGTAGCATATCATGAGACGACGAGAGCTGCGATTTAGTATGGTACATATATCTACAGTGGTATACAAGGATCCCCTTGAAGACGAAGAAAACGCGGTGAAAGGTATCCAAATGATACTGCGCTCACTCTCCAGGCTCGAAGATGACAAGATACTCGGGGCGGATAGCATCGTTCTAGAATCACTTACGTCAATTGAGTTCTGACATCCTGAACAACGTGTTCTTACCGTGTAGACTACGGGTTCGTCGATGAGCGTCTGCACGTACAAGACAGATTGGGACGAGTACTCACCGACAGCCTCATCATAATTCACAGTGATATTCGGCTCTCCGATTACCGAATCGTACCCGGGCGGAGCCTAGCAGGCGCTGAGTAAGCTTGCGCTCCGCGTGGCAGACATGACTTACCTCTGTCAGGCTGTGGTCATTATGAGGGACTTTGATTGCGTTGCCCATGACCACCTCGGTCAGCATCATCGCCTTGTAAGGCGATCCGCCATACTCCTTGATGTAGTCGAACGACTGTGTACAACGCCTTAGGTATTGCTCTCAAGCAGAAAAGCTAAGTGCGCACCTTAGAGGACGTCGCTGAAGTATAGATGCCAACGCCGAATCGCTGGAAGCCCCGGAGGCCGGTGCCGTCCGCCTTTCCAGGCAATTTCGCTCTCGCAACCAAAAACGAATTCTACGCAAACATTAGGATCCAGCTCTACGACGTGCGCCGCGGCATTCACACGGCGTACCTGGAGAATGCTGCACATTGCGCAACTTGGGTCGTCGCAGAAGTCGGTTTCGCCCGGGTCTCCTATGCGGCAGCGGCGAGTCGTGCCGTGCCACCTGCGCCTCTGGTTCCCTTTCAATGACCTGCATATAATTGCGTTGGGATATGAATATGGGGTTGATGGCGGAGGCTTACTTGTAAGCCTTGAAACGCTCCATGTGGCTCCTGCGGGAGTAGACTTTGTAGAGCTATAGTGCAAAAGATGCACCTCAGCACTGGAAAACAGACGCGGTACGGGTATAGTACTGACCTTGATGACTTCTCCAGGGAGCGGTTTTTTCTCCGTTGGAGGATGCAACCATTTCTTCTGGAACAGCTCAGCGACTTCAAATGGAGGAATGAGCTGTGTGACGGCATATCAGAGATCATAATTCTTACTTTCCCGGAACTCCTCGTGTTCTGAAGGAATCTCGAGGAGGAGAGGCGCTGGAGACTTTCATGAGCTGCTTCACAGGTGATCGAGCGACAAGGAACGACTTGCTCGATTCGTATACATCATCTCTGCATCTGATAGAGCAGAAGTCGCTTAGCTTCCCATCTATCTCTATCTTTGTATGCGAATTGCATCTGGGAAGGCGGTCAGTGGCCGGAACCGGAAATTGCGGAAGAAAGGCTCACAGAAGACAAGTATCGCCTGCCCGTCTAAACGCAGGATATTGAAGTCGTGTCAGCCGTAGTCAACGATCTTTGCGCAAGGACACTCACCTAGGGTTCTGGTGATTCTGCCCTGGCTGGTTCTGCTTCCCGCTCGCAGTCCCATTGAAGATACCCGCGCACGTCCGAGAGCAGAAAGGATGGACTAGCAGCAGAAATCGTCAAATTGTAGTCATTCTTGAAGCTCACGCTGACTGACCTATTGTTCCTTCCACAAAGACAGGTTTCATCCCGCAGTTCTGGAGAAGGGGTCATGGTTAGCTGTGAAAGAGCGAAGCGCCGTAGTCGACGCACTCGACACATTTGCTGTGTGCTGGGCTGCGACCTCATCGGGGTCGAGGGCGGGTCATCGTAATTGCTACTGCTGAAACAGCAACCCATGGCGAAGACGAGGACAGCGGAAGGCCAAACCCCGTGGGCATCACGGTCAAGCGGTATATAATGTCGTGTCCAAACTTTGTTCGTAGATCAAGAAGCTGCCCAGGGAACTGACAGAACCGAGGGCACTGTCCTGAGGGTTAGCAATCAGACATCACGCACAACGCTCTGTTCGCACGCACCGGATATTCCGCATGTCGTGTTGACGCGGGCAGTGTAGGCACAGAATGTCCTGGGCTTTAGCGCATAACTCAATAACAAATGCCGTTATGAGATTAGCGGCGGACCTGAATCGGCTTATCTTGGGCTACATATGAGGGTAGTCTATGCGCGCTGCGCAAGTTCGGACCCTGGTTCCATGCATCTGCGGGTAGGAGATGGGAGGTGGTGGAGTCTATATATCACAGATTTAGCATCTTCCAAGTACATGCCAATGTACAGGCGAGAGTTCATTCTACGCATGTGTGACACTCGTGCCTGTACCGTGGCATTTGTACGCCTCCGAGCGACCAGGCCGAGTGCTTCGAGAACGAGGGAACGCAAAGGTCGGTTTGTACTCACCGTGTGTTCGATTCAAGAGGAAATACTAGAATAATATCAGTCCATACGACGTAAGATAGGTAGTACTGGCGGGGGTCAGCTCAGAGCGGTACCAACGCCGGCAACGTGCCGCAGAGATGGTCTGAATGGAGGACTGCCGGCTATTACCGAGGCGCATCAGGCGCATCAATGGCTGTGGGATTCACCGAATCCCGCGCGACGCCGAGGTTCAAAGTTGACCATGCTCATCATCCACGCTCTGCAACTACAATTCATCTGAAAGGTCTATCCTATATTTTGATCTTGACATAGTTTTCCTGAGATATGAAGATGACGGGGCGACGCCCTCGGAGCGGACAGCCCCTGCGCTGATCGTCGCGATTCGAAAGCCGCACATGACCGCACTGCATGGCTGGCCGTGCACTTGTTCCCTGGGTAGGTGCTACGCAAACGTCTTCTCGACCTGCACGCGCTGACAACGCGGCTGAGGCGGTGAACACTTGCCAGAGCGCTGAACGCGTCACGCTGCCGTCCGGCCGGGCTACTTGGAAACAGGTCCCCGATCTGTGAACTATAAGCTAGATCCCGGGCTACTTGGCTGTGTCTCTTCCCACAACGTCTGCCTCAATCATGGGCTACAGCAATATCTGCGCCTATCCCGGCTGCTCTGCTCCTGTCTGGGTCGACAGCGACGGCAATCCCTCGCTATGTTGCTCGAGGAAGCACATGAAGGCGCTTTCAGATTCTGGCCCCTCGACCCCGCTCTGCCAGGTACGCAGTCTCTTCTGTAGCAGTCGGGCTGCTGATTAGGATGTACCTCGCAGAACTGCAACACCCGTCCAGTGTTCGTCGAGCATGGAAAAGGTCAGGTCGTAGGCCTCAGCAAGGACCTTATCTGATCTGCGTTGCGGAAAGTCCATCCATTCTGCAGCCGCAAGTGCGCAAACGCTTACGATCAGGGCCCACAAATGGAACCAGTACAGCAGTACGCAGCGTTGTTTACTCACACCGTATCGGGACTCAAGATGCTTTGCCTCACAGGGACGAAGGGGAATTATGTCTTCTGTACGATAACTCTCACCATGTGCTCCTTCCTACTGACCACCACTCTCTAGTTGCGGACAATCCTCTAAGTGTGTGGTAGATGGGAAAGTCAGCGATTTCTGCTCGATCAGTTGCCGTGAAACTGTCTACGAAGCAGGTATGTCGCGTTGCTATCTACGAAAAGAAATCGTTTCTTATCCTCATTATAGCGCCAGTGCTTCTGGAGGTCCCATCCACAGATGAACAGTTCCAGGAGAGTGAGTGATCTTGCCAGCGGCGTCCCCTGCAGTATGTTCATTGGTCGCCGCAGTTGCCGATCTATTCAGGGCAAAGTGGCTGCATCCTCCGTCAAAGAAGAAGCCATACCCGGGGAAGGTCCTCAAGGTTAGACTCTCCTCTTCCGATCTACGCGACGATGTAAATGATGATTGTCCCAAGCTCTACAAGGTGTACTCGCACGGCGATCACATGCGGAAGTTCCGCGCATATAAGTACGCCTGCGCTCCTGCCTCCATGTCTTGTATATTGCTGATTCCGATCGTCATCAGAGCCCAGAAGCATAATGCACGACGACGCTGGCATGGGACGACACGCCGCTGCTGTCTCGGGGACGACGAAGACTCCGTCAACTTCTGCAGCGACCCAGGCTGCGCCGTATGTGGCATATTGCGGGTCCGTCAAAGGTCTACGTCATCCGGATTGTACTTACGTTATACACGCAGAACTCGTTCCGTGTCGACAAGGCTAAGGCCTCTAGTGCGATGGCTGCCGGTGGCAGTTTCCAACGGTTCGGCGTTGGCATCTACACCTCTGCGACTTCCTCAAAGGCAGGTCTGGTCAATCGGCAATCAGGGAGTTGAAAGCTCACCAAAGGCTGTAGTCATACGACTATATCAAGGAGCTCGGAGGGTCGCCTTACAAGGCCATGATCCTCAGCGAGGTGGTAATGGGGAAAGTTTGCAAGGTAACACATGAGGAACAAGGTCTCATCCGGGTATGTCGCTGTTCCAGATCGTCGGCCGCCCTCTCTCTGACAGCAATCAGGCACCTCCAGGATACGATTCTGTGGTTGGCGAGCCGAACATCACGGTGAATTATGATGAAGCAGTCGGTGAGCAGATCCTGTCTGACGTGTACGCGTCCATACTTACTATGATACCCTCAGTATATACGGTAAATCTCACTCAAATTGGCATACGGTTGACAATAACATCTCTCACAGGATCATGCTATCCGACCCGAGTATCTATTGATTTTTGAGCCTGGTGTTTGAGAGCCCACGTTGTTTTATGCCAGGTCTGCGTCATCCGTATTTTAATCGGCAACCTCGAGCTGCTGTATGCGATTGTACTGTACTTCACGTCACGGCGTGTTTGATACAATGTACATTATGTACCTCAACCCTCCAGGCCTGCTGCTTCCGTTTTCTGGTAAAATATCCTATCCTAGCAATGGGGGCAGAAGCAGCACTTCAGAGGAGCGAGCAACTGGCCTAGTCGAAAAGAGCTGTATCAATGCTCCACGATGAAAGTAGATTTGCCCAGCTCCGAAGGCTTTACGGTATGCTGCTCGGGCGGGATAAAAGTCAGCTGGTCGACGACGTATAGGCGGATTGATGAGAAACAGAATATCAGCGAATATATCTCTATACGCTGGACATATTCTGGAGCTGCGTCTCAGACAGAATGGGTTTGGGAAGGCTCCCTTGGGATCTCGTGCAATAGCCCATACACAGAAGGCATTGACACCCGCATAGTGTCAAGCCCTGCTTCAAGGTTCATCTGTCAGTCTGGCGGTCGCAAATGTGATATTATAGCATACGACAAGTACATGACGATAGCCCTTAACGAGATAGCCCTCGCATATTTTTACACAGAAGCTTGCCTCTCAGAGTTTCCCGTATGCAATCTTCCCATCGACGACCGTCGCCTGCACCCTAGCCTTCAGGATATCCTCGGCAGGGCCCGCCTCGTCAACGAAATCGCGGTCAAACACGACGTAGTCCGCCTTTTTGCCGCGCACGAGCGACCCGAGGCGGTGCTCCGCGAAGGACGCGTACGCGGCGTCGAGCGTCATGCCCTTGAGGGCCTGCGCACGCGTGAGGCGCTCCTGGGGGTACCTGCGAGCGCGTGAGCGGACCACAAAGGCGCAAGGCAAGGGGAGGCGCACCAGCCGTCTGTGCCGTGTGGGCTGTTCCCGTGCACGTCGAGACGAGTCACGGCGGCGTAGAAGCCAAGAAGTGGATTGATGCCTGTGCCCGCGTTGGATATGAGAACGAAGGACAAGTGAGCATGGTGGGCACACCTTCCACTGGGAAGTCAGAACCAAGGGGAGGACGTGTTGAGGCGAGGCTCTACAGAGGCGTTCATATTTTTCTCAGAGATGGTCAAGTTATTTCGTACTGTAGAAGTGTTTGGTATGCATATGCGCCCTTGATGCGTTTGGGTCCCTGAACGCTTTCGGTGAGCAATACGCAAAGATAAAGACGCTGTGGGCACCCACCAATCGCGTCTCTGCGTACCACATATCGCTCGTCCTACAGGCCTAGCGTTGAGAAACATTCAGGATCAGGGAGTTTGTGGATGTACTTACGCATGTGTAGGCTGCACGCTAGCGATTACTGCGCCCAAAGCAGTCAGCGCAATACTGCTACTCTGCAAGCTCGCTACTCACTCCCAAGCGCGCCCATCCTGTCGAGGTCTTCGGGGCGCATGATCTGCGCATGTTCAATACGCGGGCGGCGGCGTGCAGCGACTGAATGCAGGCTCTCGCCCGTCTTCGCGCTTTCCGCGGCGAGGATGCGCTCAAAAATGTCGAGCACGACCTTGTTGGCACGGTCGCCGATGCAATGGATGTTCTACCACCAATTAACACATAAGTTGGAGCGCAGGCATGAGTGGCGTGCAAAAGGAAAAGCAGACGCACAATGCCCCATCCGTCGTCCCAGAATTTCTGCACGAAATCGTCGAGGCTCTCGGCAGAGATGCGCATGATGCCCTTCGTGTCGGGCTTGTCCGAGTACGGCTCCAGCAATGCCGCGCCCCATGACCCCAGGGCACCGTCGGTAAACAATTTGATGCTCTTGACGTTGAGGCGTTCCTGGCTTCCGTAGTCCTCGAGCTTCGGGATCTGACCGCCCCAGTACGAGGTATTCTCCGAGTTCCCCATAGCGTACACACGAATCTGGACATATCATGCAGCGTGGAGGCGCACTCAGACTAACGTGACTTACGGGAAGCCGCCTTCGTCTGCAAAGCTAACACGAGATCAGACCTCTCCATGGTCGTCAACTGCTGCGCAACCTACTTTGCGAAAGCCTCAATGTACCCGGAAGTGCAGCAGCGTCATGAACGCTCGTCAGGCCAACGCTCAGGACGTCTTCCACAGCCTTCTCGAGGTAGCTCTCAATTTGTGACGTCGTCCAAGGTGGTGACGCGACGAGGGCCATTGCGTTGTCGACGAAGACACCTGCAGAGCAGTCTTAAATGTGAGGTACGTGACAACTGTTTCCGCGTAGACACGTCACCTGTAGGGTTGCCGGCGCCGTCCCGAAGGATCTCGCCGCCTTTGATTTCGCCGTCGGAAGGCCAGCGCTGCTCCGGGAGCTGTTCACGAGTAAGCTCAAGTGCGCGAGGAGATACCCAGAGGCGTGGCCGTCAACGCGGGACAGGTATATAGGACGTCCTGCGAGTGACTCGCGCGACGCGAGATGGGCCTGGGCGAGCACAGGTGATTGTCAGCAGTGGGGAACAGTTTTCCAATATTTGGTACTCACGGCGGTCGGAAACTCACCAGACCAGTCCTTCCAGCGCGTTTGGTCCCAGCCGAAGCCGCCAATCCACTCTGAGGGCAATATGTCCGGGTGGTCTCGGACGTACGCTTCCAGGATGTCAAGTACCTCCTCGAGAGACTGGGCGGTATCAAGAGGCAGGCCTGCTTTGAACCCGTACTGAACTAGGTGAGCGTGCGCGTCGGCAAGTCCGGGAACAATGATGCTTCCTGGCTTCGTCTCAAGGACCGTGAGTGCTTTCTTCGCCTTAGGCTCGCCGCCGTAAAACTTGTTCACCAGCTCGAGTTGGTACTCGTCCCAGACATGCATAATTTCCTCTATCATGTGTCTTCAGTGGACACTTCTCCTCAGAGTTGATGCATAGCACTTACCCTTGGTTCCTGTAGCGAGGATCTCATCCTTACGGACGAGAATACAGTCGACAGTCGGCCGCTTGTCGTCTACCGTGTAGACTTTCCCGTCAACGTTGCACAAGCCGTAGGACTCTGGCAGCTGGGTAGTTCCGACATCCTCCTTTGCGGCTGGGCTACTCGTGAAGAGGTATGAGACGCCAGCGAGAGTGACAGCAGCGAGGACCCATATGAGATAGCCCCGCGGAGTTGTGGGAGGTTTTGGTGCCGTTGTCCTGTCTGCTGCCGCATCTGAAGACTGCTGAGCACCCTTTTCAGGGCTTGTCTGCTTCACATTCATCCTTCGCCTGGACATCCGCGTGCGCGTCGGCAGCAGAAGAGGCGCTTCGGGAGAGCACCATCGCCACGTAGCAAGCGCCGGGCGCATCAGGCGCATCACTGCTGTCATCGCCGCTCGACTTCGTGTTTCTCTTCTGTTCCGCTAACGCAACAGCACCTACCAGTGTCCGCAGGCAAGTCTCAAATGTGATGAATATGAAGAATAATAGTGACAGTGCAGGCTATAACTCCTGATCTATCGCTGCGAAGCTCGTCTGTGGGTCAATATTCAATCTCTACACGTAGCATGACACACTATATTAAGATTCTGCCAACGATTGTCAGCACTTTGCACTGACCAGACCTCATGTCGAGAGATACGAGTATGCGCGACGACAGCTAATAGACTTGTAGGTTAGTATTCAGGAACCCGCTCGCGAAAATCGTCGCTCGGAGGACGAGGACTTTACCTAGCTTGTTGACCTCCATGCGGGAAGTCACAGGTGGCGAACCGTTGTCAATATTACAACCTAGGCACCAGCATTATATTTTCTTACGGATCTCCGTTCTCCTATCGGTGCGCTGCGTGCTTGCCTTCGTGACTCCACTTGGCCTTCGCTTTGCTGTTTTTGCACGCGCTAACGGTTAGGCGTAGACTATATATAGCGAGCGGGCCTCCTCTATGGAGCTCATTGCCCCTGAGCTGTACGCCCTCGCTCTAGTAAATTTCAGTCTCTCGAAACTCTTCCACAGTCCTTCTATAGCATATCGCGAAATGCGCTTCGCTGTGTACGCCTTCGCCTTCTTGCCTTCTCTCTCGCGACCGCGGTAACAGGTGCTCCGTTTGCTGCTGCAGGTGGTGCGCTACGGCAGCAATAAGAATGATTCGTACGCGGCTGATCATGTTGTGGTCGTCTATAGCTATTGCGCCGCTTGCAGCCAGAGACCCAAACTCTGGCATTGTTGCAAGACTCGCGGTCGATGGTATACATCAATCATGTTTGCTGCACATTGACCCTAATCGTAACTCTCTGGCAGTTGAAGCTCGCGGTTGCCATAGCATAGCTTGCACAGACTGAGCCGAGAATGGCAATCGGAGGCTTGGGATCCTAACAGTGCCAAACAAACATACGCGTGGAAACGAGGGTCGACGTCTAGCAGTAACTCCTAACTCAGCGTAGCACGAATATGATGCCTACAATGTCGGAATGCTAGCTCATAACGCCTCGCAAACTTTCCAGTTTCCGAGAGTCTGGCGGTCCGTGAATGATAGTGACTGATGCAGCAAATAACAACAACGACATGCGAGGGTATATGTGACAATGCAAAGCAGACGCAGAGATGTGAGGAAACACCGATGCGGTGACCGGCTCATAAATACACAGCGCTCTCCAGCCCCGCCTTGCTCACGCGCCGCATCGGCTGCAACGTCGTCTCGTCGACGGGCGCGCGACGCGCATGGCGATATCGGCCCTCGGCGTCCTTGATCTCGAGCTCCTGCTGCGAATCACCGAGCTGCGCGACGTCGTGCAGCGTCGGGACCAGTGGAAGCGAATGTTGCGCCGAGAACGCTGGCGGCAGGCTCTCGCGCAGGTGCTGCGGTCGCCGGCCGCCGAGCGCCACCGAGTAGTTGCCCGAGGTCGTCGCGCCGCCGCCGTGCACCGCCGCGTCGCTCTCCGTCTCCGTCGGCGTCATCTTCACAACGCCGACCGACTTCCCGCCGAGCTCCTGCTCCTCGAACGTCATCAGCTCCGATACGAAGCCGATGTTGGGCGAGATGCCCTTCCGCCGCTCGAGGACGAAGGTGTATGCGCGCGATAGCGTCCAGTGGTTGGCATGGATGAGGTACGCCATCACTGCCGTGACAGACCGAGACTTTCCAGCCTTGCAATGGACATATGTTGGCGCGGAATGCAGACGCGCGTCATCTTCAGGCGTAGATTAGCAGAATATCAGGACGTGCAGGCTGCGCACTCACCGAGGAACTTGCAGACCTCCCGGACGCCACGCGTGATGTTGTCTTCTTCGACCGTGTCACGCATCGGTATATGCACGTAGCGCTCGAAGCGCTCGCGCAGGCGCAGGCCGTGGTCGTCATCGCATTCGGCCGCAATGTTGATGATGCGCTTGACACCGTTGGCAAGCAACATCTCGACATGCTCCTCCGACGTTAGCTCTGGACCAAGAAAGAGGAAGTTTGGCAAGATCGTCGACACCGAGAACTCGGGAAAGGCTCTTCCGTTGTAGGCGGCTGGTCGAGATCCGGACGTGCAGTGGCAGGCGATCGTGGTAATGGGGTATGCGCTGAGCGTGGTGTCAGCGACTGCCCGAAAGACGGCGAAGAAGGCGACATGAGGTCGCGCGAAGGGTTCGGTGGAGATAGGAGCGCAGATGGCGGCGGTGGCGAGTGGTTGGAATGTACAAGATTGAGATGTGAAGGCGAACGGGAGCGGGTCTTCCTGCTTGCACCGCTAGGGGCAGCGAGGGTATTGGATTTATGCCCTGTTGGAACCTGCAACTTGGGCAATGGCGTCGTTCGTTCCGTGTCGATACGACGAAGAGTGGGTATGCTCGGCCGGCGAGGCGGTTGCGGACGAGAGAAGACAGTGGCGGAGGGTGCGGGCGAAGGACTCGAATAATCGTCGAGGATGTTCCACGAGTTGATAGCGGCAGGCATGAGGGGTTGTGGAGATGGTACAGGTTGCTCCACCTCTGGCAACCTCTTTGAGCGCGAGGCAATGACCGTATCCAGCTGCGCGAGCCCCGATGCAGGTGCGGACTTTTTCGAGGAGACGGCAGTGCTCGAGGACAAAGTTGGGGCGGAACTCAGCTCCGGTACAGCATCTGACGGATCAATGGCCCCTGTGTCCGACACCATCTGCTCAGACAGGTACGGATGTTTGCGTGCTGCGGCAAAGCCACCTTCGAGGTAGTCCACACTGCCATGGGCCAAGAGCGGTGCGATGAGTTCCATGACCGCCCAAGCGGTCGCTTGGTGGTTACTCCGATCTTTCTGCAGCATAATCTCGTCATACACGATCACGTCCCCATCCCAGTCATGGCCAGCCATCAGATTATCCCAGACTCGCATGCTCTCCTCCGTAGTGATGTACTGGCGTAGCACTTCCAGTGTCTGAAATGCGTTTGCTGGCTTCCGTGAACGGCGTAGGATAAGAGATGGAATCGCAAGATTTACGCTTTGCGGGAGATGTTGCCGCGTGAACGCCGCGACTGGCCGGGTGTCAATAAGCAGTGGGCGGGTGGGTGTCGACAGTCTGGCAAGGAGAAGAGCAGGACTAACACCCTGTCCGGATGCGACAGGTTTCGCTGGCGGCTGCATCTGCATTTGGAGGACTTGGGCATCGAGGGATGTATGACGAGAATGGTACAGTGCGCTAACGGGTGTAGCACCGAACTCGGTGAGCGGGGTGAAGTACGCACTGGCGGGACTGAAGGCAGAGTCAGGACTCGGTGTACGTTGGCGTGCAACATCGGCAGCAGACTCGGGCGGTGAGTCTGAGGACTGTGAGGAGGACGCGGCAAGCTCTGGAGTGTGTTCGCTACGTGTAGAGCCGGACGCTGAGCGGATGGGACGTAATCGAAGGTTCTTGTGTACGCTTCGTCGCAGTTGTTCCAAAAGAGCAAGATCTTTTGATAGGTCATCAGAGATAGCGTCGTTTGTGTCTACTGAGCCCATGGCGAATGCATCTGGGGACCCTGACGAGCTCGACGCGGGGGAAGACGACCTAGATCGTTCTTCAACGTGGGCGTTTTCCACTGGTTCCTCCACTGGAGTCGGCAATTCTATGACAGTCCTGGCAGGTGGCCGCTGCCCAATCTGCAGGGAAAGGGCGGGAGGACGTTTGGGGTGCATTGTGAGGGCACTGAGGCTGTTCCGAAAGTGAATGACCACAAGGATGAATGAGCTTGCAGGAATAAATAGAGCTAGAAATCTGGGGAAGAAAAGGGTGACAAAGTGAGCAGGCGAATCAGACCAGCAGTCGTCGAGAGCCTCAGGCGGTGTGTTCAAGAGCAAGGAGGGACAAAGACATGAGCGTAGGGACGAGGATTTGGGTGACAACCTCGGGGAGAGGAGTTAGATAAACGAGCACCGGCCGGAAGTAAGCTGGGCCGGCCGGAAGGGTAAGTAATCTGGGGTAACGGCCGGCGGTTTGTTATGTCTCGGGCCGAAGGCGGTAAGACAGAGCTAGTGACGCCACGAAAGAGGATTTCCAAACTCAGCTTGCTCCTTCCACCGTCAAACTCGTTTTGCACCCCTCAGCAAAAACACGAGTTCCGTCCAGAATGTACAATTCGTCCACGTACCGCAGGGCCCCGGCCGCTGCAGAGGCAGCTCCTGAAAAGTTCCGCAGCCAGACACAGCAACTACAAGAGATGTTCCCGACATGGTCAAACGAAGGTGAATATTGTGTCGTGAGGGCATGCGACCACTCGTCCTGACATCTCACGCGGGTCTACCAAGATATCCAGTCGGTCCTGATTGATGTGAATGGGGACATCGAGCTTGCGGTAATCAGAATCAGCGAAGGCAAGTATCGCTCTTTTTCGCAGACGTCACTGGCTCTCAACACGTAGCACACGCAGGCCATGCCGAGCAGTGGGGCGCGGTCCACCGCAAGAAGGACAAGAAGTCGTCCGCCAGCGTGCCTCAGTCACAGTCCAAGGAACACGCGGCCAAGCAAGAGCGTGGCGACTTCCGCGGTGGCAGGGGCGGTCGTGGTGGAAGGGGCGGTCCTGGACGGGGTGGTGCTGCACGTGGTGCATTCGCTCGGGGCGGACACCAAGAGACCAATGGCCGCCACGCCAAGCCTGGACCCAGCAAGAGCGGCGACGCTGCTGTCCAGAAGCCAGCAGAAGATGTTCCGGCAGGCGACTCTGCTGCTGCCGATGTCAACGGAGCTAAGCCGGTACAGGACGCTCCCGCCGCTGAGCCCGTCTCAGAGAACACAAGCACGCCTGCTACATGGGGAGGAGACACGGCTGCTAATGGCTCCGTTGCTCCTGCTCCTGCCCCCGCTCCTGCTCCCCCCTCCCAACCTTCACATCCTACTGTGAAGTCGACGAAGACACCTGCCACGTCTAAGCTCTCTTGGGCACAAATCGCCAAGTATGTCTTGACGGCATCCAGATTAATTGGTATTGACCATGTCCCGGTGCACTAGACCTCAAGAAAAGCCTGCACCCCCTCCTGCACCCGTTCCCGCTCCTCCGGCACCGGCTCCAGTAGCCGCACCTGCCCCTCCCTCTCCTGAAGCCCAACCGTCACCATCCCAACCTGCCCCTGCCCCAGAGCCAGCACAACCAGAGCCTCAGCCTGAAGCTGCTGCGCAAGGCTGGGAGGAGCCGACCACCGTGCAAGCGCCTACTTGGGATGACGAGCCAGCAGGGAAGCCCACTGAGCCTGCAACGCAGGAGGAGCCGAAAGAGAAGGAAGAAGAGGTCTCGCCTGCGCCTGCTCCAGAGCCCGAAGTTCCTTCTGCACTTCCAGCACAGGTTCAGCAGCCTTCCGCGAAGCAGGAACCTGTGCAGGCGCCAGCTCCCGTCAAGCCTGCTACTCCCGCTCAGCACGCAAGGCCGACATCTGCCGCACACAGGCACAAGTTCAAGCCAGACCAAGCTGTCATCATGCCTAGTGGCAGCTTCGGCACACCTCTCGAGAAGGTCGGTATGCAGTTTGGTAGCTTGAGCTTGGGCGGAGACGATCTTGACGCGACGTGAGTCTTAGTCTTTCGCATACGCCCACATCACTAACATTCCTTCATAGCCCAGAGGTTGCTGCGGAGCCAACAACGGCGCGTGCAGCGGAGCCTACCCCTGCTCCGGAGCCCGCCCCGGCTCAGCCCGCTCAGCCATCTGCCGCCGCTACGCCAGCCCAGCCCCAAGAGTCTGCCCCTGCTGCGACTACACCGCCTGCTCAGACTTCGATCAACGGTGGTCTCTTCCAGCAAGGCATTCCTCAACAGGCCCAACAGCAGCCTGCTCAGGTCTCTCCTCCTGCCCAGATCCCATCCACCACCCAACACCAAGCCCCATCTGGTCTGCAGACCTCACTGTCGCAGCCTGCTCTCCCTGCTCAAGTGTCCGCTCAGCCACAATCTTCTGCTTCTGCTTCGAACATCTCGTCGTTCTCGCACAACATCCCCGCTGCCCCGCCGGCGCTCCCGTCACAGCAGCACCCCAGCAGCCCGCTCAGTCCCAGGGTCTTCTGTCGCAACAGCAGCAGCAACACCAGCAGTACTCTCAGCACAGCTTGCCCAGCCATCTCGACCAAAGCCACGCCGCGAGCCAGTCGCCGCACGTAGCACCTGTGCCTCAGCAAAGCATCGGAGGTCACTCCTCCTACTTCCGCCAGCAGGAGCCGCCATACTTCCACACAGCAACCCCGCCCGTCTCTGCCTCGCAAAGCCAGGATGGACCCTACGGCTCCTTCGGTCAGCTGTCTGGTCAGCTCGGCCACCAGAACCAGGGCTCGCATCTCGGCGGCTTCAGCGGAGGTGACTACCCATACGGAGAGAACCAGAGGGTATGTTTCAGTCGTTGGTTGTAATGTTTCAGTTTTCAGCTAATCTACTCTCACCCAGAACTTCTACGATTCCTACTCTGCACCGACCGGGTTCGGCAACCGCAACATGCTCCACGAAGACATCAAGGGCCTTCCTGCAGGACCCCAGCAGCCCCACGGTGCTCCTGGTCTTCCGCCGTCCAACGCCCAGCCTTCGCAGCAGCTCCCCCAGTCTGGCCAGTCTGCGAACCAAGGTCAACCCGGTAGCCAAGGTCCTCAGCAGAGCTACCCTCCACCTCTCCCGTACTACTACACACCCTACCCGCAGAACCAGTACTACGGCTCCCCCTACAACTCTGGTTACTCCGTGCCTCAGCCATTCGTCAAGTACCCAACCGTCTTCCAAGGCCCTCCTGGTCCCCAGTCCGCGCCTTCGCCCGCCGCCAAGCAGGCTCCGAGCTCGGTGCAGCCGCAGTCGCCCTACGGTCAGGGCTTGTACGGTCAACAACACTCGTCGTCGCCCTACGGCGACATTGATTATCAGCACGGACATGGCCAGGGTGTGAGCGGTCTGCCATCGAACGACTACGGCAAGCAGCTGTACGGCGGCAGCGGCCAGGGCATGCAGGGCTTCATGGGCCTCGGCCAGAGCTCCGGCCCATCGTCGGCCGCCCCTCTTGGCCAGCGCGGCAGCGGCTCCCCGGAGGCGGCGTACAAGCCGTACGGCGGAAACGCGAAGGACGTCGGCGCCGGCGTCGGCCAGGGCGCGCAGCAGCAGGGCGGGCGCAGCGTCCAGCAACCGCAAGGTGGCTTCTACGGCCAGCGTTTCAGCAACGCCGGACAGGGTCCGCAGGGTGCGCAGGGCCAGCAGCACCAGCCCCAGAGCCAGGCTCCCCAGGGACACCTCGGCTACCCCCAGGGCTCGTCCGACGGTAGCTTCTACTCGTACCAGCCCAGGCAGCAGGGCTACTGGCAGTGAGCGATGCCCGCGAAGCATGGGCTCGTGCCGGGTATCACAGAAAATGAACGTCTCTCGTCATCCAGTCCCGATCCGTGCTTGATAACTGCTCGTCTTCTTCCGTTGTCTCTGGTCGTCTCATCTTGATAGCACTTTCTCGTCTCTTCCATTTTCGTTATCTCCGCCTCTCTCCTCATCGTCTCCAGATTCAATGCATAGTAATGTATGTATATGACGTGCTACTGGCTCAATACGTCCAGGAAACAAGGTCAAAGGACGAACATCATGCAGCGCTTTGAGCCACAGTATTCAGGGTAACTTCTGCAACGGGTAGGATGGCTTCTTTCCAATTATCCAGTGCATTCTACGCTTTCAATGACGCGTTCATTATTCTACCCGGTCTTCCCGCTCACGATGTACTCGTTTGCGCAGTTGCGGCCGCAGAAGTCATGTACTACGAATGGCACTGTAGCAGCACAGGTACGTCAGAAAACGCTTTACCCCCGGGCCGTACACTTACCTCTGCTACGATCGACGTAGGCCAGCTTGGAATGACAGTTCTACGGGGCTGCGTTCTGAGCACGCACATAACGGCAGAAACGGGCTGACGACGTGCCTTGCAAACACGGATCGTCGAGACCAGCGCTGGCTGCGGCGCAAGGCCCTGAGCCTGTGCGGGAGATGTCTGCTGAGGCTGCGGCAGAAGCTGCGCCTGCGCTTGAGGCTGGGGCGTGGGGTTCTGGCTCTGCACGGGTGCAGAGGGAATCTGCGCGGGCTGCTGTGATGCGCTCTGCATGTGCCGGCGCGAGCAGAACTGCGATGTTTTGCCATAGGCATCCGTCCATGCGGGAGACGTGCAGCCCGGAAACGTGCAGAGGTTAGTGCTGGCCATAGCGGCAAGTGTTGGGAGGATCGATGGTCGGTGTGCGTAGTTTATAGCACTCGACCCAGGCTCCTCCGCCTCGCGAGGATCACGAATCTAGTCTTAGGAGAGTATCATGCCTCCTGTGGAACTGATCGCGCTCCTTCGTGGATCCACAGCCTTCACCATCCATGGATATGCTATCCTGTCCAGAAGACGCGGACTGCGGTATGCATAGGTTCGACCCTAGGAGCTGGTCCGACTCTTGCCACTCAGGAGTGGGCCAAACCCTAACCCCTTTATTGCAGCTGTTGACTTTCATAGATGACAACGGCGGGGTCATTGCGCCACCTCTAAGGCTCTACTAGACCACCATGTTACTATTTCGTGCTCGTATACAAAGTTTTGGTAAGCAGTGGTAAGCTTTGGACTCGCTGCTTTTGTTTGGGAACATCAAGACAGAAAGTTCGCAGAGGAGAGCGCCTTTCGCGGCCTAGATACCAATAGAACCCGCCCCGGACAACCTTGCGCTATGCATGGAAGACACGAGGACGCCCACAGAAGCTGTGTATGGCTGTTCATGAAAAGCGCGAGGGCGGTATGCGTGTTGTAAACGCGGTAGGCATGGGACCGTGGGACACATACGTCCATAAAGAACGGTTCGGGAGCTTGTGAACAAGAACGATGGACTTAGACGACGAGTGGTGCTTTGTGTCTTATTCTCCGGCCGTCTCCAACCCAAGCTCCATATCCCTGGAAGCCTCTCCTACCATGACCTCAAGAAGAGAACGCGACCTACCACCACCACCAGGACAAGAGCGAGATTCAGAGGAACGAGGAAGAAGCACGACACGATATACACGCGATAGACAGGACCAGGACAGAGTGATGCCCCGTGAACCTGCTGAACCCAGAGACCGAAGCAGAAGCA
Source organism: Phanerodontia chrysosporium (assembly GCA_001910725.1). Lineage (NCBI taxonomy): Eukaryota > Fungi > Basidiomycota > Agaricomycetes > Polyporales > Phanerochaetaceae > Phanerodontia > Phanerodontia chrysosporium. The sequence goes on from MJGA01000020.1 coordinate 94,589, forward strand.
TATTCAGGAGGTTCTTGCCAAAGTCTAGCAAGAAGAAACCTCTTCTGTTTTACGACAGATTGAAACCATATTACGAGTGTGTACACATGTCTATGATTGTTCATGGTCGCACTGATGTCCTTATTTCTGCAGATTTACGAATTTTGCCCTTGGGTATCCTATCCGATTTGAGGGAAGGATGTACCCAACGTCGGAACATCGTGCGTTCAGCACGTTATTCTTATCTTTGATTAGCTCACCATCCTCTAGTGTTTCAGTCCTTGAAGTTTCTCAAGACGCATCCAGAGGTCGCAGAGCGAATAAGAAACACCGCCAGTCCCCGCGAGGCCTTCGAGGAGGCGGGTCGACACCGCAAACGTCAACGCAACGACTGGTTCCATGTCAATATTCGCATGATGGAGATGGTCTTGGAGGCGAAGTTCACGCAGCACGCTTACCTGCGGGATCTGCTTCTGAAGACAGGAGATCGCGAGCTTGTTGAAGACAGTCCCGTAAGTCGACCTGGGGAGCCTCCGACTCCAACTGCGGCTGATCAGATGATTCAGTACGACGACTTTTGGGGATGTGGCAAGAACGGTCAGGGTAAAAACGAGCTTGGTCGCGCGCTCATGCGACTGCGATACAAGCTGCGGCGAGAGGCAGAGAACATGCAGCCAGTCATCCCCAACGCCGCCCCCGCAATCGTCAGTGGTGCGGCGCGACAGCGGAGCGCTAGTCGTGCATCCGATAATCGTGTGGTGGGCATAGAGCACGCTCAATGAGACCTAATACCAACCGCCCGTACAGGTTATCCCGCCGTTGCCACAAGATCTGCAATCGCGACGCAGACAGGGCAGCGTAGATCCGCCACCTCACCGACGGCAACGGAAAGACGGAGGGGGACATTCTACCATACAATGGTGTGAGTCAGTCATCTCTTCACCGTGAGAGACCCAATCGGCCAATGTTAACCAGTTTGCATATTTCCAGTCAAGAACCAGCTAACCCACTCCGACTCCGAAGAGGATTCTCCCTTGTATTTCTACGAGAAAGACCAGCCATACTATGAGTGAGCGAGTTTGATCACCGTGCATGCAAACAAGCAGCTGAGTATTTCTTCAGGTTCACTAATTTCTCGCACCACCCTGTATGGTTTGCAGGAAAGCAGTACCCAACTTCCGAACATCGTGAGTATGACAAGTCTCTGGAACTTTGCATGCCCTTACCCTCGGTCTCCAGTATTCCAAGCTCAGAAATTCCTGGACACCGTCCCGACCTAGCCGAGTATATTCGTCTGCAGCCCACTTCGAGGGCGGCGTTGGAACAGGCGATACAGCTCCGCCCCCACCAGAGACCCGACTGGTACAAAGTAAATCGTGATTGCATGGACCTTGCCCTGGAGGCAAAGTTCACCCAGCACAGTGACCTGCGCCAGCTGTTGCTTTCGACCGGAAACAGGACACTCATCGAGGCTAGCCCGGTGAGTGACAGCCCGACACTTTTGGCGCCTCGTGTGCTGACGCACTGCACCAGGTGGATGCGTACTGGGGCTATGGCAGGGACAAGCGGGCAGAAACGAGCTTGGAAAAGCTCTTATGAGACTCAGGGACAAGTTCCGCACTCAGGACCTGCAGAACGCGCAGCAGGGAGTACAGCTGGTTGTCCCGAGCCCAAGAGGACGCTCGAGTTCCCGGAATCGTGCCTTTTGAACACGACATCCTTCTGGCGACCGTTTCGCGTGCAACACACTTCCCAATGACCAGAAACACACCGTTTGTATTTTATGTTGGCTAAGGGCGATGGTTGAACATGATCTGTACAAAGTCAAGGGTTGCATTAGTTATATGTAGAAATAGTGACTATGAATGCTTGCGCGAATTGTATTATCACTGGAGATCACTGGCCACCAGACCTTGCCCGCGCTCGAGTTCGCACGATTGGGATCTTCTGCGCATCGCTATCTGTGATAAGCGACCAGGAACGAAAGGCGGTACTGGATGAGCTTGCCTCAAAACGGGGAGGGTATCCATGCAGAACACTGCCTTCGCTCCTCTCTCGAGCGACCCCTTCATCGCTGGACACAAGCCATCGCATACACCTCCTACGTGAGACAGCAGATGGCGGACGGACAATCAAGCAACGCACCTGTCGTGTTCTACGAAAAGGGCCAGCCATTTTACGGGTGCGCACTTCTCGAGGTCATCCAGAAACGCTCCTCTCCTCATCAGTTCATTGCAGCTTCACGAATTTCGCTCCATACCTAGTGGAGCATGACAACAAGACATACCCCACTGCAGAGCACCGTAAGTATAGAGATACGGTCTGCACATTCATGACTTTGATGTCAGGCTCTGCAGTGTTCCAAGCCCGCAAGTTCCTTGATGCACGCCCCGATCTCGCTGAACGGATCAGGATTACCCCGACGCCGCGCGCGGCGCACGACGAGGCAACAAAGCTGCGCGCGTTCCAACGCAGCGACTGGCGCAGAGTGAGCATCACCGTGATGGAGGAGGTCCTCGAGGAGAAGATCACGCGGCACGCCGTCCTCCACGACATGCTGCTGAGCACGGGTGATCGGCCATCGTTCAAGGCGACCCTGTGAGTGCGCTGTTCGCTGTCGATCGTGGTCGATTGTCATGAACTCGGCACAGGACGATGACTTCTGGGGCGCCGGGAAGGACCGTCAAGGGCGGAATGAGATGGGGAAGGCCCTGATGCGGGTGCGACAAAAGCTGAGGGACCAGGCCGCGGCGCCGAAGCAACCTCCGCTACCTGGTCTCGTGCCTATGACCGCTACCCAACCGCCGCCCAAGCAGCCATTGAGCACTGTACCTGCTGATGAGGACGCACCAATTGTGAGCATTCCACAGGATAACATGCGCGGCAGGTAGCTGGAACACAGACGCGTTACAGATACCTCCGAATCCGAATGCCCAAAAGCGAGCATTGCCAAGCGTACCAAACTCGCCGGCGAAGTTTAGCCCCATATTCTCCATGCGTAAGTCTGGTACAGCGCGGAAGTACGGTTGTGAACGGTAATGCTGATGCTGCGCCAGCACCCACACCCACGACGCCGGCACCATCTCCCATCTGGTTCTTCGAGAAGGAGGGGCCGTTCAACGAGTACGCCCTGTCACCGCGCCACCGATCAGATCCTGACATTTGCGCAGATTCATGAACAACTCACCGCACACCGTGTTCTACAACGGCAAGATGTACCCCTCGGGCGAACATCGTGAGTCCCTCCTCCACCCCCACCACGCCCAGCCCCGCGCTCACCGCCCTCCTTCCGCAGTCTTCCAAGCCCACAAGTTCCTCAAAAATGCACCACACCTGGCAGAGCACATCCGCGCGCAGGCGTCGTCGCGCGGCGCGTGGGAAGAGGCGACGTACCTGCGGCACCAGCAGCGCAACGACTGGTTCGACGTGAACATCGGCTGCATGGACGCCGTGCTCGAGGCCAAGTTCACGCAGCACGCGCCGCTCCACGCGCTCCTGCTCTCGACGGGCGACCGCGAGCTCATCAACGCGAACCCGGTGAGTGCTTTTTTTCCGTGACGGGCGCGGTCCCGTGTTTGGGGAAAGGGCTGAAGAATGTGTGCGCCTGTGCCGCAGGTGGACGGGTTCTGGGGGTACGGTCCCGACAGGCACGGCCGCAATGAGCTTGGGAAGTGCCTCATGCGGTTGCGAACCAAGCTTCGGGCGAACGGCGGGGCCGACATGGACGGCGACTCGGATACTTGCATAGGAAGCGATGAGTGAAGGGCGTGCAGCGGGGCCTGAGAGTCCCTCCGCAGGACGTCTGTCGCAGGGTCATGTTCAGAGCTGTATCATATACCAGTGCCATGTACCACCTTCAGTTTATTCTCTTGGATATATTTATTCTGCAGACAGTTTCTCAGTACTGCGGATAAGACGATGTTACTGAGAACTGCGAAGAGCCAGGCACGAGAGTGAGACCAACGAAAAGCAAAAGGGTCACTCACCTTTTCTTAATCATCATCTGCCTTTGTCAATGACAGGTAGCACGAGTGCAATAAAGCTGGAACGTCTAGTCTTCTCTCGGGGAAGCAAACCACGAACATGCATACATGCATGTTTTCCAGCTTATATCCCGAAGCAGCGAGAGACCTCAGCTCAGCAGCCAGATTAAGACCCAATGACATACCCCGCGCTGAGTAAAATTGGAGTCACGGCCGCAGCGCCGCATCCAAAGCTTACCCCGACACACTCGGAGCGGGCGAGGTCGACGCCCGGTGCTTCAGCAACATGAACGAGGGCATATATGCACTCACGGACGAGCTCTGGGATAAACGTGTCGTGCCATTCGCTGATAACTTGTACATATCGAAGACCCCATCCAACCGTGTGCCCACGCTAAATCCTCGCCGAAAGAGATATACAACACCCCTAGCCCTCCTGCATAACGGGGCTTGCGTCAAAGGCGGCAGCAGTCCACACTGCAGGAGAGTACGCACCTGCTTGCCCTGCTCCCGCTCCGGGCTCTGCGGGCGGCTGACCGCACGGCTCGCCGCGGCGCTCGCGTTCGCGCTGGCCGACGTGCTCGGCGCGCGGCTCTCGTCCCAGTCGGAGCCCTCCGCCATGAGCGCGTGCATGCCCATCTTCGCGAGCTTCTTGTCGAAGATGCGGTGGCGGTACCCGCTCACGAGGCGCGCGAGGAGGTCCGACGTGCTGATGCCGGGCGTGCGCCGCGTCGGCAGGAACTTGCCCTGCATCTTGCAGAACGCGTACACGTCGTCGTGGCCGGCGCTCCCGTATGGGTCCACGTCGTGTGCAACGTAGTCGATGTCGTACTGCGCGTTTTCTCGCGATCAGCGACGGCGGTAACAGGGAGTCAGAGAGAAGGTGCGCACCTTCTCGAGGAAGTCAGGCCCGATGACCCATGGCGCGTCCGGTACGACCTCGTCTACCCACCGGCAGTGCCGTACGGCCTCACAGCTAAGCAGAGAGTAAGTATAACGGTCTCTGTGTCGCTATGAAGACGTACCGCTCTGCGTGCGTCATGACTGTCCGGTTTTTATGGCTTTCGCACTGCTCGTCCGAGTTAACGCCAACGAGCAGGTATACACCTGGCGTCCACTCGCCCTCGCCATTTTCTGGCGGCACGGACGGGAACGCAAGCTTGGCTTGACGCAATTGGAGAGCATGTCTGTGATGAGACGATTACTTGGCGTTGTCGATGAACGTGCGAGGAGCAGCGTACCCAAAGTGGAAGAGATCATAAACACCTTGAGACAGAAAGTTAGCGCAGGTGTTCCATGCCCGTGAGAGCTGTGCCAGATGGTGCGCACTCACCATCTGCGTATATCCTGACGGGTCGGTGATGCGGAGGCTCGTTGATCTTGTAGTACTTGTCTCCGACTTTGCATCCGGGCCCATCAATCATCTGAATTGAAAATCATGGACCCTGTCAATCAACATTTTTCCTGAGCGTGGAGCAGCACTGTGACGCACCTGGCGGAACCATGCCTGAATGTCATCGGGGCTCAGTTTTGCAGGGTCAAATGACAGGGGATTGCTCAAGTACGAGCTGCTCGCGGGTGACGGTTCTGTTGGGCGAGACGGGTTGCTTGGCGTGGGGCGGTGGAGTGCGGGCGGCGAGGGCGTGCTTTTCGGGGCGTTGAGGCTTGTGTTAGGGAATGTCGGGGAGGTAGGGGACAGCGTAGAGGCGACCGAAGACGCGTAGTGCTCTCTCCGGCTGGGCAATGCAGAGGTATAGGGCGTTTCTGGGCCAGCGGTCGTGCTGCTCTCGATGTCTCCGTCGTACGTGGGCGAGTCGACGCCCTCGTCAGACTCGCCGAGGGCCAAGGCGAGGACATGTCGTCGTGCAGAGTTGGCCGCGTTCGCCTTGTTCGCCGCCGCCGCACGCGAGCGCGTGTTGCTCGACGGATGGGCAGCCGACGAAGCGTGCACAGAGACGGCAGACGCACCGCTGTCTGTCAGAGGGTCGTTGTCCTCCTCCGAAGCGTCGTACGCGGGCGAGTCCACGGAGTGGGCGTGGGCGAGGTTGGGGTGCATGGGGTGCTTGATGCCAAAGGAGCGTTTCGCGTGGACGGAGCGAGACTGGGAGGGTTTGGAGGTGGTCGTCGCGGTCGATGTTGTGACTGGGGGATCCATCGCGATTGATTCCGTCCTGGCGGATTGGACGAGGCGGAGGGCGTCGGGGCGAAGGGCACTAATTGCCCAAGATCAGATAATGCTCTCGGCCTTTGCGTGCGTTTGCGAATACGGTCTCGACCGAGTGAAAAATTGGCGGAAAAAGCGTCCGCAGACGGTGTGTCGGCTGGTTGGCTCGCAGGAGGACAGAGCAAGCAGAGTCTCACCTCCGTTTCCGGCCTGCGTCTTCTCCACTCTCCCTGCCAGCAGCAAATCCTTAGGGTTAGGGTGATGTCATCCACGTGCGCTCCTCTATTGGCTCGTGATCCGCCGGCACTTGCCGGACGTGCCCAATGGCAAGTCTCCAAGTTGTTAGAGAGCACGGGAGAGGGGACCTACATTCAAGTCGGGAGCCAGATACATAGCTTGCTCGGACACGAGGGGTCGACGCACCTGTCAACGGCGGGGCAGCGAAGCGAAGGGTGCCGCTACCGAACAGGGAACGAGCGGGCGCGATGAGAGCACTCAATAGCCATTTCCCTGCTGGGATGCACTGCTGCATCGTGGTATAAAGCCTCTTATACAGACATAGAGGAGATAAAATAATATACACCGACGTGTTACGGGGTCCAATGAGTCATGTCTGAATACCGTGAAAGTTCATATCCGCGCCGCTCACGCTCACAACAAGTCCGTGATAGCGATGTGGCACACATACGAGCTCGCGGCGTTGTCAAGTCCGTCGAGTTCAGGAACGGCTCGCCGGGGTACACGCTCGCGTACACGTCTCCGTAGCAGTTCGGGTCCCTTCAGGCAACCGGCGGCTCATCAGCGGCCGCCAAGCACTGGGAGCACGCACGGAGACGACGCACTGCCAGAGGATGCACTCCCAGCCCGGCGCAGGCACGACGCTCGAGTTGCTGTTGTTGAACGCAGGCGGGAAGTCCCGGCACTGGCTCGAGACAAACGGGAAGTTGTGGTATTCGCCGGCGAAGGCGACGCCCGTGCACGCGATGCAGTAGCCGTCGGGAGCCTGGGCTTGCTCTCGGGTCTGCGCATATATGGACATTGTCATACATGGACTCAATCGAGCGCAAATTGGTGCACCTCAATAGCAACGGGGTTTGCAATCACGAGGCCGAGTGTGACGGCGAATACAGCAAGGTCGTGTTTGGTGACCTGCATGGCGATGGTGGTAGCAGAGGAGACCCCTCACGCTCCCGCGAAGTTGGAGCGCCAAGACATGCAAGCCATCGCAGGGATGCGGTCCCACCTAGCCTTTTCCCGGTCGCTCGGGGACCGCAAAGCAGGCGCAGGCGAGGCCGCACCATCTCGGATATCAGCCCGCCAGGCGATTCCAAACGCAGATCGCGGTGCCGTTGGAGATGGTGCGCACCGTTCATAGTGCCAGAGTCGCGTCCGAAGGCTGACGTCGCCGCAACAAAGGCTGCGCCAGGGCGCACCTGGTGGCCCCGGGGCGAGGCGCACCCTGATGCATCTCGCACGTGGGCAGAAGGCTCTGCAGAGATTGTGCTGCCAGAACGCTCCCTGCGCTGCTGCACGGCGTACAGAACGGGTGGTAGTGCTTCTCGTGGCGTCTAATCACGAGGAAAGCGCCGGGCGGGTCCCTCGCAGGTACAAGTGCGTGTTCCGGAATGGCCTGGAGATGGTGTTTCGTCGGGGGTGGTTGCAAGGGTCGTCACCGTTGTGCGACCTCTGTCCCAGGCCTGCAAGGGGGACTACGCTCACACGGCGGAGCGAAATGGGGTACCTAAGAGGCATCTCCGTTGCCAGCATACCGTGCTTTCAGCTATCAAAATTACCGGTCGTGAGATATTGGATGCGATACCTTTGCTTGATTCCGCTCACGAATCGCCGAAATTCTGTCGCAGGCTTGCAATACCTGTCATGCAACTTAGACTGCATGTGACTCGACGGACAACATCGAGCGTAGCCAGTACGCCAACTGGGCAAAAAGTATTCGTGAAGAGACATTGTAGATTTCACGAGAAACTGGTGTGCTGAGGCGTGGTGCAATGGGTTGGTTTGGTTTGTGGTGCCTACATTCGCCGCGGCACATGTTCCCACGGTCACGCAGACAGCTAAATGAGGACCCCCCCTTATCCCGCCGGAGCTCTGATCCGGGCGTCCCCCCAACTGGCTCCCCCGGAGGGCCGACCTTCGATGCGGGATCCCCCAAATTGCAGCTGTCGGCTGCCCGAGCTTGCATCCCAGTCTACCCCCAAACGGCCCACATTTCGGCCAGGTTCGATCCGACGGGCCCCCAAATTGGCCTTCGCGGACTGGGTCAGGCGGGTCTGTGGAGTTGGGTTAGGGTATTAGATTTTCGCGAAAATTCGATAATTATATTACAACTTTATCCGAATGAGGCCACAGCCAATAGCAGCTTCGCCAGAGTTGGAGAGCTGAAGTCCGATTTTACTTTGAAAATACACTCTCGACGCCTCCTTTGCCTCTTTACCTAGGTTCGGGATGGCATCGACGATCCCAGAACAGCTACGAAAGGCTCTCGACCCCGCTCCGAGTGTATGCATTCCTCTCATTCTGAAACTAGCATGCCCGAAGACGCTGTCGGAGAAGCCGCACGCTGAGGCAGACGAGGTCTCGAACGAAGGTCTACGAGCCTGGTATTCACGCGACGAACCAAACCACATTCCTCAGTACATCTCGCAGATAGTCCTGCCGCCGAGACAGCGCTCCCTACACATCGCCGACACACTGCATGAGGCCGAACTCGACGGCTACAAATCAGTTTTCCATCCCCTCGATCCTGCGCTGAAGTTACCGCTGTGGTACGCTCGAGCCATGTCGTTCGGATACGTACTTCGGGACGCGCACGACATCTGGGAAGAGCGGAGCGAGTGGATTGAAGATGCGGCGACATGTGAAAGCTGGTCCCCTGACTTCAAAACCGCTGTGCGCAGTGCTGTTGCGCGTTGCCCATGGCGAGGCGGATTCCCTGGAATACAGAACGGTGCCGTGTCAGCAGAAACCCTCGCATCGCTTCTCTCGACAGTCTGGCTTACCGATGAAATGGTAGACAGCGCTCTAGAAGTCGTTCGTGAAGATCAGCTTCAACAGACCAGAGCTCAACCGGAGAACCTGCCTGCTAACCCGGCTGTCGTCGCGCCTACTTGGCTTGGCCAAGCTATAATGGCCAGCCCGACAGGCTCATTTGCTTGCAAGTGGGGTCACGAACTGCGGAACGGTGGCCCAGCCATGAAGATGTTCTTTCCGATGAACATCGCGGACGTCCATTGGATCGCAGTTGGCATTGACGTCGGTACTGCTATGATCAACATCGGAGATTCGTACCCTGCCGTGACGGCGCGCTGTGGCCTGCCAGACATCCTGGACAAGATCAAAGCATGGCTCGTACCGTTCTTCCCAGACGTATCTTGGCGTATCAACCTCGCAGGACTCCCTGTTGCTGCACAGAAGGACGACACTTCCTGTGGTATTACAGCGGTCAATGCCATACACCGGGCTGCATGTCCGGGATACAGTCTTACCTGGGATCCTGAGAAGCCGAACTGGTTTCGTGCATATTACTTCAAGCGCTGTGTCACCGTTGGCCAAGATGGTGGTAAGGATAGGCCTGGCTACCAGGTGAGCTCTTGTGAGCGTGCACATCACGAGGTGATATTGATGGATCTTTCTCGACAGAACGTTCTACATTTAGAAGGCAAGAATGAACGCGCTGGCTCACCAGAGCAGGCTGGTACTATGCGTAACGTGCGGGAATATGCAATCTTACCTGAAAGGCGGCCACCCTCAGACGGCAGCGGTACGGGGGGTTCTCGAGATCCCGCGGATGTCGACAAGAAATGGCGCCAGCGAGCTAAGGTGTTCGATACCGTCCACGACGAGGAACTGGCAGCACGGGAAGACGAGTCAGACATCGAGTATCATGGGGCAGAGGAGCAGGGAGTAGACAAAGGAAGCGGCGTTGATGCGGGAACTGCTGAGCTCGATGAGCGCTGCTTCGCCCGGGATCTGCTCAAAGAGGCAAGTAGTTCAGTTCTTGCCATCTGGACTCGCCGCTCACGCCTTTGATTCTCGTACAGGATCCTAAATACCTTCAGTTTCAGCGCAAAATTCTTCGGATTGACCCACGCGCTTCTTTCGAACACGTCGACCCCTACACCATACGATGCGGTCATTGCGCCAAGGCAGTGACGACAAAGCGCAACGACGTCTTCTACTTCAGCCGTCACTACAACTCCAAAACGTGCCGCTCGACATCGCAGAGAGAGCCCTCTATTGTGGGGATGTTCAAGAGCATGGCTGCGCAGTGCAAAGTCCGTACCTCATTCCAAGTGCCTATCGCAGTGCCGTCGCCTTCCGTAACAGTCCCTTGTCCCGGCCTCACACATAACGACGACCCCCGCCTAGTCGACTATCTAAGGCGCTCAACAATGGAGTCTGGAGGCGCTCCTCCTCGTTCTACTCTACGTAAGAAGTGGGCAGCGCAGCGTCCCCAAGATTCCCTAGAGCAGACTGAGCGACGTGTTCTGGACGATGAACGTCACCACGCGAAGTGGATTAACAATCATCAGTCACAAACGGTGTCGTCGCCGGCTTGCACGAAGATCGCGTTCATCTCTCGAGGGGGCTTAGTACGGGCATGCGAGGAATGTGAGAAGGTTCTCACAGTCAAGACGTTCAAGAACGCGCTTCGCAGGGGGCCTCCCAAGAACAAGACGGCGAAGTTCACACCGAACGAATACCGTAACGTTCTGCTCGGCGAGGCATATCAGCGCCACAAGGATGTGAAGGAGCTGTTCGAGCTGGTGCGTAACTGGCATTCTGTTGAACACTGGACTCCATTTGACGGTCAGGGCATTTCCGACAGGGTGCTGATGACCTCTGGTTAACGCTTGCGACAAGAGGTGCATCCGGCCGCTATAAAAACCTGGAGGTCTTGCATGGACTTCTCGAGGCCATTACGATTGGTGAAGAACGGCAGTGGCAAGGTGTCGGCTTACGCAATATGAAGTACAGCAACGCCTTCGACAACTTCTGCACCACGCTTGCCACCATGTCACCATGGGCGTACGACTATTTCCGATCCGAGTTTGGCGGTCGAACACTGAAGAGTATAAGGTACGCCGTTTACTGCTGAATTTATGCCACCTGGTACCTGATACTCATTGCTCTGTGTATCAGCAATATACGGGCCAAGTTGCCTCGATTCCAGCCTGGAATTACCGATGTCAATTTCGACGGCCTCCTATCACTTGCGGAGAGGCTGGGGTGTGATTTACAGAACATACCCGTCGCTCTCAGTGTTGACGACACGAAACTCCATCCTGCATTGCGCCCCTACCAAGACGGCGATGTGTGGCGTCTTGCTGGGGTCCACGGCCATGTTCCGGAGTTTCACGACTACACCGAGCTTAACAAGATGATCGCGGCCGAGCAGAAGAATCAGGCTGAGAAGGTGCGCATACAACGTGTTAATTCAGTCCAATCCTTGACGATCCCGCATTACTAGGTCCGAGTCTGGCTCATTTCCCTCCCCTTCCTCGGCGTACCGCCATACCCACTTGCTGTCATGCCAATCAAGTCCACCACGCAGTGCACCGACTTACGTCTCTGGCACGATGACATCATGGCCCGACTTCACACCCGTCGCATTCACGTCATCTCGTATTCAGCGGATGGGGCCTCTCTCGAACGGCGACTCGAGCATGAGCTCATTGACGAAGCAAAAGCTCGCGACACAGTTCGACAGTGGAAGTTCCAGTCGCCGAGATGTGCAGGAGCAGCAGAGAGTGTTGTCGCCCCTCTTCTCGCTGACAACAAGCCATGTGCGTATGGTCAGGACGTCAAACATAGTCGAAAAAATGCACGTGGCGGTGTCCAGTCTGGTGCTCGGACGCTCGCCCTAGGGAACTACTGTGCGGGAATATGGCAACTCGAGAACCTGGCGAGATCTCCTTGTAGCCCGCTTCTTCTGGCAGATGTTATCAACGTCGACAAGCAGGACGACCGCGCTGCTGCGCGGCTCTTCTCATCGGCCACGCTTGAGCACTTGTCTCAGACGCAGCCAACTGAGGTCGGCCTGGCAGTCTACCTCTTCGTCATCGGCGAATTTGTTGATGCCCATCAAAGCCGTACGCTCACTCATGGCACGCGCATGGAAATTCTGTGGCGCACCCGCTTCTTCCTGAACGGCTGGCGGAAGAGTGTCGAAGATCACCCTCACTATGACACGCGGACGCACTTCATCTCTCGTGAGCTTTTCGACATCCTCAACCTCATCATCGACTCGTTACTCGCCCTCATCCTTGCGCACCGAGACTATTATCCCCATGTTCCGCTCTATCCTTGGCTGCACTCTACTGAGGTCAATGAACATTTTTTCGGCTGCGCTCGGAAGATTGTCAAAGACTTCAACTTCCTTGATCTCGTCTTCTCCATGCCGAAATTAACATTGCTTATGGATAAAGATCTCCGCTCCAAGCACCACTCCGATGCGAAGGCGTCTTCCCACCGTGCAGGCTATCATCACACGTGGTATGACAGGACAGATGTGGACCATGTCCTACTCGCCACCTTCCCTTCAGATGATATCATCAATAAGGAACTTCTACCGAACGCCTACACACATGCAAAGCAGCTCCTTGCTGCTCTTGGTCTGAAGAGCTCCACCCTAGCCGACCGAGGTGACACTTCAACACCCTTCCCGCCTGCTGCAGCAGAATATCTCCGCTTGGCACAGGCTGACTCGGAGCAATGGTCGACAGACGTCAGCGAGGATCCCTCCGAGCTTGTCGAAGATGATGAAGACCGGGATCTCAATACTTGTGGCCCTGATTGCTGCTCCGAGAGCCTCGTCGACATGGAGCGCTTGCTCTCTGACTCTCCAACTTGTAGAGTCCGGCCCGATCAGGAGGACAAGCTGGCTGCGCTAAGCATGACTGCAACAGCAAGTGCCTTGCATCAGATGCAGCTTATGTATGTTCATAAAGTGTTGCTCATATATGTTACATACTGACTCGTATCACAGCGAGGAGCTCCCCGAAGCCAGTGAGCTAGAGCATATGGCTTGGAAAAGCTCTATTGATGCATGCCTGCAAGCACTGCACACTCACGTGAACGCTCTGGAAAGCACGTCTGCGCTGCAAGTACTTCATGACGCCCGAGAGGTTAGTAGAGTGTCATTCTTAGGCATCGTCACCATACTGAGACTTTGGCCTCAAACAAAGCTTCTCCACCCCCCAACAACTACCCTCTGCTTCTACTCGTCACAACTACATTGGGACGTTCTTGCTTCGGAGCGCAGGCAACACGAGACAGCGGAAGCCAGAGCAGCCATTACCTGGCGGTACAGAGCTGGTGTGGCGGCAGTCAACCTTGACTCAGAGAACTCAGCCAGCCCATCCGCCCCAGCAGCCGCAGAGGCGACTGCGAAGCTCAACATAAAAGTTGTCAACGAAATCGTTCGTGTTCACACAGCATTGGCTGAAGCATCAAAAAAGCGTCTCGGCTCAGGCGTGGAGCGCGCCGTTCGATATCGTGGGTATGCCGGAAAGAAAGCACCCAATGAAGCAGATACCACCATGGCTGTATCGGTGCCTGGAGGGAAACGCGCCGGCTACGAGGCTATAGAAACTGCGCTACCGGGATGGAGGTGGGCGGATGGCGGGATTGACCCAAATTGCCCACTGAAAATGGGCTCCGGTGTCCTGGTCTCGCACTGTGGGAAGGTTTTCTTTGGATTTGGTACGTTTCACCTAAAGCTATTGGAGGAGGATGAAACTGACTATAAGCAGTGCTCGGTACATTCCTGAAAGGTGGCGGTAAGACCTCTACGCACAACTATGTTGATGCCTGTCATACCATCCATAGGCTTTCACGCCTTGTTGTCCAAGTGTATGCTCAAGCTGGCCAACTTCTGTCGCCTCTCGTGGCCACGCCGCACGGCGGACGCTACCCAGTTGCAAGCTTCCTCTTTCTCCACCCCGAGTCTCTTCTGGTCTGCGTCAACTCAATGTGTCCAGTGTTTGCCAGTGGGCCCCCAATCTCCGCTGGCGCAGGTCTAGCCATGTTCGCACCGTCAGCGCAACTCTCTGCTATTCTCGCATTGGTAGAAGAGTATGAACCAATACTCTGTGCTGCCGTAGAAGCCGCACACGCCGTCACAAAGAAGAGAGGAGCTAAACGCCGTAAAGTAGCAGATCCAGCGGCTGGAATAGCCTCCAAAAAAGTTAGGGCTTAGATCAGGTTGTATATAATGCTATAAACGGTCGCGTGTAGGTGTACAGGTGTATATGTCGCTTTGAATGCCCGTGGAAATTTCGATGTATGATCCTACTTCTCCCCCAAATCGTCCCGATTTAGCCTACCTTTGGTGCCAGATCCCCCAAAATGAGGAAATTCTGGGAAATTGCGACCCCCCAAAACCCCAAAATTGGGCGGAATTGGGATCAGAGCTTTGGCGGGATAAGGGGGGGTCCTGCTAAATGCCGAAGCGCCCGGTTACGCAGTTTCTTCCTGTCCTTCACAGTCCTAATACGATCTTGTCTTTTGAAGAGTCCGCGTCTGAGAACGATCTCAACTCCAATGTCTGACTGCATTGTTGGGACTCATTCTCACGCCATCATTGTCGCTAGCTTTGCCATGGGGAGGGCTGGTGGGCGGCACAGGGCGTCGCCGGGGCTACCTACTGGTACGTCTCTTCTCGCATTCCGGGCTCACATGGCACCAGCGACTTGAAGCACTTACACACCCGAAGATTCCGTTCTCTGCATGCTACAGTGCCGGCAGCCCGAGTTTTCGGAGAATGGATGCACGCAACCCGCAGCTGTTCTTGGCCGTGCTCTGCATACGTTCCAGTCTTCTGAGGACTCTGAGAAGCCCCACTGCTTCTTTGGAACCATTGCATTCAACAGAACTGGAGACACCTTCGCAATCATTGCACGCTGGGCCAACGCTGGGCATGCTCGCCTACCCATGATGTGAGCAGGTAATCTGCCCAGCATAACGACTGTTTTATGCAACACCGGTGTAGTGAAACAACCTGGCTAATCAGTGTCTACAGGTCTTGTTACACTTCGCCTTCTGGATTTGGAGCCCGGGGCTCCGGTCCCGAATGCCGGAGACCGACAAGTCTTTGTACATTCACTATCGTCGTCACCACCCGAACGCATCAGAAACACGGGGCGCGTATATCCTATGTTCGTAACATCTGAATTATGCTGTGCGCTTAGATGCTTTGACCTTGAGCCACCTTTGAAGTCACGGTTCCCAGACACGTTGCATTTCACCAAGTCTCGATGTCTCTCGCAGAGAACCCTTCATTGATCGCATATTGTCGAATCTCATGCGATGTCAGTGCTACGTATACGACTCTGTTCAATCTCTATCGCGTCGTTCAGACTCGTTGTATGGTCTGCCTTCAAGGTCCGTCTGCTGTGCGATTTCTATGGAGCTTATCGTTGCCTCGCGCATGCCTTCCCAGGTTGTCAGACGGACTATGTGCATCACACGTCCCTGCTTGACAAGAAGGTCCAAGCCGGCCGGATATGGGTTAGATCATCGTGGCGGCGTCCGGCGTCAGGCTTCATGGCACACGAGCACCGTGTGAGCGGATCTCCGAGAAGCGTGTGGCCACACACAAGCAAGAGGAATACCCCTTGAAGAGCATTCGGACCAGATGTGGTGCCTGTGATGCTGCTCAACCCGCTACTAGCCACACTTCGATACCGGACCTGCCCCATCGAAGCGGCAACAGGCTTTCGTGGGGACGCCTCCAACAGCATGTCTTGACCGGAGAGTGACGTTGAGCCGTCTAGCACTTATCATGTCGCCGTGCTTATCACCCCTAGCATCTTCACAGCGCGCGTCGCCCTGTGAATTCGTAAATGCCCCACATATAAAGACCCCACCGTCTCTCTCGTTTCCTACGAGATTCCCAGACTCGGAGCGCCCGACATGCTCCCGCTACCACCGACGTCTGTACTCCTTCTCCTCGGCGCCTCCGCGCTCGCTCTGCCAACGGAGCCGCAGCGCCCGTTCGCGGCGCCGCGGCCGTCACGCAAGGACGCGCAGGTGCTCGTGCTGGGCGGCGGCATGGCGGGGATCACGGCCGCGCGCACGCTGCACGACGCGGGCATCGCGGACCTGCTCGTCGTCGAGGCGGGCACCGAGCTCGGCGGGCGCATGCGCAGCCACCGCTTCGGCGCACCGGGGCGCGAGCACACCGTCGAGCTCGGCGCGAACTGGGTGCAGGGCACGCGCCGCGCGGGCGGCCCCGAGAACCCCGTGTGGACGCTCGCGAAGAAGCACGGCCTCAAGACGCAGCGGAGCCAGTACTTTGAGGGCCTCAGTGCGTGCGTCCCGAGTCTCGGCGCGCGTAGATGACGTTGAGGTTGCGCGCGTGTGAAGCGACGTACAATGAGTCTGGACAGGTCGATTTTCGCCACCTAATCGAAGAGGCAGGCAAGAATTTCGATAGGCTCGTGGCATCCGCGGGTTTGTTTTTCTCCAGATGCGTAGACCTGGAATGTCATCGTTGTATTAGGTGTTCGTGTCCCGAATGGGATCGTGGACGCGAGTGCGCGCACAGGCTACTCCCTCACGGGCTCACATCCACATACACCAGAAGAAATGGCAGCAGAATACTATCAGGTACGCACAGTCTACGGCAATCCTAACCTAAATGCTGAGCATCTTCCTGCAGTTCGACTGGGAATTTACAACAAGCCCGGAAGAGTCGTCGTGGCTCGCGTCTGCCTGGGTATGCCTATTAACTCTATAGGGATTTGCTTTCACTGACGAAGACTAGAATAACAACCACACTTTTGGCGGGTTCTCGGAGGAAAACATGATGTCACTTGACGGGCGTGGCTTCAAGACGATTGTTCAGGCGGAGGCCGCCTCTTTTCTCAAGCCTACGCAGATACTCTTGAATTCGACAGTGGAACGTATCGCCTATGGCGCACATAGTGTTACAGTCACCCTCGATAATGGCCGCATCCTGACGGCAGAATATGTAATCTGCACGTTTAGGTAGGTATGTTTCTACATCCTACGTGGAATGGTCTCCTGATGAATACAGTCTCGGCATGCTTCAGCACGGAGATGTTCAGTTTGTTCCACCGTTGCCGGCGTGGAAAATTGAGGCCATACATAGCATGACGATGGTACGTGTTCCCCTAGTTTAAATATAGCCATGTTCTGACTTCAAGTCGTAGGGGGAGTATACGAAAATCTTCCTTCAATTCCCACGTCATTTCTGGTTCGACACTGAGGTGAGTCGCTCCTTCTGTTGTTCGCTCTGCTGCATCGCAGCTTATGCCTACATAGACTGCGCTCTTCGCCTCTCGCACGCGCGGACGATATCCCGTATGGCAGACCCTCGACCACCCGGCGTTCCTACACGGATCTGGCATCCTCTTCGGAACCGTGACAGGGGCATTTGCTCGTCGTGTCTCTGCCTTGCCTCAGCACCTCGTTCTCGCAGAGATCATGGACACGCTACACACCATGTTCCCGGACGCAGACATCCACAGCCCGACGCGTTCTTCTTCAAGTCCTGGAGCCAGGACCCGCATTTCCGCGGTGCGTACGCCACGTGGCCCCTGGCTTCGTCGCAGAGCATCATGCCAACCTGCGTGCGGATGTCGGGCCCGCCGCAGCTGCCGGAGCGCGGCCTGAAGACGACGACGAACAGATGCAAGGCCTCAAGCGAGCGGGCCGCGTGTGGTTCGCGGGCGAGGCGGGGAGCCTGCGCCACTTTGGATACCTGCATGGCGCGTACTTTGAGGGCGCAGATATTGGAGCTCGCGTCGCACGCTGCGTCCTCCGCGCCGGTGCGTGCGCAGGGCTTGAGCACGTTGCGGCTGTGCGGAACGTAAGGCCATACGGTGGTGTCTGAGGTCACAACGATCCGACTGGTGTCACAGGCATTATATGTACAGTAGAATATCTTGAACATTTTTATGGCGACTCACCGAGTTCCCGAGAATTGAGGCCCTTGTGACCGCGGGGGCCAAAGGAATCTGTTTGGTGACGGAAGGGCCAGGTGGGACTCAAAGGGTTATTGGGGTCCTGGAAGATGCACTCGGGGTCCCGTTTCATGGAAAGCGTACGCGCACGCATCCGCAAGCAACGCGTGTCTCGTCTAGCCATCGTTTGCTCACAATCCGTAAGTTGGTCCTGCTTTCACGTAATAGATATTGATTTAGTTTGCCTTGTAACACAGAGAAGCCTGAACGGCTCATCATCGAGTAGGATCTCTACGCGTAGTAGGCCAATCTCGACGCGCAGTTGTCCCCATTCGTCAATCTATTCTACCCTTGTTCAGAGAAACTGCTTCGCGGAATGGCAGCATCTAATCGTCCCAACTCCAACGTTTGTCGCGCTCCGTCTCCCTTTGATGGCAGCAAGCCCGCCGACATTATCTTCGCAACTTCTGACAACGTCGACTTCTACCTTCTCAAAGGGATATTAATCATTGCTTCGCCCTTCTTTGCGGATATGTTCTCTCTCGCGCAACCTGCGAAACCTTTGATGGGCGAGCTGGATCGTATCACCGTGGCCGAAGACAGCGCCACGATCGAAAACCTTATGCGCCTCTGCTATCCGGTTGCGCATCCCCATATTGCTAGTTTCTCGCTGTTGGGCAAAGTCCTGGAGGCAGCGATGAAATACCAGATAGATGCTGCTACGGATACGCTCAAGGCCACTTTCCGCAACTTCATAGTCGAAACACCCTTGGAATGCTTCGCAGAGGCTAGTCGCCTACGGCTTATGGACGAGGCGGCCCAAGCAGCAAAAGCTTGGAAGGCTCGAATGGGGCCTCTGACAGATGCTGCACTAGAGTTCACCTCTACCATTGCAGGCGGCTCGTACATCCCAGAGATGGACGTCATCTCCGCCACCGACTACTTCCACTTCTTGCAATTCCTCCGCTCTTCCGGGGATGAGGTTTATGCAACTCGTGCTACGAAGTCTGCATCTCCCCCCGGGACATTGAAGACACCATGGTCAATACCCAGCGGAGTGAATGCCGATTACATCCTCCATTCATCCGACAACGTCGCTTACCCCGTTCACTCTGTTGTCCTCCGCCTCGCTCGTGCTGATAAACTCCTGTGTTCCGCACCAGTGCAGCACAATGATAGCGGGAAGATTGAGATAGCTTTGGATTTGGATAGCAGCGCCATCCACGCTCTTCTCAACTTCTGCTATCCACGTACATCCGAGTCCAGACCCAACAACTTGCGCGATCTAGTGCAGATACTAGCAGCTGCTCGGAAGTACGGAATGCAAGAGGTAGCCAATCTTGCTCAGGTGGATATGATGAAGCATGCTCATACTGAGCCTTTATCTACCTACTTCCTTGCCAGACTTAATGGCTGGGCAGATGAAGCAGAGGATGCAGCCAGGCATGCTATTCTAGGGGGCATACGTGATGTGTATGTCTACGAGATGGAGGAGGCGCCCGCCTCCATATACCACACTCTCCTACACTTCCAACATCTATCGCAGGCTGCGGTCCGGAGGATTATTGCGTCGCACGCACCCAGCTCTGACGCATCTCTTTGGTGTGTCGGCTTAACTGTACACCGCGGGATACTTCCAGCCTCACTATCCCTGCCGCTCATCGACCAGATGGTCCGGGAATCAGGTACCTGGGCAGGGCAGCAACGACAATGTCACATTTGCCACATATATTGCCCGTACCTATTTGGTGATACATGCCCTAATTGTCAGGCCACAGGTACCAGGCTTGCCAAGATGTTAACAACGCAGTCTGTTATGGAAAGTAACATCAAAGATGCATTGAAACAGGTGAGTTGTATCTTTTACACAGAGTTCCGCTGAAGAGCCCTTTGCTCAGATATCACTTCCGATTCCCGTATACACACATGGCACAAGTCAGGGCCCTCCCGGGCCTTGACAGCCCCATGTTGCCACATCTCTATCGTATTGAAACACGCCGCGCCTTTACTGTGCTCACAGGACCACCTTTGGCCCTCCTCCCACTACCAAATGTTTTCTTGAGTCTGAAGGATCTGAACACCTCGAATAGCTAGAAACATGTAAATTACGTCGCGGTATACGCATTAGTGGAGCGTCTTGTGTTGATACAGTTGATACTCCGCGTTGTATGGATGCAACTCCGCACAAAATCGAACACGGCAGCTTGCTACCGATGCTTCTTGGATCCTTACACCACGAAGTCTTGTCAGGTCCTCTGTGCACGTATTGCGTCACCTGGGTCCTGGTATAATCGTCGAGATGCCAAATACACCACACAACTCGACCCTGGCCAATCCTACTGCACCTTCTCCATTCAATGGCTCCCAAAGGCTTGCAGACATCATCATCTCGACAGCTGATCACGTCGACTTCTATCTAGCCAAGACAATTTTATCATTCGCGTCACCCTTTTTCATGACATGTTTACAATCGTACAACCTCCTAAGGAGAAGCCCTCCGAGTTCGACCGCATCGATGTCACAGAAGACAGCGAGACATTCGAGACCATCATGAGGCTCTGTTATCCCATACAGCGGCCTACCATCACTGAATTCACACTGCTGGAGAAGGTCCTGGAGGCTGGATTGAAATATCAGATGGAAATCGCCGATGATTTAGTCGACACCCTCCGTCGCTTTATTCCCCAGAAACCGCTGCAGTGCTTCGCAGTGGCTTGTCGCCTTCGACTTATCCCGGAGATGCTCCGCGCAGCCGAGACGTGGAAGGCCCATGCGACGTCGCTGAGTGACACGTCTGAGTCTTTCGCTGCAACGATTGCTGGTGGGTCATGGGTACCAGAAATGTCGAAGTTGCCCACTGCTGTCTATTGCAGTCTTCTGGAATACCTTCGTAACCCTGGAAGGGACACACCATCGTCATTCTCCTCACCGCCTCCCGTGATGCGCGCTGTAACCAACCCACGGAATTGGGCTAAAACCATCTGCACCGCAGGCACAGACTACATCCTCCGATCTGCCGATGGCGCACAGACGTTTCCTGTGCACTCCGCAGTCCTTCGTGTCGGACATGCCGAAAAGCTCCTCCAGGGGCGACCGGCAGGCACGGAGGGCAAGGGCGAGCAAGGGCAGACTATAGTGATCGTGGATCTGAATGGTGACTCACTTCACGCAATCCTGCGATTCTGCTATCCGTCTACATCGTCAGTCACTCCGCCCAGCCTTCACGAGATTTTCTTGGTTTTGGAAGCGGCAAAGAAGCTTGAAATGTTGCATGTAGAGGTCACGGCGAGGAGGCAGATGAAGAGTTTCATTGAGCAAGAACCACTTCGTATCTACCTGTTTGCTGCGATGAACGGGTGGATAGACGAAGCACAGGAGGCTGCCAGGCGATTGGCTACCTCTGGCACACACGACGCGTATGTGGCAGAGATGGAGTATGTTCCGGCCTCAGCATACTATGGACTGCTGAAATATCTGCACGCGGCAGCTCAAGCGGCGCAGAAGATAGTCCAAAAACACGCACCCAATGCCTCAATATGGAGCAGTGCTCCTAACAAACAGCTCGAGGCCCTTCCTGCCTCCCTCGTTCTTGCACTCATGGACTATAGCGACTCCTCGTTATGGCCCGGCCCAAGATCACTGTGTGCATTTTGCCACAGTTACTCCAGTACGACTGGACGTGCGACAAGCCGCTCCTGCCCCTATTGTACCCCGACCCTGGGACATGCCGACAGTGGTGCTGGCGTGCTGGAGAAAGGTAAAAGGATTGAACAAGAGATCAGAGAAGCAATAGCCAAGGTTCGTCTGCGAACATACAAGTTGGAAGTGCAAGGACTCGCTGACAGGGGCATTGGTTAGCTGAAGTTGGATTTGTAGATTACCACTGCTGCACAGAGGTCGGGCAAAAGCAAGTCTCGCCGTTGATAAAGTCGTCACCTGTGAAGTTTCGGGTTACATAAATCTTAAATATTCTGGACTGAAGGATCGTATATGCCATGAGTGATTTAATACTTAGTCGTTCGTACGTTACGGACCCACTCGTGACCAGTCGCTTGAGGAGTAACTCCACAAAGTTGGACCTCGACTTGTCTGAGGTGTCCAGAGTGTCTCCGAGGACGAAGAGATGCGACAACCTTAGCGGTACCTATGCGCCTACGCTCTTCTCGATTTGTCCTGCGAGCTTTATCGTTCTTGATACAGCGAAGAAAATCTGGTGACGGTCAGACAAATCGTTCACGGACTAACCCTAGTTATTGTGGTGGATCCCTCACTCCAATTGCGCTAGGCGTTCACTCTGGTAGTACGGGGAGTTCGGTTCGATGTACATCCTAATAGAAGTATATATCCTGCGACAACTGTCAGTATGTACAGTATCAGCACAAGCAGATGACGCACCTATATAGAGAGCTCAATCCTCCAGTTCGTCTTCCTCATCGCTCTCGACCGCCTGCGCCTTGCCCTTGCCTTTCCCGCTGCCGCCAACGAAGTCATCCATGAGCATACCAACAGCTGCGTCCATCGCAGCTTTCGACATTTTTGGCATCGCGCCGGGACGGAGAAGAGGATGCCGCGCTGGGTCGAGCTCCTCGTCGTCATCGTCTTCACCGCCGTCATCTTCATCCCCTTCACCGTCTTCGTCCTCGGCGGCCTCGTTTCCACTTCCGCCCCCTTCGCTGCCGCTCTCACTCGTCGCGGAGCCACCGTCGCTGTCGTCGTCGTCAACAAAGTCCGAGTCGTCCTCGTCCTCGGAGTCCTCGGCCGGCGGCGCGACGGCCTTGCCCTTGCCCTTGAGGTCGACCTTTCCGTTCACGATTCCATAGCCCTCGGCGTCGGCCTGGGGCTCAGGCGGCGGGCGGCCGAAGAGGTGCTTGTGCCGCTTCACCCACGTCGTGATGCCGTCCTGCTCGCGCCCGTCGACCATGTTGAAGTCGGTCTCGATGCACTCGACGTCCTCCTCGTCCTCGCCCTCCTTGCGCTCCGCGCCGCCGACGCGCCGGCGGACGAACACGGAGCACGTCCTGCCTGTCGCGCTCACGAGCCGCACGCCGTCGCTGCCGGTCCCCGCCTCGCCGGCCGCATTCGCGGAGCCAACGAGGTCGGAGCATGACCAGAACTCGGCAGGGCGGCCGTCCCAGAGGATGCCGTCGTCGAAGAACCAGAGGGTGCCCTCTTTGGCGGCGCGGTACGCCTGGACGCCCGCGAGCGGCGTACCCTGGGCGTCCGTGGCGATAGCGCTGCGGAAGACGGCGGGGTCCGGCTCGCGCAGAGGGACAGGAACATGTGCGAGGAAGGCACGAAGGAACGGGAGCACCGGCGTGCCCCGAGCGTGCTGGGCGGGGGCCGCGCCTGGTGCGGTGTGGTCGGTCGTGCTGTACGCCCCTGGCGCAGCGTCGACGCCAAAGACAATCTGCACGTCTTTCTCGGGCTTGTCTTTCTCCTTTTCTTTTGCGGCGCCCTTCGCGACCGGCGCGGAGGCGTCGGCAGACATGAGCAGCACGGTCCAATGTGCGCGTGTCTTGCCGCGCGTCGGAAGGAGGAACGCACGCCGCAGGGCGTGCAGCGGTATGCTGTGCTCTACTGCTTGCGTGCTTGGGTTCAGGAGGCGCAGGCTGCGCTCGTGTATCCGGATGTCGAGTTTCTTGCGCGCGGGGGCCGTCACGCTGAGTGCGTGCAGGGTGTACAGCGGCCTATCCTCGCCCTCCTCTCCCTGGTCCTCCCTGATGATGCCCGCACCCGCTTCGCCTCGTGCTGCTCTTCATCTTCATCTTGCTCCTCCTCTCGTGCCCGTTTTCCGTTCGTTTGGATGCGGAGTTGCTGCAGTGCTTGTGTGGCGGCAGGTTGGCGCTCCGCCCACTCGCGGCGGAGCGTGTCGGACCCAGCGGCGGGGCATACACCGCCCAGGGCAAACCGCAAGATGATATCTGTCAGCCAGCGTTGTTGCACGTTGAGCTGCTCGAGGCCTGTACGCAGCTCGGCTGGGAGTGTGCCCTGCAGGGCGTCGAGGTACTGATGTTGCTCGTCAGTGAGCATTGTAGGTGTAGTCAGGGCTAAAAGTGAGAAATAATGTCACAAGGATACTGCCTCAGTCGGATAGTGTGTGAAAGTAAAGTGGACCAAAGAGGAGGAGTCGTGGGTGAGTTTGCGCGTGGATTGGCCTCGCGCGTGGGGTACAAGGTTTTGATTCCGTTGATGCGCCTGATGCGCCTGATGCGCTCACTCCGATTGTTGGGATATACGTTCCAATGTTTGAAGAGTAAAACAAATGGTAAAATTATGTAGGACATGCATCCCAACCACTCTGCCCTTTGTAGTTCGGCATCCCGAACATTGCGTTCTCGTCCTGAAGGAACGTCTTCGCGAGTATCCCGTCCTTGCATCCCATGACGGCCTGAGGACCGAGCACAATCGACGAATATCCGGCCTCCAGCATTCCGCGCACAAGGTCGTGCTCCGCCTTGAGGCTCTCATGAAATCGCTCTGCGACTTCGGGCGATGTGTCCTGGATCCTGAGGCGCAACCGCGGCGGGCCGTCAGCGCCTGCACATCGGCATCTGCAGCGCCGCTTTCCAGCTCTGGAGGAACAATGCTGACAGTAGCGTCGTAAAGCACCTTGCACAGTTTGCCCGTGTGCGGATCGACGAGACGCCAGAGACATGCTGGGTTGTCGCATGCGGTCGGCGGGGCGGTGTCGGCAACACCCGTTACGCGGCTCTGGCAGAGCAGACGGCGCGACCCTGCGTTTCGAAATGCAAAGGTGCCACCTGCACGAGGTATGGCCTTCCACATATGCTGGTGATCGCTCGGCCAGAACCGCTCAGCGCTTGCGAGCACTTGCCGCTGCGCGTAGTGGTCTAGGGTCGCCAGCCGCGGCGCGGTGCCCGTCACGATCGCAAACTGCTCCTCGTACTCGTCGGAGCGCGGGTCCTTCGTAGTGTACACGAAGTGCCAGGGGCTGGCAGACGCCTGGTCCGCGTCGAGCACAATGTTCGCGTCGTCCATCATGTCGTCTAGGCCTCTGGCCGAGGCGTATGCTCCCGAAGCGACGTTCTGGAGCCAATACTCGCGCCGTGGAAGGTCTTCTGGCACCGGGTGCGGTGCATGGGGGATGGACGACGGGCGGGAGGCAGTAGCGTTCCTCGGCATCCGCATGAGGGACCACTCCTGACTGGGATAAGGCCCGTCAGACCGCAGGCGGCCCATGTGCAGCAGCTCACAGTTGCCGCCGCGCGCACACTTGGCGTCCATGACGGTCGGAGTGCCATAGCTGCGGATGGTGCAGTAGTCATACCTGACAAAGCCGCACGTGAGCGTCGGCGGGATATTCTGCGCGAAGATGACATACCCTGCAACACTCCGCGTTGCGTAGAAACCCCATTGCTGGATTGCGTAACCGTAGGCTGAATGGCCAATGACTTGCGTGCCAGGCTTCGTGTGACCGCAAAAGACGTCGAGGACGACGCCTGTTGCGAAATTACGAATCGTGTACTCCAGCTCCTTCCCTTCGCGCTTGAAGACGAACCACAACTGATAGGGGCTAATGTTGTCGCGGAAGGGTACGACGTAGATATGCGCGTTCCGTCGGCGCGTCCGGAGTCTGACATGTTCAGCCTCGAGTACTCGTCCTTCTACCGCACACCGGATGATGTAGACGCCCTCGGGAACTCGAAGAGGTGCTGTCGTGACAAGCGCAGATCCTCCCTACGAATTACACGTTACAAGATGGCAAGCAATATTGCCAGAAAGCGACATA
Source organism: Phanerodontia chrysosporium (assembly GCA_001910725.1). Lineage (NCBI taxonomy): Eukaryota > Fungi > Basidiomycota > Agaricomycetes > Polyporales > Phanerochaetaceae > Phanerodontia > Phanerodontia chrysosporium. The sequence continues at coordinate 120,413 of MJGA01000020.1, forward strand.
CAACCGTGGGAGCGGTAGCAAGCTTCTGCGTCATTTTTTGCTGGGAAATCCGAAGGCTTACGCTAGATTGGATCTGAGGGTGTGTTGTAAGCGATGGCACACGAACTTGACCGACGCTTCATACCTCAAAGACCTGGAAGGCGTGTGTCAGTTGAGTGTCGAGAGCTTTGATCGCCCCGGCATCCTCCATCTTATACAGCAGCCTTTTATATCCGGACGAGCGGCCATGTCTGAAGTAAATGCTAGGATATCGTTCATGGTACTGTGAAAAGATCAGGGCCAGGTAGCACGAGACCTCAAGCTCGTTACGTACCCAGTTAGTTGCTGCAGATCACTTTCGAGCGCTGCAGCCATGTCTTCTCGTGCTCCTTCACATGCCCGAGCGACTGCTAGCACGATGTCTCCTGCACGAATGCTAATGGCCCGCACGGCCTCCTTGTTGGTTTGTAGCTCCTGGTTCCACAAGGTCAGCGACGGGTAAGAAGTACAACACCGACGCGACGCACGTCCGTGAGGTCGAGAATCTTGATTCCAACCCCTGCGATATACTTGACGCAAGGAAGGGTGTCGACCGCCTCCAGGATGTCTTTCAGCGCGTCTAGCGATAGCTTCGCTGCGGTCGCCAGCCCCGGGGCGGGTGTCTCGCCAATGACATCATGTACGCTCGCGAACGCCTGAGAGCTTGGTGCGCCGCTACGAATTCCGCTACTGAGCTGAGGAGAGCTGCTTGGCGATTTCCCTGACATGATGGGCTATGAAGCAGTAGGTGGACCTTGGGGCTTGTTTGGACGACACACCTTTATAGCACTCGCTTCATAGAGGATCAAAGTCTCTGAAGCTTATCCGCACGAAGACGGAGGAGCACCGGTTTCGTTGACACACAGGAACTCCGTTGCGGAGCATATGCCAAACAGAATGCAGCGCTGGGGTCAGCGTGTTGAGGGGTAAGTTGAAGTTTGCCGAGAGACTTGAATTCCCACCTGCATCTGACCTATGTAGACTCCGACGTTAGAACGCACGAAAAATACAGCCCGAACATCCCACGGCGTTGTCGAAATAGGCTGTGGTTCACATGCGTCCGAGCTGTCTGCATGAAAGCCGAGCTGGAGTAAATCGAGCTCGCTATGCTTATGTCAGCTGATGGCGGATCAAGTTCCATAATAGGTATCATCGCCGCCCAGGCGCTTTCGAGGTCTCTAGTCTCGACTCTCGACCGCCGCGACCGTGCGAGAACCTTGGCTCGCTAGCAGATAAAATGAGGTTTTATTCAGGCTTATTTTTCCTATTTAGCCTTGACTGAAAGCTCACTTGCCTCCAGACTACCCGAATTATCACCAGCGGGTAGCAAAAGGAGCGCACTGACCGTAGTGCCCGCGTAAACTTGCCCAAAGTTCTCACTGGTGTTATCAACTCCCACACCTTCCGTTGACCATAAGACAATTCATTGCTTGTCCCCTACGCGAGGTATGCCTTTCCATTAGGACCTCAACCTCACCAGCTGAAGAGCTTGTTCAACAAGATGGGGGAGCCTGAGCGAGTTCGCGCGGCATCGCTCGCGTTTTCCGGATCTGCGAGCGCAGACGCAGTCCTACAGACTTCCGATGGCGTATCAATATGCGTTTCAAAGGCTTCCCTCGCCGGTGCCTCCCCGTTCTTTCGGGATATGTTCGCCCTAGAACAGCCGTCAACGCAGACGAGTTCAGACCCTTCCCGACTGTGCAGCATCCCGCTAGAAGAGGACAGCAGCATCATCGACCCCGTTTTGCGCATCATCTCAGATAGAAACGACTTTGAACCAAGGGATCTAAACACTATCGGCCGGGTGCTCGAAGTCGCCAAGAAGTACCAACTGCGGCGAGTCGAGGAAGCGGCACAGAACTGGATCTGGCCCACGTGTACACCCATTCCCTCGAAACGTACGCCCTTGCATGTCGCTTCAACATCGAAGAAGTAGCAGCAGCAGCGGCCGAAGTCTGTAGAGACCACTACCAGCGCAAGTTTCCCAAACCCGACTCCGCATTTGTTGCATCGGTCGAAGGGGCCTGCTACATACCGGAGATGGACAACATCACGGCAGGGCAGTACTTTCGCCTCATCCAGTTTGTACGCGCCTCGATGGACACCGTCGATACCCGCCCTTTCAGCTTCTGCCAACCCCGGTTCACGACTGGGTTCCGGAACGCCCAGAAGCGCCTCGAGCAGCCCGCCCGGGTGATTCCTGCCCACGTCTTCCCGGAGTCGCTCACACAGGCACCCGACCTCGTGCTGAAGTCGACAGACCAACACGAATTCAGGGTCCACCGCCTTATCATCGAGCTCGCCGGCGGACGCGCGTTCATCGAGGGCGCAGTTGAAACGGCGTCCGACGGGCTGCCCCTGTCCCGCGTCGGCGCCATTGGCTGGGTGCTCGCGCTGATCGTCCAGCTGTGCTACCCCTGCGGCGGCGGCGGGATCTTCCAGGACCTCTTCGCGGCGCGCGAGGTCCTGCGCGTAGCGACCCGCTACGGCATGGCCCCGCTCGTCGCGCTCGCGCAGGCGAAGCTAATGCAGCTGCTCCCGAGCGCGCCGCTGCGCATCTTCTTCCTTTTCGCGGAGCACGACTGGCTCGCGCCCGCGGAGCATGCCGCCCGCGCGCTCGCGCAGGCGCACCTTGAGGACGTGTACGTGCCCGAGATGGAGGATGTCGCTGCGCGCGCGTACTACCGCTTGCTGCGGTACCACCACGAGTGCCGCACGACGATCCAGCGTGTCGCGAGCCGCCATGCGGACTACGTGCAGGGCTGGCGTGCCGTCTCGAAGCGCACGCAAACGAACCTCGCCGCGCTCGCCGTGCCGCTGCCCATCGTCGAGATGTGGATGCAGAAGATGCTGGCTGGCAGAATCAGCTGCACGACGACGGGCACGTTGTGCGTTCAGAGACACAAGAGGTTCAAAGCGCCGAGCCTTATCGGCCGCTGGACCCTGATCTCCAGGTTGACTTCGTGGATGCTAGCCACGCTATGGAGGTAGAAATCAAAGAAGAGCTGCAGAAGGTTAGTTTGTCACCTGCAGTTGCGCTCTCGACATCTCATCTCGTCGGAATAGATCCCGTCAAGATTGAACGAGCCATAGATGGGACAGTTTACCCCGACAAGTGTAGTATTTGACCACTACCATCAGGAAGCTACCCTTATGCACTTGAGCTTTGGGTTAGGAGAAAGTGGGTACAGCAACGCGCTTAACAGAGACGTTGGTCGTCGGAAGTTCGAGCTTGATCTAGGTAACAGCACATTATGAATACTCGGTGAACAGTCGACATCCCAATTCTGAATGGCACTTGCCTCGGATAGCCGCTTGTTTAGCATTGATTGTATGCGTGAGCGTGCGTCATGTGGGCCTTCGTGATAACGGAGCTCTCTGTCCACAACGTCCTTCACTGCTGGAATGCACTGGTGATGAAACTTGCGAAGGGCGTAGTAGACGGAGGCAGGCACGTCTTCCATGACTGGGTCGTACGCCGCGTCAAGACTTCGGTCTGCTAGAGCACGAGCAGCCAACTCCGCCTCTTTTGCCCAGCCGCTCGCAGAAGCAATTAGGTACATAGCGAAGCTGTTCTCGGATATGAGACGTCTTGTCTCTCTCTTCAAGAAGCCGTGATAGCGGAGAGCTCGTGACGGGCTGCAACCTGTGCAAGCCGCAACAACCGCCAGGGTCTGTGATACCAGGGGAGCACGCCGGCGGAGCCATCGCGCAGAGGAGATCGACCAACGTCTGGTTGGATAATGGGACTTGAATTATGGCCGAGGGGCACCTGGCATGAGTAGCGGGATGCCCTCATCCAAGATCCTCTGGCTCCACTGAGGCGAAGAGAAGGGTGTGAGCGCGAACGCGCACGCTATCGGTAGTCTGTAACTCAATATCTGTTGTGCTGTCATGGGAGAAGGGACCGTAGTTTAGCGGTTCTATGATCCGTGAGGTGCTCCCCTGGTATTGGAAGCCATGATTGCAGGGATTACCCGGCGTAGCAAATGAAGCGGTTCGAAATGTATCGTAACGGAAGGCGTAGCACGTTCGAAAGAAGCGTGCGGCGGGAATGTCGGCCATCTCTGGTTGGTATATTTTTCCGCATAAAGTGTCACGAAAATCGAGAGAGGATTCGTTCCAGCGATTATTCTTCATCCATAGTTCTGCAGCTTGACGCGCCTCCTGGTCGGCCCAAGACGGCAAGCGATAGCGAGTACGCGCAAGCTGTTCCCAGGAATGAGGGTAACAAGGGAGGCGCGACAGAGCTTTTCAGCCTGTGACAACTGGTACTTCATTGCAGCTTCGAGAATCAATTCTAGCTGGGACAGATCCGTTAAGGCAGGATCGTCGACAGGGTAACATAGGCGTAGGAGGGCGTCGAAGATCTTGCTATCTTCGGCGACGGTGATGGGTTCTGATGCTCCCACGGTGGGTTGTTTGAGCGAGAACATATCACGAAAAAACGGTGACGCCACAGCGAGGATAGCTTTGTAAACGCGAAATTCGACGCCGTCTGACGTGGTGAAGACGACGTCTGCGTCCTCGATATCAAATGGGTATGCGGCCGAAGGCCGATCTTGTCGGGAGCCTGACATGATTGCTGTCCTTGGGTCTATGGGGCTAAGGCTTGCGTGGACCTGCCGAAACGCGTCAATCGAAACGTTTGAGAAAGGGAGGAGTGGGACTGACGGCGAATCAGCGGACAAGTTGCGTTGTGGGCGTCTAATGCGCAGGAAAGCGACGATTTGTCAGCGCGGGCCGCGGCATCCTCCAGACCCAGGAGGCTCTGCATGTCCAGGTTTTCGGTAGTTGGCCGAGGTCGAATACGACAATCAAACAGTGCGTCCAGACAGTCCGCCTACAATCTTGACTCACGTAGCTCGTAACTATTATCCGCGATTTACGATGCTCGGTCTCCTATACGATGTTTCAGCCATATCCAAGCTTCCACACGTCGTTGAGCGTCGTTTAGGCACGCAGCCGGAAGCATCGACAGGCAGGACATGATCTTGCGCGTAATACTGCAGACGTCCTTCACACCGTCAGAACCTCCGGTGGAGCGTAGGTGGAAAATCACCTGGCTGTCCAGCGCTCAAGAGAGGCTTCTCCTGGAATGGACGGTGGGTCCCGCAGTGGTACGCGCGCGCGCACGACAATGTCCGTTTCAGCCACGGTCGGTGTCGTTTCACATAAGCCACGCTCGCTCCGTTTAGGGTGCAGGCTCGGGAGCGACCCTTTGGGCGTGTGTGTCTCGCAGGCGACGCCTGGTGCGGTGCCCCGTGGTTATATTTACGAGGATGCCAGCTCCAGAGAAAGACGACCGGCCTGCCCGGACCCCGCTGCACACTCCCCAGAGCCACCATGCACGTCCCAGACATCCTGCGCGACTCGTTCTTCGGCCGCATCGTGTACTACGCGACTGGACGGCGCCTGTTCAGGCACGACGAAGAGCGCCCCGACTTTAAGCTCCCGCCGCGCTATGCCGTCCACATGCTCGGCGCTGCCCCATCGGGCAGCCGTTCTGCGAGCCCACCGCTATCAGAACACCCCTCGCAGGTCGGCTCTGCCTCCGAGGACCGGCGGACATCCAAGGGCACGCTTCTCGACGATGTCACGGTCAGGACTGCGGAACCGAGCGAGGTCCATATGCCTCACAGAGAAAGTACTATGGCGCACGAGGTGCTACACGTGCACCCTCACGATGCAGAGAAGGCGGAGCTGGCCGCTATGGAGAGAGCGGATGAGCGGGAAACACCGTACGAGGACCCGAATATCGTTGATTGGTATGGCCCCAATGACCCCGAATGTCCAGAAAACGTGAGCCATGTCTTTGTTACCCAGCTTCACTCGCTGACGTCCTTTAATAGTGGTCATTTTGGAAAAAGACCTTTGTCACTTTCCAGATTGCGCACATCACATTTGCCATCTACATCGGCTCCGCCATCTTCGCACCAGGTATCCCCGACCTGGCAGAGAAATTTGGCATCTCAGTTGTGGCTGGGAATCTCGGCATAACGATGTTTGTCCTTGGATACGCAACTGGTCCCGTATGTATGCCCTTCAGACTTGCAGTAACCCTAAGTCTCACGCGTACCGCAGATGTTCCTCGCGCCCATGAGCGAGATCCCGCAGTTCGGCCGGGCCCCAGTGTACATGATCACGCTCCTCATCTTCTCGCTCCTCCAGATCCCGACTGCGCTCGCGAAGAACCTCGGGGCGCTGCTGCCGCTGCGCTTCCTTGCAGGCTTCGTCGGCTCGCCGCCGCTCGCGACGGGCGGCGCGAGCCTCGCGGACATGTGGCCGCCGCAGGACCGCGTCGTTGTCATCGGCGCGTGGAGCATCGCGGCGATGTGCGGGCCGACGCTCGGGCCCCTCGTCGGCGGCTTCGCCGCGCAGGCGGAGGGCTGGACGTGGACGATCTGGATGCTGCTCTGGCTCGGCGGCGTGAGCTGGGTCTTCCTCGCGTTCACGATGCCCGAGACGTCCTCGCAAGCGTGAGTGCGCCCCGCTTCTCGCTGTGCGGGCACGTTAGCTTATTGCGTGGCGCCGATAACTGTCGACAGGATCCTCTACCGCCGCGCAGTCCGCCTGCGCCGCCTGACGGGGAACCCCAACATCAAGTCCCAGGCTGAAATCGAGGCGGAGCATATGACTGTGCGTGAGATCGCCATGATGACCCTCGTGCGGCCGTTCTATCTCGGCTTCCGCGAGCCGATCGTTGCTTTCTGGAATCTGTATCTTGGAATGGTGTACGGTGAGCTGTTCGAGTCCTTCTTCATTGCCTAAGTAGTACTCATGTTTGCTGCAGGTATCTTGTACTGCTTCATCGCTTCTTTCGATGTCGTCTTCATCGAGCACCATCACTTCAACCTTGGTCAAAATGGTCTTGCGTTCCTCGTATGTTTTACCGGCCTTCTATATCCATTCAACAATGTCTAAAGGCTATTCCGTAGGGCATTATCATAGGTGTTATGGTCGCCTTTATCGGCTTCCTTCCATGGGCGCTCTTCACGCTAAAGCCGATCTTCGCTAGAGGAGGTTCGTTTGCGCTGTATGCTTCACTTTACATTCTCATCATCTGCGCATTGCAGAGTTTGTCCCTGAAGATAGATTACCGCCCGCATTCTTTGGGGCATTCTTCTTTCCGGTACGCGTGCGGGCAACATGTCATCTTCACATTGCTAACCCGAACCCGCTCGCAGATATCGCTATTTTGGTTCGGCTGGACGAGCGCGGGCGGAGTACATTGGATTGTACCCATCCTCGCGTCCGGCCTGTGGGCCATGGGCGCGTTCTATCTCTTCCAAGCGGGCATGAAGTGAGTGGGACCGTACTACGAGTCGCCCCTGAGTGCACGTCGCTGACAGGGCCTGCACAGCTACCTCGCCGACTGCTATCCCCGATACGTCGCATCCGTGCTCGCGAGCAACGACCTCTTCCGCTCGCTGCTCGGCGCCGCGTTCCCGTTGTTCAGCACAGGTGCGTCGACGCGCCCATAGCGGTATCCTCCGTGGAGCGTGGTCCTGACACGTCGGACTCGTCAGCGTACTTCCACAATTTGGGCGTCGGCCCTGCCTTGAGTATTATTGGAGGCATAGCCATCGGCATGTTGCCGATTCCGTTCGCTTTGTGAGTGGCTGCCCCTATCTCGCTCCGAGGGCCGTATGACTAACAGTTCCGCCTAGCTACCGATATGGGCACATCATCCGCTCATGGTCCACGTTCACGAATTAGAGCGCCGTGACTGTGCTATGGACACTGCGCAGCTGCGCTTTGTGCTTGCAGGGACAGGGTTGTCGTCAGGACTACACAGCATGTAGAGGTCAATGATCGCGCAAGTTTGGACTTTGCTGTATTCCAAAACATTGTATCACAAACAATGAGATTCGCGTCTCGCTCGAGCCTGTTGCACAGTGAGAAGGGGTCCACTACTTTTCAATTTGATTGTCGAGATATTGCCGGATGGCCGCAAGTACTTCTTGTCGTACTCCTGCTGGCACTGTCGCTACCCAGGAAATAATGAGACAAATTCTCTATAGGGCAATATAAAATGCTTCTGCTTACAGTCGGCAAGAGGGTGTAGCTGCTCAATGAGCTGGCGAACGGGTATCGAGTCAGATTGACGGGCTAATTCTGGTGAACTTCTTTTAGGAGTGACTCTTCGCATGAAGCTCCGCCTCACCTTTGCTCTCGTGGTGAATGTTGTCTACCCAGCCTGCTTCGTTCAGCCGTTTGGCTAGGAGATCGCTTATCCTGCAAGAAGAGGGTTGGTCAATGAAGTTGCAAGCCGACACACGACTGACACAGGTTACCTCTCCCATTCGCCGCTTTCTATCATTCTACGAGCTACGGCAGAATATAAAGCATTATTCCCCGCTTCGCTGCGGGGCATCCTGTTGTCCGAGAGGGAAAGGAAAGGACCTTGCAGGATGCGGTGAGAGTCAACTCCAACCAGGGATATTGATTGGCGCTCACTTCGTGGCGTTTCGGAGCTTACGTAAGTGTTTATAAGCCCCGGTGGAGACTAGTGTTGCGGAAGAAAGTCAGGTGTAACTTACTGTCTGTAAGAAAGTCAGTAAGTTACTGGTAACTTACATTACTTACAGCGGCACCCTGAAAAGAGGTGTAAGTGTCGGAAAGTCACGATGCGCATGGCCCTTCGAGTGCTCCAAGGACAGGATGTGCCAGTTTAAGCAGCACCCATAGAGCAGGCCTTAAGCTGACGAACACTGTAGTGGTTCATCGGGAGGGTGAATATAGCCTGCCATGTCATTTCCAAGGCTCGAAACCCTGACGGCCTTGGTGTACATGCCTGTGGTACTAGCCAAGCTGCCTGAGCCTTCCTGAGACGTGCTGCACGCCAATACATATGAACGTAACCCTTGCGCCGTCTTAGCCTTTGTCTCACGTCAATAACTTGAGGCCGCCCATCGCCTCTCGGTCCCGCCTCCGCTAAGTTGCTCCTGGTCCAACTCCCCCAGCTGAGCAAACTTGTGCCCGTAAGGCAGAGTTAGTCCTCATTTATCAGTAGGCCCGCCATGACCAATGTATTATTGATGCTCCTTTTTCTTTTTGGCATGGCGGTGTGGGTTTACTGACAACTTACCTTGTAACTTACACGACTTTCTTACCTTTACTTACTGTAACTTACAGATTAGACGCCTATGTAAGAAGCTGGAACTTACACCCTTTACTTACAGGCTTACGGCCTTTACTTTCTGACATCTGTAACTTACACTCGCCGGCATTTTCTTCCGCAACACTAGTGGAGACGGTAGACAAGCAGGTATGTATGCTCGGCCGCAAAAGGTAGATTCAAAGATATCGGAGGTGTCGTCAAATGGCACATACCCAAGTTCATCTCTGCACGACGTTGCCACGATTTTCATGTGCTCGTGCTGGCAGAGGTGCATGGATGTCTCGAAGGGTGGCGCTGTCCTCGGAGACGTCGATGCGGCTAAGGCAGACAGACCCCTCCATCGAGGCTGAGCGCGAGAGAAGATGGCGAGTCGACAGCGTCAGAGGTAGTGATGATGGGCGAGTCTGCGCGCTTGTGCCTCTCGAAGGGGTGAAGAGCGCGTCTGTTCTCGTGGAGGTGAGAATGTGAAGTAACAGAAATACTGGATCCCAATCTGCTGCGCTATGATTGAGATCAGAGGGATGCCTCGAGGTTGCGAGACGAGGGTGTGCTTGAGCATTCCGTCACCCTGAGGGGCGCTCTCGATGGCCGGCCGGCCAGCACGAACGGCCTAGATCGAATCATATAAATATTCCCATTGTGTTGAGCTGATATCATCGTGTTTGACCAAGGCTAAGATGCAGACGAAGACGTGCTGCTCACACGTTCGTCTGTTGGTCGCTGGCCGGCGAAAACATAAAATTGAGCTCCGAAATAAATTGAAGGTCCGATCAGATTGCCGTCTTGCGAGTGTGAAGTCGGCTTGTGCCGGTTCGCCGTGGTGGGACGCTCCGAGTCGTTCATACTTTCCCAACTCTTCGAGTGCAACAGCCAGGACGTTGCAGTGAGCTTACGAGGCTCTTACGTGGAGGTCAAATTTGCGCTCTATTGGACAAATCGACCAATATGCTCTTTTGGCGCGACCGTGGTTGGACTCCTCGAGTATCAGGCGTTTCACTCGGGTTCCTCGTCGAGACTGGGCAGGGACATCAGGACGGCATGCAAGCTGTATAGGCACATAAAAAACTCTAGGGTAAGCTCTTATAGGGACTGACTTAGAACGCACTGAGCGCCGGCCCCAGATAGACTTTGTCACGGGGTGCAACGTTCCCTCTGCCTTGGGAACTACCGGCTGTGATTACGGCCAGGTAGGCGCTGCGCAAAGATTAAGGCCAGTGACCCTTATCTGCTCGTTAAGGGTGCAAAGATACGGGTTCTGAATCCCATGACCTCTGATAGTTGCTACAGGGCGACGTTTGCCCTCTTCCCCACTCTCGCGTGGACACGCCTCGGGTAACCCTTTCGCATGGTGGGTTAGTTTTTTGCTGGGAAGCGTCGACAGTTACACTTGAAGCCCTCGGGGCGTGATGCTCACAGCCTGTCAACGCTAAGTCAGAATGATGTGGAAGCGGGTACAACATGGTTTCGTATTTCCGAACAGTTGGATACAGAGTTTCACGATGTGAGTGTCTCCTCTGCTTTGGGTGGCGGCTTATGGGGCTCACTGTATAAGGCCCAGCTAGCGACGCCGCTCTCTCCTCTCCGTCCCTGCCCTTCAGAATGTCTGCCTCTACAGACGCCGTAATATGGCAGTCGATCGGCCACGATCTCATCCAAACAATCGTGGCTGTTACAGTCGAGACCTTCTTGATAGGTAGAGACTATCGGTCCACGCGCACGTATCCTGGACTCACAGCATATCCCAGCCGTATATTCTGTGCTAGTCGCGAAAACTACTTGCCTTCTCCTGTACGTCGTCCGCCGTTGTCCCCTTCGCTGCTGATATAACAATCCAGTTGTTTCCGACAGAGTCAGGCATCGCACTAGAGCGTCATTGTACACTTGCTGCTCAGTGCTTGTCATGTTCGTTTTGGCTATTGCGCTCTGGATCATAGACGTCCACAACCTCGTCACTGAAGTCAAAATGACACTCCTCTCAACGTCCGGAGACGCTCTTTCCGACGATTATGCTGCGGCCGTCTCTTCAATCTTGCGTCTAGCTTCTGTAGAGGATACTTTATACTCTTACATGGTGCGCAGTTTGCCCGCATTGCATTCTATCACGTCTAATCGTGACAAAACAGACAATCATCGGCGATGGTATCATAATTTGGCGTGTCTATGCCTTCTGGTGCAACGGCCGTGACAGATATGCGCTCCTCATCCCGCTTGCATTCCTGCTTGGGTCAATCAGTACGCGTTCCCGTCTGAAATGTCGAACGGCCGCTAAACGTATCATATCAGCAACCTCCGTCATGCTCACCTATTGCGGTGCCCGTCTGGGCGCCGACATTGAGTTAGGCACGTATCAACACCCGGCGTTCTGTCGCAATATCCAAACGGCGTCATATTCCATGACGCTAGTAACCACCACAGTAGCAACGATCCTAATAACGCTGAAGACATGGTCAGTCCTTCCCCTCATCCGCACTCAAAGAGGTACTTACATGCCAACAGGCAATATAGGCGGACATACCTCGCTGCGTTCGGCACTCTGGGTCCTAGGACTCGCACTCTAGGAGTTATGATCATGCTCATCGAATCCGGCGTCCTGTACATGCTATTTTTCGTACGTGACTGAGGTGTTAGAGGACCGGATCGCGGGGCTAACGGGTTGCCATAGGCAAGTCAGATCATCATCAGCGTCGGCTCGGTGAACGCCAGAATCGAACAGAATGCCACGTTAACGTTTGCGTCAACTATCGAAGAATACATCAGTAGCCTCATTGTGGTACGTGGGGCGTGTCATTCCAAACTTCGATTGACATACTTGTATCAGGGTCTCTACCCGACCGTCGTCGTTATCCTGGTCCACTCCAAGCACTCTGTCCTCAAGTCGAAGACAGAGACTTCGAGCGGTGCCCTCGTTTTCAGGGCAAGACCAGAGCTCAGCGAGGCCTCCGGGACGACTGATCTTTCAACCAATGCCCCGATATTTGTGGACAAGGCTGCGTCTGTCCCGAGCGGCGATGCCGGACTGTACGAGTTGGCCGAAGTTAAACCTGGTAACGGCGTGGATGTAGAAAGCAGCTTAAAGGTCAAGGTGCAACGGTCGGTTGTGTACAGTGCGTAGGTCAGGCTTCCATCCAACTTACACCAGCTACCGGCTCATTTCTTGCCCCCTAGATCCATGTTGAGCGCGTGTAACATATGGGCTTCGCGTTACTAATGAATTCGGTCTGATAAATCGGCGTTCACGAACTCCATAGGGTTGTCAGTTCGTGCGCAGCAGGTCCTTCGACGGGGACTACATGACCGATCACCGACGATAGCGTTCCATTTCTGAACCCTGAGGACACATGCAATCTGCCTGGAACTTGTCGCCCCAGCCACCTTGTCGCGACATTTCCACGTTCTGTCAAGAATAGCGGCTTCGTGGCGCGAAGGCCGACTTAATGATCTTTCCCATTGCCCTGGACAGATGCGCGTGGTGCGTCCTTTCGTGTGAGTATAGCCCCGTCTCGAGATGCGATATTCACGGATGGCATGTCAGTGTTCTTGGGGAGCGGGCTGGCTCGTGCACGGGTGACTTGAGCGTCAACAGGCGGGCCCGCCATGATGTGGCGCTGGCCATTGTGACCGGCATCTGACCGTAACTCGTAACCAATAGCCCTAGAAGTTCTGAATTCCGGCTCGACGAGGCAGTTAACCGTTTAGGGACGAACGGGCATGGTTGCCCCTGTCCCCTCGATCCGCTCCGCCTAACCTCGAAGAGCCCCTGTGGGCTCGGTCCCTGGACCCACTCTCCAGAAGGCACTCTTGGCAGGTCCCTCGAGCGCAACTTGGCAGCGACTAGATCCTTGCTCAGCTCCTCTATGTGGCCTATATCATCCAGCCTGGTGTCGCACGCCCCGCGCCATGATGGCGCCCCTGTTTCTGCGTCGCAACCGGACATGTCTTCCACCGACTACGAAAACATCTGGCGAGACATTGGACACAATCTGATCCAGTCCTCGGTTGCTGTCGTGGTCGAGACATTCGTCATCGGTGATATTCTCTCCGTCGCTAATACCCGATGGCGATACTGACACCTGAATGTAGCAATATATACTGGGCTGGTGATAAAGACTGGCCGACTGCTTTTGTAGGCTTGCCTCTCCTCTGTCTTGGCAGGTGGTACTTAAACTAACGATTATGTTAGGAGGCGCAGTCGACGCTCCAAGGTGTCCTTATGGACATCTCTGGCAGTCTTGACTATGTACTGCTTCGCGCTGTCCCTCTGGATGATAGATATTCACAACATCATCACGGAGATGTCCATTATGCTCCATCTGAGCTCGGCTAATACGCTGTCCGAACTATATTCTGTGGCAACCTCCAAGATCCTAAGGCTGTCATCGATTGAAGACGTCCTCTATGCTTACATGGTAATTCATCCGAATATATCCGTACAACATACTGACGTCTACGGTGCTACAGACTATCATAGGGGACGGCATCATCATCTGGCGCGTTTATGCCTTCTGGCCAAGCGTCCGGGAGAGGCTAGTGTTGGTCATACCATTAGCATTCTCGGAGGATCAATCGGTGCGTGCAAGAGTCTGTTGGTCCGTCGCTATGTGGTGGTTCTGTGTTGCTGAACATCATCTTCAGCGTGTTCTCTCATGCTGACCTACTGCTCCGCCCATCTAGGAGCTGATATCAAGCTCGGAACCTACCAACACCCGGCCTTCTGCCGAAACATCCAAACCACGTCCTATTCTATGACGCTCGCAACAACTGCCGTCGCAACCATCCTTATTGCTCTCAAAACCTGGTACGACCATATGCTTCGTAGCTATCTCTCTTGATTCACCCATCACACCTTCCAGGAGATACAGACGAATGCACGTGCTTGCATTCGGCAAAACGTCGCCGCAAACATGCACGCAAAGGGTCATGTTTCTTCTTGTCGAGTCCGGCGTGCTCTACATGCTATTTTTCGTGAGTTTCCTCTGGGCGCTGTTCGCCATGGCTAATCGGTACCCTGGTAGTTGGTACAAGTCGTACTTAGCCTGGACTCGGTGAACAACAGCGTAAACCAGAACGAACGACTCATCTTCGCCTTTACAATATACGAATATATTACCAGCTCCATCGTGGTGCGTAACTCTGTGCTTGAGACGGTGGTCTACAACTCGACGGTGGACAAATGCTACAGGGAATATATCCGACGCTCGTGGTAGTCCTTGTACACTCGAAGAACTCCATCCTCGTGCAGAGTTCGGAGCCAGGCGCGCTGAGCAGTGCCCTGGTCTTCAAGAGCCCGACCACGCATGCCACCGGGGCGCCAATGACCACATACGCTAGCATTCCTGTTGCGGAGTCTCCGCGGACCTCACCCGCATCTTTCCAATTATACGAGATGAAGCCCGTGGTGGGCGGGGCTGATACGGAATCGGATATCAGGGACAGCGCTCTGAACGCTCATGTCTAGCCCTCGTCCTCATGTATCATCTGAAGAGCCTGTGGGCGGAATTCGGCAACGCAGCCTCTAGGGCGTACTGTCAGATACAACGTAATTCTATACCCAGAGCTTCTCACACGGTTACAGAAAAGGAATTGGAGGTAATAAACGGTATGACGTGAGGATTCCGTGCGGTCCGTGAGGGCAAAGACAGTCCACAGAGCCTCTTGACCCGGATCGAAGGCGACTGTGGCCATCTGCTTGTATCTGTCATCCTCTGCGAGTCATATTGGGGATCCCTCGGCGCCGTAGAGATCGCTTCGCAGGAGCCTTGCCGCCAAAGATATTTCCAGGGCCGAAGGTAGGGGTGCCGCCGAGCGACCCGAACATGTCGCCGATGTAACTCGTCGGCTTGATGCCTTTCTCGAACTTGGACTTCCACTCCTTCACGATGCCGGTTACAACGGGAACGCCCGCGGCGGGGATGTTCTGGATCGAGATGTCGAAGCCGGGGGACATGAGGAAGAGGTTCGTCGCGGCACTCTCGCCGTCGAACGGCCGGTCAAAGTCAGATGCGGTGCGCATGATGATGATGCGCGAAAAGTCGACGAGCCCGGTGATCGCGCCGCGCAGGAGCGCCTCGAGCGTCGCGTTGTCCTCCTGCTGCGTCGTGCAGTACGTCGCAGTGCCGTTCGTGAAGAGCGCCGTCGTGTTCTCGAACGCGGCGGCGAGCAGGTCGCCCGTCCAGAAGACGTCGGACGTCGCCGTGTCGCAGGCGACGACGGATGGGGGCGCTGCCCCGGCAGCAAAGGCGGGGTCGCTGGCGTAGTTGGCGCGGTACGCCTTAGATGGGCGTCGTCGAAGAGCGTTCCGGTCTTTGCCATCTCGATGGCGAGCTGGCGAAGGTTGTCGTTCACGGCAAACACTTCCGTGCCGTATACCTCCTGCGGGAATTCATCCGGCGAGGTGGACCCTTGGGGGACGTAACCCGTTGAGAAGTTGTCGGGCTTCTCTCGGGCATCGAACTCGTACTGCAGAGCCACCTGCACGGCGAACTGGGCGAATGTGACGCTCCCTAGGGTGCCGAGCTTGGGGCTAATGCCTGCAATCCCGGCGATGAAGAAATAGGTACGCTTCAGGTCAAAGACTGGGGAGTGGACAAGGGCAGTTATCGTCGATGCAGCATTAATTTCGGCTTCTCCCGTGACGAGCTGGCAGATCGAGCCATCCCGCGTGCAATGGGCTTGGGGGAAGAGCGGCGAGAAGCCGGGAATGGTGATGTTGTGTTCTAAGACGTTGAACTGTGGGATCCCATACCACGAGTCGCCCTCGCTATCAAACTTAGCCCAAGCGTGTGAGCGTAAGCAAGCAACACGAGGTCGGCTCTGCCTACCATGTCGATAATGAACACCTTTGGGGCAATCTTCCCATCCCTTCCCCTTGAACGCGGGAATATGGAGGTGGCAGCCACGGACCCTGGAGCGAAAGCCACCTGCAGTGCGGTCTGCAGCACGAGTGATGCGACGACCCATGCAAACATACTGAGGAAAAAGGCGTCAGTGACTGATTCTTAACGGCCAAGGAATTATACAGACGTGGATGCAACGCAGGCGTTAGGGTCGAAGGGATTGAAGGCGGAAACCTGACCGCACAAGCCATCCTTCATATAACGGCGAGGTCGGCTACGGCCATATCAGTATCACCGCGTTGACAGCATGCGAAGATGCCATGGGCGCGGTGGATATGGGAGGCATTGCGACCATTGGTTTGGTTCCGAGTTTTCGGGGGTATGATGAGTTTGCGAGACTGACCGGTCCACGGAATATAGCAGTAAAGGTGTGTAATTGCCGAAGAGCGACGGCGTTTCAAAGAAGGGAGTGGCTGCGCAGGTTTGAGTAGTTGAGGTATATGCAGAGCACGGTACACTCTATTCCACCGGACAAACTGCGTCAGTTTGTGCAGGATACCACTGTGAACCTGAGGCGACTACCATGTCTTGTCTGTCCAGCACCCGTGGGATGCACGTTGGTGGGTTTTGACCCTTGACCGACGGAGCTGCGGCCAACCGCTATACTCGATCTCGTAACAACAAACACATGTCGACGTGAGAGCAGAATATGAAGGGTTTAGGAGGGACGTACGAGGATGTAATTAGCTGTGCAGATCCCACGCTGCGAAAGCTAAGCTGGAGCCTGCGTGACAGTGAGCCTGTGCCTAATGCAGCAAAGATCAGATTGATGTACAGAAGCAGATGTAGTGTGTTTAGAACGCATGTATATTGCTGCTTACCTGAGTGTAGCCCAAGTACCCTGTCGTACAGGCGTTCCAGCTGGTGCGAAGACATAGCTACTTCTGATGTGGGGGATAGACATGAGGTCACAATCATATGCATTAAGATCAAGAACTCAAAAATGGATCAAGAACTCGAAAAATTGTGAAACGAATTGGAGGCAGATCTATCCATGTCATGGGTGACTGGAAGTATAGCGGTCTTCTCGCCTCGACGTTATTGAATGGAGCCTGCGGGTACGCTGGCGATTGTGACCAGGTAAAGCTCTGTCAGATGGTTTCAAATGAAACTCACTGTCTGAGATGATTTCATGGAGTGCCCGGACTAAGGCACTGTGGGTAGCTATGGGGGGAGATGCCGCCTCGGCTACTGTATCCGTTCTCGACTACCATGTCGAGTCCTGGGGATACTGTCACCGGGATCTCACTTCAACTTGATAAAATCACGTTAGAAGCACAAGCAGCTCCGAAAGAAATGCCTCAGAGGATGTGTACAGTGTCTTGAGGCAGATGGTTGGTGAAGAAAGTCCGACTCAAGGCAAAGAACGGACAAGGCTGGGCGCATCAATTGATCATTTGATGCGCCTTGCTTCCGTTTTCGGAGCAGCCTCAGCTCGCCTCCGACGATATCGAGCTCGCCATCCACCCTGCTGCCATTCCGCTCGTCAATCTATCACTGAATATATCGACTATATGGACTCCGCAAGCTCTCCAGAGGCCTCCTCCAGCCGCGGTAGGGGTAGAGGAAGGTCGCGCGGCGGCCTTGGCAAGTACTTGCGTGCCCGTGGACGCGGGCGCGGCAGAGGCCGTCCTGCAGAGTTCGGCAAGCGGATGCTGCTCGAGGACGAGCAGGAGGTGGAGATGGACGAGGAGGAGGCGAAGGAACTTGAGCAGGAGATGCAGAGGAAGTACGGGCGGAGACAGCTTGGCACCAATGCCGACAGATACGCTGAGCCCGAGCCTGAACTGGGCTCTGATGGTGCGTGTCACATACGACTGAGTCTCATGCACTCGTTGAGGTTGTGTGGGGACAGGCGAACCCATAGCTGAGCCAGAGGTGGACCTCTCTGCCTTTCTCGAGAAGCAGCGCATATCAGATCCCCAGCCGTCCATTGCACCACCACCGCCTGAGGACGACGACGACATCGACACAAGTATTGCTCCAGCTTTGGGAAGGGTGCCTGCTTCAAATGAAAAGAAAGGAAAGCTGCAGCAGATAGAGTGGGATAGCAGCTTGGAGGAGCTCAGTCGCGAAAAGGCTGCCGCAGATGCTACGCGAGGTACGCCACACTGGAATGCTAATCTGTATAATTACGCTGATGCCTTCTGCTAGAATTGAAGTCGCGCTTTAAGTCTCAGACAGCGAAGCCTTCGTTCCGTGCGCCTGTGAAGCACACCAAAGGTACGCTCGTCAGACGATAGACGTAGATTTCTCTAATGTGCGTCCTCAGAGAAAGCCGATAAGGGCTACGTGGAAGCACCTGCGCTCCCTACGGACGAAGCAGCAAAGCCGAAGGGTGAGAAGGAAGGCATGGAGGACTTCCTTGACGATCTACTTGGATAACGCGAAGATTATGCTTTCTACCACAAGATCGCTCTACTCCGTCGCGAATGCTGGCTCTGTATCGCTATCGTTACAACGTCGTCACAACCGGACTAGACAGTCCTACTCTGGTACCGGATGAGACCTAGGCAAGTGGGCCCTGTATGCACAGGATCCTCCGCAACTCTAAATCGCTGACTGGCCTCCCTGTCCAGTTAGTTCTCGCATAGATGCACGCGAATGACTGCTCAGACCACCGTCGACTGCGTATCCTGAACAGAACAAATATGCTGTGACGGTGATGACGTCCCATCTGTCGTGGGCCGTGCTATGATGGACAATGTGTGCGGGTGCATCATCGCCGTGCGTCCAGGCATGACAACTTTATCCATATTTTGGGACCTTTGAAGCCTGCGACCTGCCAAGTCAAGTACTGTCCACGCCGTGATGTATGGTCATAGCGAGCATTCCTCATAAACATATGTATCCCGAACAAGTCCAGTGGCGACGGTGACGGAAAGAGTTCGTGAGAAGTGAGAAGCGATGTACTACAGACGTAGGTAATTATTTTGTACGAACACAAGTACAGTACCTAATCGAACAGGTGCAGAGGAATGGCCTCAGCAATACGCTTGTAGCCCGCAGGAATCATGTGGAGATGGTCGCCGACGTCGATCGTCGGGTCGAGCTGGGTGAAGTTCTTCGGGTCGCGGACGGCGGCGTCGAAGTCGAGGACGGCATCGAACGCGCCGCTCGTGCGTATCCACTTGTTCACGGCGAGGCGGCTCGACTCGCGGAGCCCGCCGTCGTCGTACGGGTCGTTCGAGCCGAACGGCGTGATCGTCGCGCCGAAGATCGGGAGCCCCTGCGCGTGCACGCGCGTGATGATCTGCTTGAACGCCGCGATGAGGTCGCGCGTCACGGCGGCCTGCGCGGCGGGCGTCGCGTCCGCCGTGCCGATGTCGTTCACGCCCTCGAAGATGATGACGTGCGAGACGCGCGTCTGCGAGAGCACGTCCCGGTCGATGCGGCCCAGTGCGTTTGGACCCAGCCCGTCCGCGAGCACACGGTTCCCGCCTGCGGCCTGGTTCAGGTACGCGATGGTGTTGAACGGCCGCGCGCGCAGGCGGTCGTAGAACTGGTCGGGCCACCTGCGGTGTTCGCTGCATGAGAAGACGCATAGAGCCCGGAAGGAAGTCAAGACTCACCGGTCGTTTCCGTTCTCCGTGCTGCCGCGGCCGTCCGTGAGGCTGTCGCCGACGATGGCGACCGCAGACGTGAGCGGGTTCTGCGTGAGCACCTCGAGGCCGCTGATGAAGAACCAGTGCTCGGCAGTCGTCGTCGACGGGTCCGTAATGTTTGCCTCGCGCGTGTGGTCGCCAAACGCGAAGAACGTCGTCGTGCGGCTACCTGGGTGGGACGTGATCATGTTCGTCTCCTGGCCCTGCGCGAGAAATATCGAGACCGAGACGACGCCGTTCTCCGCGACGGGCAGGCTCACGGGGTCGCTGACGATCTGGGCGCCGTTCGGGATCGAGAAGCTCGGCTCGCCGCTGAACGTGAGCGTGTGCAGCGTCGAGGGCTGGATCGCCGACACGCCGACAGTGCCGCCCGCGGGGAGCGCGACGGTCGCGTTCGTGATATCGAGGTTCGTGACGCCAAACGCGTTGCTGAAGCGCACGCGGAACTGCTTGCCCGGGATGCTGATCTTGAACGTCTGCCGGAGCGTGCTGTTGAAGAACACGCGCCCGCTCTCGTTGAACGGCGGCGGCGGCAGGTTCGTCGACTCCGTGAGCTGCGGCATCGTCGCCCACGAGCTCAGCCAGATCTCGCTCGGGCGAAAGAGCGAGCGGGGCCCGACAGCCGCGGCGTGGGACGTGGCGAAAAACGCGGAGAGCGCGAAGAACGAGGCGAAGCGCAGACTGACCATCGGGGTGAGGACGAGGCGGACGTCGTGCAGGTCCATCGCTGCGTCGTGTTGCTTAAAGCTTGACTGAGAGTAGTGGTCACGGGGGTCGCGTTCAGGGCACCTCTGATGTCTTCTCGCGCACATGATGCGCGCGAATACTATAATGGCTGCAACGGGCCGCGGGCGAAACCCGGGAAAGCATCGGCGACTGGCGTGGACTGACAGAGAATGTGAACGATTGTCCAGGACGAGGGATAGAACTGAGATGATGAAGATCTTCGTACCATGGGGTAGATCATGGGGGAAGACGCTTCTTCAATGGCCCGCACGCGAGTGTACCGGGATAGCGACGACATAGGCTGTTATGTCGGCATGTTTATGAAGAAGGCTACAAAACCAACAGAGCTCTGATTCGGCATGCCCTGGATTTTGGCTATGAGATGAGGCCCTTGGATGACGACAGAGCGTGCCTCTGAATAATCAAAATCAACGGTCAGGTGAGCAAGGTATCAAGACAGAATTGGATCACACACTGCTTCCGAAGGCCTACTGTGGGTAATACGTCCGTTCAACGACCATCATGACTCCAGGTATCGCGTATTTCTATATTTATAGCCAGGCAGGAGGTCATCTGCGCGCCGCTGAACGCGAAGCTTGAGAACGAGATGGCGAGTGAGAGGCACCGGATTGCACATACTAGCCAGCAAGGAACACAAGGTAGAGCAAGACCACCACCACTGTGGTAGCACATATCGTGTGCCCCTGCAACTAGGTGGCGATCGTCCGAGGACCTAGGCCGGATCGACGAAGAGGTTCAGGTCATGTCCACCCTGCCAAAGCAGAGGTTGCATTTGCAAGTCGTGGTAGATTGATCGTCGACTAGCTCTCCATAGTACGAGACCTCTTTCCGCGTGAATTCTAGCTCATTAAGTTGGTGCGTGTCTGGATGGTAAGGGATGGCGACACGAAAGATCTGTGAAGCAGCGACCCGGATCCTCAGAGGAGTGTCAGGAGTGCCCGCAATATGGCACCGGGACCCCGAGCACTGCACAACGCAGGGCACCATCCCAGTGACGCCCGAGCCACTTTCTTGGCCTCAACACAGCACCAACTATGCAAGCACAGCTTCTGTGGCTTGCGATTCTTTGAGACGTACTTTGTGCCCTCAAATCAATGAGGAATACTCCTGACTATCCTGGATACTAATTTTGTGAAGACTTCAAGTTGGATTCGAAGGCTACGACTAACTTGCCACCGAGGCTCAGCCAGAACTGCTAGGAGTCTCTGGCGTATGCAGCTCAGAGGCATACCGCGTCCCAGAAAGCGGGTATATGCGCGGATGCGTCACCCTCTGCTTCCGTTCCGTGGGTGATGTCATGATCCCTGTCGCAAAATAGAGCTCTGAAGCGGAAGACATGCAGTGCTCTGTCAAACCGGAAGCTGCGCAACTGCTACTGGACACGTTCGCCATGCTCGCTTTTAGTTTGTGCCCCGCCATTGACCAGAGCTGGCTTGCCCAGCTTCTCCGCAAGGCGGCCGAGCGCTGTGTGCCGGGCTGCATCTTCGGTGGAGGCGCAGCTGCGGCCTGCGGCTTCGGCACGGTGCACACTGCCTAGGCTTCCGTGGTTCTGTGAGCCACTTCTTACAGGATTCAACCGAGGAGTTGCCGTAGAGCGGTCTTCGCGAGCAGATACTGTGCGCAATTTCACAGTATTTTCACGTCCCTGGAGCAGTGACCATCGGACTCGGACCCTAATGTCGGCCTGCACACTATCGCAAGGAGTTCCCGAGGTAAATTCTATTACGACTACGATAGACCAGATGTTGTGAGAGACTACGAATGAATGTGTGGTAACGAGGCGATGCGAGGAGTTTTTACAGAGTTGACGAGGGTATTACTTTACAGGGTATAAATCCGGTGTCCGACAGCAAAAAAGTGAGAACGAGAGCATAGCGTGAGGGGCGAGTGCGAATATTAGGCAGGGACGTCTGCCTCCAGGCGAAAGCGAGATGAACACAGTGGGGAAGGTTGGGTCGTGTAACGGAGAAGCAACACGCGGGTCCCTGAGATGGACGGAGCGGAGCCCTGACGGGATTGGGTCAGCGCCACGTCACAACCGCGCGGAAAACGAACATGAGCTTACCACTCGGAAATTTGCCGCGCGCAGGTCATAAGTGCAACAACGAGAGAGACCGCTGCCGACAGGCGAGCAGGTCGCAAGAGTTTTTGGTGGGTGGATCAGTGGTGGAGGGCATGGCTGTGCGCCGAGGCCTGGGCGGCGACGGTCGCAAACAGCGAGAGCGATGCCATAGCGAGGACGGCCGCGCAGAGGAGCAGGTAGCGCTCTGTGAAGGAAAAAACAGTCAGTTTCCTTGGCCACAAGACACTGCGACAAGAAAACAAACCTGCAGCGGAGGCCTTGCGCGCCGGGGAGTACTCGTCGGCGCGGACGACGCAGTCTGCGGTGCAGTCCATGGCGTGTGGGGTTTCTTTGCGCGGGAGCTGAGGCGGGTTGGGCTTGGGGGGCCTCAGCCCGCACGCGCGGTGGTTCTTATAAGCCCGGTGGACACGCGAAATCTTCGCGTTCCCGAAGCGCGGAAGGCTTTCGTCGGACATCCGTGCGCGCCTACGCCGGGCGCTCCTGCTTGGTCCGGAACAGGGACCCGCCCCGCTGCGCAGTGCGCGAGACCAGCACGGCAGGTGGCGACGTCTGCCCTGGGCCCCCGCCGCATTTGGGCGAGCCCCTGCCCGTGCCAGACAGCGCGTGTGAGCAAGCAGGAGCGGGTTAGGACGCGCTGCGCGTTCGCCAAGAGCGGGTGTCCCGAAATACCGTCACTCTCTGGGCGGTTGGCTACGCGACGCCTCGCGTACTCCGCTGGGCGAGCCCTGCCTAGCCACGCAAGACACACTCGCCGTTGCATGCACTCCGTGTGGTGGGCGGAGGCCTGCCAGGGCCTGCTCAGGATGAACGTTCGAGGGAAGAAGGTGTTCGCTCGGGTGGAAACGCTGATGTCGCCGCGTCGGCCGTGGGCCCTGCAGGCGTCGGCCGCAAGGTGCGAAGCGCCCGAAGCGCCCGCGCGCCTTCCTCCGCCTCATGTGCTTTGCGCGCGGACAGCGGTGGGAAGCCCTGCGAAGCACTGAGCACGGTGCATGCTAGCCCAGCGGACCCTGCCAAGGCCGCGCGCCGCGATAAGCACGGGCTGAGCGCGTGCCAACGGTGCACGAGCGGCCCAAACCCGCGCGGCATGCGGGCTGCGCGGTGCTGCTGAGGTGCTGGTGCGCGTATTATTCTTGGGATCACCTTACCGCGCAGGAGGGCGCGTCAGGACCCGCATGGTGGCAGCCAGTGCGTGGCGGGAACGCTTCAAGATATTCAAAATAACGAGATCGACGCGCAGATGCGACACGAACAGCTACGACGCGTGCGCGACTCAGAGCCGCACCTGAGTTAGAGGCACGTAGATCGAGACGCAAACTCACGATTGTGCTCGGGTACCTGTCACGCCTTGGCCGTACTGACTCATCTTGTTCTAGAGAACAAACCTAACCAGGAACTCGGTCAGAAACAGACCTAATCTGCACTCTATGTTCCGAGACCAGGCGAAAAGAAACAGCCAAACATATAACTGCTCAGTCATACATTATGCAGCACGGCCGTCGAACAAGCTCTAATGGGATACACCCGCTTGAGCCCTCGTCATGATCGCGGAAGGCGTGCTACGCTGCTTCGCCGTCGCCTCCGCCGCCTTGCACATCGAACTCTGGGTGGTTCTCGTACCGCATGACGTGGAGGAAGAGCAGCGCAAGTGCGTGGGGACAAAAATACGGGGGCCTTGAGCTCCACAGGTTGGACGCTGGCGACTTACTCGGGGCCCCCGACGCTCGAGATGGCCGGAAATAGCATGTCCGATCAAAACGCCACAATGCGCTGGCACGCCCGGTATGGCAGGGCGCATCACTTTGTCACGTGGGGCTTGCCCTCGGATGCGAGTCTGCACTTTGTTTCCCACCTTCTACCACCCTGCAGCCACCACATGGATGTGGTAAGGCTTGAAAATCACAGAGTCGAACAATGCTCCTGGCAGAATTCGAGTGTCAGGTTGAGTCCAACGCACAAGCTGTATTCAAGTTTGTAGAGCGGCGACAGCAGAACGGCTGCATGCAAAAGGTATGCAATAGCTGCGTGGGTGATCACAATGGTGGTAGCTTGTTGACCATGTCCTGAGCACATGCGGCTGCACCCATGCTCGGATGTTCCAAAGACGGGAACAGCTCACAGCGCTGCGAAAGCCTGTTCAGCATACGCCGCGCCGTACCCGCTAGTCGACGCAGTATTCCCACAGAAGAACTGTATCCAGCCCGTGTTCCCGAGAAAGTCAGTTGATGAGCTAGCCGACGGCAGTCAAACGGGGATGCTCAAGCCTATATAAGTCGGCTCGGCGCAGTACGCATCTAGCAGCACCCCACGGCACCTAGCTATGGAACAGGTTATCCGTAGTCTGCTTCTCGTGCACACCGCTCTACGCAGTTGTCGTCGAGAAGCATGATCCCGCCCTGACACGACGAGACTGTAATACGCCGCACAGACCGCAGCTGCGCCGTCAGTCGAGCTAGCAGTGCGCGCTCGCTCGCCTTTCAGAGCAGCCAGCTGGGTGTCATGAGAGAAGGCATGGACTAATACCGAGCATGGCGCAACGCACACAGCAGCGGCTTCATTGGATCTCGCCGCGGTCCTTCGAGCTCGTCGAGTCTTGCTCGTGAAGGAGTCTATCAGGGTTCATGACATCACCTAATGAACGGGAGCAGAGGGTGACGTATGCATGCATATACCCACATTTCGCAACGTCTCATACCCTGCGAAAGCAGTATGGAGCTTGAAAAGTTTGCAGGCAACGCCAGCAAGAATGGCACATTTCATTTATCATCTTCAGGGCGCAAGTGTACGTGGTGTCTATGTTACAAAGTAGCGACAGTGCAGCAAGGGTCGCGGGCAGTGAGCGAGGGGCGCTTTTCAGGGACGAGCGGTGGGAGCGGCGGAAGGACAGTAGAGCGAAACAGCGAAAGCAGGGTTTGCACAACGAGCGTGTCGAGAGGCTATGTGTATGACTACAGATTACGTTATGATCGAGGCGGAGCTTGGTGCGAAGGGTTGAGTCGGAACGAAGAAATGCGGGCGCCCGGCTGGCGTCATCGTAGTGCGGGGCGTTGTGCGCTGCAGGCTATGACTATGCTGGTCTGGGAGCAATCGCTATCGGCGAGGCAGGCGTATGTGTCGTCTGCAGCGGCGCAGAGCTGTCGAGCGGCGACACGGAGAGCGGCAGTTCGCGGATGACGACTTCATGCGGCGCGCCGCCGTCGATGCTGAGAGAGCTGCGTCGGCCCCAGTCGCACGGGCGCGCCGAGTCCCACGGGATGCTCCAGCGCGGGCCGGGCGCGTCGTGCGCGGGCTTCAGCGAGCGCGAGTGCCGCACAAAGTACTTCGGCGTGGTGCTGCCGTGGTCGTCGTCGTAGCTGACGGTGACGACGGAGTCTTTGCGGATGACGACGTGGCCGGTGCTCCTGCATCGCGGTGTCAGCCTGGCGATTGGTAAAGCGTCGGAGACGGCGGACGCACCCCTTGCGCAGCTCGCGCAGCGTGATCGACGAGCGACGCCTGTGCAAGCGCGCACACGTCCCCGCCCACGCATCGAGGCGCGCGAGCGCAGGTAACCCCGCGACGCACACCGTGAGCGCAAGCGCAGCCGCAGGGTACACCCACCAGCAGAAGCGGCGGGTGCGCTGCGACGCCGCGGGGAAGTCGTCCCAGGCGTACGTGTCGACGCGCGCCCAGTCGACGGCCCCCGGCGGCAGGCGCAGCGCCTCGTGTACCGTCAGCAGCAGCAGCGCAGCCCACAGTGCGCCAATAGACAGCACCGCGGCGAGTAGGCTGAGGAATGTGGACAGCGTGAGCGTCGTGTCGAAGAGCGCGAGGTGCTCGTGGAGCTGGAGCCGCTGCGGGCCGACGATGTGGCGCAGCATGAGGCCTGGGGACGGTCAGCGAGGTCTTACGGACGGAGAGAGAGGGGACATACAGCATTGAAAGAGCGCAAGAAGTGCAAATACTAGAGCGGGAAGCCAGAAGAAGACCGTACCCGCAGAGACGGCTGGTATCTCGGGCTGGCAGCCGAGGTCCTCTACGATGTCGAAGCGATGTTCTTGAACGATAGTGTCTGCGACAAGATGAGCATTTATGAACGTGTGATGAAAGCATCGTAAACGACGCACGTATGATCATGGAGGCAATCGGCATCCCCACGCAAAGTGAAAGGTCGAGGATGAGGGCATCCTTCAGTTCTTTGGGAGTCCGTTCTAAGGGCAGCTCTCGCGGTACCACCGCAAGCCGTAATCTTGCCGCTATACACACAATACATGAAGGTATCCCATATGCCACGGCTATTAGGAGCTTTGTCGCTGCGGACGGCGCCATCAGCTTTCTGCTTGCACCTTCTATCGACGGGCCTGCTCACTGATATCGCACCACACAGGTATCCGGACCTCGTATGACCCGGACCAGACAAGAGCATTCACGCCATAGACAACGTTTGCGAAGAACAGCCAGAGGGCCATGACAACGACGGGCAGGTATTGTCTGCGCACGAGCGTCCTTTGTGCCGCAAAAGGCAGGCTGAGCCCCGCTGCCGCCGCGAAGGCCGCTGCAGGCATGGCGTGCAGCATCGCGCCCCAGGTCGCCGGCAAGGGTCAGTGGCAAAGGGGGGACTGCGGGCGCGGAGATGGAGATGGTGGCAGGAGAAAAAGGCGATGGCGACAGGCGGCCGGCGAGCGCAATCTTTTCAGGCAGCGGGTCCGCAAGCGGCGTGTCATGGCGAGGGGCGCGCACGGGGGATGTAGCACGGATTTGGGCGACTTGACTCGCTGTGGGTGCACGGTGGGAGCTGGCTCGCCCCGGAGCCCATTGACCTCCCAACGCGGAACAAGGGCCCCATCAGCCACGAGGCGACGCGGTGTCGTGACCGGTCCGCTAATGAGCGTGTTCGCGGAACAAGCGGACGACACTTTTCGGGCCACAATCATTCGGGCGCGACGAAGGTGGGATGGCCGAGTCTCGATGCCCATTGTCTGGCAGCGCCAGAACACCGGCGGGCGGCGTAGATGAGGGCTGATGTTGAAAGGTTATCAGAGACAATAGGTACTGGAGATGACGAGAGCAAAAAGGAACATGAGAAATTCGCAGAAGAAGCTCATCAGGGTGTCAACTGAGCTGGCAGGACGGGCGGAGAAAGTTGAAACAGTTGCATGGACTGAGCGAGATCGGATCCCCCGGGAGGTGTGAATGCTGTGATTTTCGAGTACTTACACTTCATGATACGGCTGCGGTCGTTTACCTTCACGATAGAAATGGTGCGAGAGCAGCATGTGGCTACGAACGACGCGGGTGAGCTGATGAGATTTAACTCTATAACGGGAACAAACCTACCAGGATTTCGGCATATGGGGGCTTGAAGCTTCGAGGCAAGGCTAATCTACCATCACTGAGTAGTCTACGCCTTACATGGAGCTGCACCACAGTGCAGGCAAGCTGTAATACTCGGCCAGACTCTGGATGGCATTCCCCCTCCAGGATTACATTGACAGCCTCCACGACGGTGAACACAGCGGGCTACGACGAAGAGATTCTTCAGGACATCCTATGTCTCAGAGCACGGGAAAGGGCATGCCGGTAAAGTGCGCGATGAGCGTGTGGGAGATGTCGGGCGACATCGCTACGCCGCTGCTCGTCGTTCGAAAAGACGTCGGCCTGCGGCGCTTATAATATGATCGGAACAATGGACGGTGCGGTCACATGACCCATCACGTAGGATAATAATCGCGTCGCGTCGGCATTCTTTTTCTGTCTACACGCCATGAAGCTGAGGGCCTTTTACAGCGTTACAATTTGCACAAAAACTACACAGGTTGAAGGGCCTACGGCAAGCTATACTCAACACTTGAAGCATGTAATTCATAGAGGAGCCATAGGTGCGTACGTATCACTACTTGATAAAACGGGGTTCAGATGGTACAAGGCCTCACGGAAGTGAGAGTTCGTAGAAGCGTCGCAATATCCTCTAGCGATACAGGCCATTCCAAATCGTGAAGACGTGCAAAAGGTCCGAGGCGGGTATAGACTGCGGAGATGGGGTATAAGACTGTCTATGATGAGGAATGGTTATCGACTTCAGCGAGTCCGTTCGTGGGTCCGGTGAATTGGATACAGAGAAGACTTCAGAGGTTAATAGAGATAAGTTATCTTCGCTCGCGCACGGCGCGGCGGCTAAAGTTTAGAGGGCTCATCAGCCACTGTTCACAGACTAGGAGCAGCCCACGTACCAAGACAGAGTTAACAGCTATACATTTTACAGAGCCTAGACGACGTCCGGCATCGTATCAGGAGAGCTAAGAGCAAGGCAACGCGTGAGTCCAACTGCGCTGAAGCCAGACAACCATCACACACACCGTTCAGCATATCGTACACCAGCTGAACGACGAGCTGTTTCCCAAGTGCTCGTCCTCGACAGGTATGTCTGGTACGAGCTCAATCGGCGCGAGGAGGATCGAGAGATCGTGAAAGTCGTCTGCCGGGGGCATGGCTGATGCGCTGTCGGGAAAAGAGGAGGCGGGTCTCCGAGAGGCGGATGTGCGCAACGACTGTCGAGTGGGAGATGATCTTGCGAAAACACCCCGGCGGGACCTGCGCCCCACATAAGTAACGAGTGGAGACAATGGGCGCGGGGAGAATGGGCGAGCCCAGACGGGCGCCTCGCGAGGCCGACGCGCGGCTATTGGGAGTATTGTCGCCGAGCCCGCCCACTGTCTTTCGAACCACGCCCACCACGAGCGGAACAGCCCGAGAATGCGTTGCCGAGCTCTTAAGTACCCGTGCTCTTGCTCTGCTGCCTCCAGCACAGAGCTAGTCTCTGCCCGCCCCCATGTCTGACCCCACCTACCCCCTGTTTCCTGTCGTTTCCTTCTTGGGCTTTGTTGTTGCATTCGTACCTCTGTCATGGCACCTCCAGGCGTGGAACGCCGGGACGTGCATCTACATGTTCTGGGCAGGCTTTGCAAGCCTCATTCAATTCGTCGACGCGTTGGTTTGGCACGGCAACGCGGTGAACAAGATTCCCGTCTGGTGCGACATCAGTATGTCCCATGTTCGTCTACCTAGATAGGCCTTTGACTAATTGTCTACAGCCACGAAGTTCATTATTGGTGCTGGAGTTGGCATTCCTGCCGCCTCACTTTGCATCAATCGTCGATTGTACAGCATAGCAGCTGTCCAACAGACTGCACTTAGTCTCCGCGAGGTCAGTCGGTCATGATACGCTATATGGCGTCTGCTGATGGTGTCTGTAGAAACGCAAGTCTATCTGCATTGACCTCGCCATCGGGTTTGGCATCCCTGTGCTCGTCATGTGCTTGCGTAAGTCGGATTCGCGTCTCTTGAAGACGATCTGTCTCACTCTTCGCAGACACCATCGTCCAGGGACACCGCTTCAACATCGCTGAAGACATTGGGTGCCTTCCTGCCATCTACGTTACGCCTCTTACCTTTCCACTGGTCTTCATGTGGCCAGTCCTGCTCGGGCTGGTATCCTTCTTTTATGCCTGTACGTATACCCACTCGCTTATGCGGTCTCCTATTCTGACAAATGCTTCAGCCATGACCCTGAGGGCGTTCTGGGTGCGCCGCATCCAGTTCCGTGAGCTCCTCGCATCCTCGTCCTCCATGTCCATCAGCCGCTACCTGCGGCTCATGCTGCTCTCGTGCTTCGAGATCGCGCTTACCGTCCCGCTCGGTGTCTACAGCATCTACATCAACGTGCACGGCGTGCGCGTCGCCCCGTGGATCTCGTGGGCCGACACGCACTACGAGTTCTGGCGCGTCGTACAAATCCCTGCGCTCCTTTGGCGCGCGAACCCGCAGGCCGTCGCCGCGTACGAGACCGGCCGCTGGGTGTACCCCTGCGCCGCATTCCTATTCTTTGGTCTCTTTGGCTTTGCGGAGGAGGCGCGCCGCCATTATCGCGCAGCATTCTGGTGCATCGTGCGCCCACTTGGCTTCATGCCCCGCACACACAAGTCGCCTCTCGGCAGTCATTACAGGTGTGTATCCCCTGTGCGCCGTACGTCCGCCCGCTGCTGATGCCGACGCTGCTCAGTCAACCCCACTCGCCGACGGTGCGCACGCCGACCACGTACGCACACACACAGAAGACACCAGATGCAGATATCGAGAAGGGTGTGTTCCGCACAAGCAAGCTTGTGGGTACACCCGAGATCGACTGCATCCTAGTCTCGCATGACCTCAGAGGCGGCGAACTCGACTTTCCTGCGACGCCCATGACCGCGTTCTCCTTCGAGACCGACACAGAACTGGGTAGCGACATTGGCACTGCACAGTGATCCGTCACAACTGTTCCAATTCGT
Source organism: Phanerodontia chrysosporium (assembly GCA_001910725.1). Lineage (NCBI taxonomy): Eukaryota > Fungi > Basidiomycota > Agaricomycetes > Polyporales > Phanerochaetaceae > Phanerodontia > Phanerodontia chrysosporium. The sequence goes on from MJGA01000020.1 coordinate 151,186, forward strand.
GGTTTCTCTGGCATCACGAATTTTCTTGACGTACTCCTTGTTACGACCTGACGCCACACCGATGCGCTTGCTCTTGTACTTTTACTAGTACATTGTGCCACATGTGATGCTATCTCACCAAGTTCCGTCATTGCGCGTGCTAATGTCATGCGTCACAAGCCCCTTCGCAGAACCTTGAACTGGCTACACCGTCGGCGCTTCTTCGATGAACGCGCCCGTAGGCTGCCGAAGCTGCACGCCGTGGAAGTATATTCAATACAGGACTCCAAATGCTGATCTTTCGATGCCCTCGAGCACTTTGCGAGGCACCTCCCGCTGTTAAACGTTCTCTCCACGGACTTTACAATCTCCGAACCGATAACGCTATGTGCGCCCCAGGCGCACTCTCCAATCCCGATAACCATGTTTATGGGATTTCATCCTCAGCTCAACGAGGACAACTGCGAGTGGGTGGCAGCCTGCACTTCGCGTGTATACCCCAACGCAGTGTGTCGGCGACCATACGACGTGGAAGACGACGACGACGAGGATAGTGTTGAGAACGACCTATGGCTTCGCGTCGGGCGGATGGTAGGGCAGATGCGCGATGCCGCTCTGTAATAATGCACCGTATAGTATGTAGTTCTTGAATGGGATGCCTATCGGTATGTATGCACGAGGAGTTCTTCAAATATTTACGTTGACTCTAGGTTAATGATAATCATGGGTCACTCCACGTTATTATTCGCTGTGTCGCAGAACAATGCAGGCCGTCGGAGTTGTTGTGCGTTTCTCCCCCGCCGGCTTCGGCGCTACGCCAACAAACTTGAACCTAACGTCCATCACAGTCGCGCCTAAGGATGCATCGGGCCCTGGAGATTGACGAGATCTTTACCGCCGTTGTGCAGACCATTGGTGACGACGAGAGACAGAGCACGATGGCGGCCCTGTCCTTGACGTGTCGAGCGCTCTACGATCCTGCGAGCGATGTCCTTTGGGGGGATTTGCCCTACTTCGAGCCGCTGCTGAAGTGCCTACCTGCCAAGTTCGTAGAGCAGCCGCTGCGTCTTGCTGTGAGTGAGCCCGCTCCTCTCGCGACTCATTGCTCACTGGCTCTATAGGAGGCACGCGAGCTGCTCCCGAGGCCATGGGCTCGCTTCTTGGCACATGCTGCGCGTGTCAAGACGTTGAAGGTGTCTCGTATCAAGGAAGGATTGCGGAAGACGCAAAAGCACATGCACCTTCTTGCACTCGTTCGCTCCCTGTCCGGTGTTCCCATCTTCCCTCGTCTCCATACCTTGGTCATGGGACACACTTTCACTATGCCACGGTCGCAGCTCGCCATGTATCTCCCTCTGTTTCTCGGCCCTGAGGTATGCACAGTACAGCTCGCTCTGGAAGGTGATGAGAAGGATTCTCCTCCCGCTTTGGACCAAATCCTGCTACATTGTCCTCGGCTTCGCACCCTTGAATTGGAGAGCATGCCCCGAGATCAACACATGGGAGCGTTATCATGTCTTATTACTCTGGAGAAGTTGACGTGCGGAGAGAGATATGGAAGATTGGACACACCCCGCGACTTGACACCGATTGCGCATTTGCCGTCTCTGCGACATCTTGTCGTCAAACCCTTCAAGCTCAAGACGGCCGCTAAGAAGATCCCGAAGGGCCTCCGGCGCACACCAATGTTTTCTACATTGGAAACACTGGAGCTCGTTTACGTGCGATTTGATTACCCTCTTCTCACATCCATCTTACAATCCATCACATCTACGCAACTCCACACTCTTCTCATTCAGGGCGTGGAATGGGAAACGGACGTTGACAGCCTGGACCACGTCCTTCGTCTGGTGGCTGAATTCCAGACGCTGCGCGTTCTGCATCTTCACAGCAACGCATACGGATTTGCCCATGAGTTTCCTTCCCTGCCACTGCTGCGGCTACGAAACCTCGAAGAGCTCGATCTCCGGTTGGGAAACGTCATCCGCTGCACAGGAAGAGGCATTTCAGAACTCGGTTGCGCATGTCCTAGGCTACGACGTCTGTCGGTATTCCCCGGTTACGGCTTCGAAGATGCATCCCTGTGGTCTCTGAGTGCACTCGAGCTCTTCGCAACTCACCTTCCCGACTTGGAATTCCTTTCGCGACATTCTCTCCTTCAACTATACCGCCGCTCGGCAGCACGCTCTCGCCCATTTCTTCACATGCGCAAATCATATTGATGATCTCCGTAGGGGATGCTCGTACAGAGCTTGACGAGGCCTCCATCGAAAGACTTGCAGCCTACGTATTCAGGGTATATCCGAATGCAGCATGCGCCCTGCCAGATTGGTGTCGTGACCTGGAAGACGGAGACCTTGATGCTTCACAGCGCAGCTGGCGTCGCGTCTCGCAGGTCTTCGAAAGGATGCGCACGTGCGAGCACAGCGGAAATCCTGGCCCTAAGTGAAATCTCTGTGCTATATAAGACGTCATCATGTACATAGTATCATCTTGACATTTCAACTAAGAATTGCGCAACCCCAACATGTCCTGCGTGTAGTTGCAGCCAAAATGCGCTGAAGAGATTTGGCCACCTTCCCGCGAGCCTGTTTATTCACTCGTCCTCCACCGGATGCGTGGCAATCGTTACGCTCTGAAAGGTAAATATTGTGGTGGGTACCGTTTGCCTACGAAGCGGCAGTGTCAGCCGCTCTTTGGTCCTGGTAAGACATATCACCGCCCGACATGACGGTAGAGGGTCTCGTTCAGTATACTCTTTGCAAGATTACTCCCTGACGCAGAACGGACTGTGCTTCGTCGCGGCGGACGACTGTATACTGTGCATGACCTAAGATGGCACTGCGAATCATGTACTGTGCTTGCATCCCAGATGCTGGTTTTACAACTTCACTATATCCGCGCTGAAAACGTCACTCGATTAATCCCCGAATTTGAGAAGTAGTCCAAAGGCGAAACGAAGTAGTTCAGATGTGCCACAGCCTAATTACGGAACAAACGCGCCCCAGATGCGACACATGCCCGCAGCTGACACCTCTAGAGGTTGGGTTTGCGCCGTGCACGATCGATGATGCACACGACTAATGCCACGCAGAGGAACATAAAGCCGAAGATGCGGCGGTCCGCGTGCATCGGCGCGAACGCGGGCGGGAGCCGCAGCGAGAGCACCGGCACGCCGTATGCGCACTCGAGCGACGTGCCTGCGATGCGCTCGCGCGTCTCGAGATGCGGTGCGTCCTCAGGTGACAAGGGTTCGTCTGACTCTGCTCCTATTGGGTCCGAACCACAGAGTTCGGCGTACGCTGTGACGACGGTGAGCACTTCGGACTCAGAGCGAGCGAGTGATGGTGCACCTGAGAGGGCGCGACGCGACGCGAACGCAACGCTGGATTCCTGGTATGCCGTATATTGACATTCTAGACAATCCTTGACGACGGTTGGGGACGCGACGTTGCAGGTGCAGGATAATCCTTGCTCGCACGTCTAGACGCGAGACCTAAGGCGTCGAACGAAACGCTGGGAACAAGTGCGGCTTACCTCTTGTGCCCTTCTTACTGGTTCACAGATAGGTATACACTGCGTCCCAAATCTCATTAGTGTGTGCAGTGGGCGGATTGTTGGTGAACCCACCTCGGATGCAAGCAGGGCTTCGGTGGTGCTTAGTTCGCAAGTGCTGAGCTCGACAGCATACTGCTCAAGGGGAGTCGCCTTTACAGCGCAAAACACTGGTAAAAGTCAGATAAGTAGTTTGGCGATCAATTTGCGGCACGTACGTGTGAAAACTGAGAAGACGCAGATCCAGGTGTTTCGGGAGTGCGGAGGCATGGCAAACAACTGTGCGGGCGAATGGGGGGCTAGCAGGTGATGAGTGTTGTAGGCGTAGAGGAGGAAGTTGGTACAGGTACACTGAGGTGTATATAACCTCGGTCGGGAGTCAAATGAACATCAACGTTTCCTCTGTCGAAAGACAATTAGGCCTGCTTATGTAAGCACACGCTTATTGTCTCGCAGGTAGTCCGTGGAATCCGGTATTCAGTAGATGCAGTGTGCCTTGAGGGCAGTCGCAACGGAGCAAGATTCTGGAAGAATTCGGGGAGGGCCTAGTGGTCCCAGAAATCCTTGGTCGACAGATTATTAGGTGGCGACCGGGGCAGACTAGTCGGTATGTAGACGGTGAGATGAGAAGTTACCGAAGAAGATTCTATCGGAGCAGTGTTGCCATTCTGCAGCACAATCATCCGAGGGATGTCGGGTGTCATGGCGTCCGCGGGAGGTTGCTTGACTCGAAAGTTTTGGGATCGTCATGGCGGTGAGCGGGCAAAGTCAAACTGTGATAGGCGCCTGTAACGCCACGAAGCTCTCGGGGCTTTGCGGAAGCTTTGATGAGGCCTCTGCATTAGACGCCGAGGTGGACTGTTGAACTTTGCTTTGCATCTCCTCGAGGCTGACCATGCGCCGATTCGAGACGCTCAGCTCGGGTTCTTCTGCAACCAGAACCACAGTGGCGAGCGCCCTAATGCCTCTTTCATATGTCCGAGAATGGTGGGTTTATCTAGCGATTGTAGCCGGGAAACTTGCTGACAACTCGCGGAAGAAAGCGCCGAATCTAGCGACTTTATTGCCATGAACCAAGCTCTTACGCTCTTCCTGTTGTTAGACGCATGACATGGTCAATGAAACGTAGTCCCGCTAAGTCGAGCTCATAGTCTCGCTTAACAGGGACGATATCCCTGGGCGCGCAAATACAAGACGACTCTGCCCAATATGGGCTTGCGATAGATTCTGCCAATTCGGGCACCCGTCCCCATTTGGCCCTTCACTTGTGCCATGCACGGCTTAACGGCGCGAGCAATGCCTCTCGTGACGTGCTCGACGTTCTCAAGCGGCTTCTAGCAATCCGCCTTTATGTCTCGCAGGGCATGCCGTTGTATTCTCGCGACCCAGCCACACAGCCGGGGGACGCGCGAGCCCCACCGTTTCGCCTGATATTGACGAGTCCGGAGATGGCACGCTTCTTCTCCCTATACTCTTCTCGTCGATACCCTCAAGCTGTAGCTATACGACCTCTGCCGCGCTCTCGCTGGATCGACACCACGGCCGACCATGCGCCCAGAGTTGCCTGTCCTCTCCTTCTTCTGCCTCGTCCTCCTCGTCGCTCTTACGCTTCTTCACGTGAACTCACGAAATGTTGCGGTCCTGGCTTTGATCGGGTGGCTGCTCGTCTGCAGTTTGGTGCAGGGAGTAAACAGTGTCGTATGGGCCAATGATGCTGTCGTTCGCTCACCAGGCTGGTGTGATCTCGGTGAGTCTCTTCGCTCGAAATCCTATATGTCTATATTCAACCCATTCTATAGCCACGAAGATGGTCTTTGGGGCACGCCTGGCGATCCCAGCCGCTTGCACCAGCATTTGCTACCACCTGTATTTCTTGTCATCGAACCGAGACGCGAAGCGAAGGCCTTATAGATCCCTATTCGAAGTTATATTCTGTTTAATATTTCCATCGTCTACATGATATTCCGTAAGTCGTTTCGCTCCCCAAATAGCACTTCGCTGACTGGCATCAGATATCATTGTTCAAAACCATCGTTTCGTCATTGCGCAAGACTTTGGCTGCGTGGCCTCCATCTATACCTCGGATGCCGCGATAATCCTGGTCTGGATACCGCCCTTCGCTTTCAGCATCGCCGCACTGGTCTTTTCAGGCCTCTCTTTGCGGTGCCACATCCGCCGGAGTCGCCAGCTCTCCGACCGTGTGTGCCTTTCGTCACGACTAATCACGGTTACATTCCTTCGTCCACTGTTTACGTCTATGGCCATCTCTCTCCTCGTGTTCCTAGTGTCCCTGTACGATATGGTTGCTGCGGTAACCTCGGATGGCGGCCTACAGCCTTGGCACTCCTGGCATGCAGTACACGAAAATCTCTCCCAAGCTGCAGTCATCCCGAAGGCGGCCCGCGCCTATCGTCACCGCATCGAGGCCTGGTGGTGGGTTCCACCGATCGCGACGCTACTCTTCGCGGGCACCGCACTCGCAGGACTAGCATACTGTGCGCAGACTGAGCGCAATGGTAGGCGCCCCGGCCACTGGTTCCGCACGTCGCTCTTCCGGCGCTCGCGCGGCGACGACGAGTTCATCCAGCGTGACGACGGTTACGGCACGCGCTTCTCCTCACGACTGTCGACACGACTGTCTACGCATTTCACGGTCTCTCCAGGACCCCGTTCGCCGCTTGTCTCCGGGTGGGATGACACCTTCCGCTCGAAGCCCCGTGCGCCGACCTCTCCTGCGCCGTCCGACGTGAGCTCCGCCGAGTGTGCGACGCCCGTAAAACCTGCTGGGATTGTGTACCCAATGTACCCTGCGCCGCCGCCGCCCCCGCGCGCTCACTTGCCCACACCTCTCGTGATCCCGCCCCCAACGCCGTCCCGGCCCGCATGCGTCGCGAAGCCCGCTCCCAAGCCGTCGCCGCCAAAGGAGCAAGCGAGCCCGCGCTGGTCGACACTGCTGACGCACACCCCGCCGAGCCTGCACCCGCTCGCCCAGACGCCGCCAAGCATGCACCCACTTGGCGCGTCGCCCGCAGAATCGCTCCTTTCGTCGCCGTGGCCGTGCCCGCCGTCGAGCGTGCCGCTCTCGCCCGTGTCGCCCGCGGAGGCGCTGCTTGCCGTGCAGCAGCCCTCGCCTCCGGACGCGTCGCCGCTCGCACCCTGCGCCCCGCCCGCGCTCTTCGTCACGCCGCCGCCCCCGGCAGCGCCTGCCTCTCCCGCGCCGCCAATGTCCCCGATGTCGCCGGCGCCGTCGCGCCGGTACGCGCGCCCGCCTAGCACGGGCTCGCTCGCGGAGAGCACGATCAGCGCGAACGCATACCTCCCCGACGCGCGCCGCGCGCCCTTCGCGGACGCGGGCATCCCTGCGCCGCCCTCCGACGCCTCGCCGCTCGTGGAGCGCAGCCGGAGCCCGCTGCGGCGCATCCCGAGCCTTGAGGGCTTCCACGCACGCAAGCGCAGCCTCGGGCCCAGTGCGCCGCGCAGGCGCGAGCACGAGGCGATCTACATGACCGTCGTGCACGAGACCGCCTGAGCGCACACGCATCGTGTTGCGCAAAGGTTCCCTCAAGTTACCCTTGTTTGTTATGCCTTCGTGTATATGCTTCCTGGCTGCGTCAGGACTGTCTTTCTTCGCCATTCTGTTGTTTGTTGTCACTCTGTTCGTTCCCGCCCGCTGGCTTCGTACCTTACAACCCCTTTGTTTGTCCGCCGGACGACCCTACCGCGGGTGTTCGCGTTGTAGCATATCTGTGTGTATCCTAGCCACCCCGTCTCCGCATGCTCGCCTTCGTAACTATGGTCCTCCTTCAATATAATTGTGTGTTTTTTAAGCCCAAAGACACACGACACTCGTCTGCGATTAGCGCGGCTACGTGCTGCATCTACTGTGGTATCGAAGCAAGACACGGCATGCAATTCTTGAAAAGTTCTCGAGATCGACGAAACAGTCCATAGCCTAGGATATGAAGGGTCCACGAAGTGGGCAGAAGCATGTTACATGGACTACTTAACAATATAGTACACGAGCTTTTGGGAAGGCTTTCCAATACAACCACAAAAATCCGGATTGACCCCGGCTACGTTTCGTCCGTCAAGACTTTCGATCGCTCTATCAGCTCCGGCCAGGCAGGAAGGTCAAAATACGAGGGCATGTCTTGCCAGACCTGCTGCGCGGCTTCCGTGTGATGCGTCTCCCAAGTAGAGGCACAATTCGAGCAACAGGTGCTCCGTATAGCCTTCCAGTTGAGCCGGTAGAACGGGTTCATCCACGGGTCCTCCTTCTCGTCGAAGACAGAGGAGTAGATGCGGCAGAACTCGTTACAACGCTCGGGAGCGGTGCACTTGAGGTTCGGAGTGCGGGGGTAGAAGAAGAATGCCTGCGTGCGGCTGCGCGCGGCATGAGAGAGGCGGAGGCGGCCGAAGAAGACCGCACGTTTGTTGGCATCGACAAGGGTATAACGTTCTCCGTTGGCCTCGAGGCCGTCGTAGAGCACGCGAGCGTTGGCAGTTGCGCAGCAGAAGAGGAGGGCGGAGGGAAGCAGCACGGGGACGTCAGTCTCGCGCGCAGCGTTGGCAACCAGAACGTGGCGAGAGTGGTCTTGCAGAGGTCGTGCAGACTGCCCGATAGGCGTGTAATCTTCGAGCTTGGAGGGGTACCAGCGCTGAAGGGCAGCAATGGCGCGCTTTCGCAGCCACGAGACTTGGTACTTTGTGCTCAGGCGGAGCACAGAGACGATCAAGGGGACATCTCTGACTTGCAAGGTGGAGATGTCGAAGAAGCTGTCGGGGGCGTCGACGCTTGGATAAGTCGGAGGAGGGAATCACATGCCGCAAAGGGGGCTACTCACCTGCTGTCATGAATTGCCTTCAGGAAGGGTTTCAGGTCGGCAGCAGAGTCCTGCATATGAACGACCACAAGACCCTCGCAGGTCTCGTCGTCGGTCGACGCGTGTTGGGGTAGCGTGAACATGTCTCTAAAGACGGGAGATGCCTGTGCTAGCATCCCAGAGTAGACTTTAAACAGAGTGTCGTCGGCGCGGAGGACGATGCTGCCATCAGGGAACCAGAGATCTACGTCTTTCAGACAATCCAAAATGTCGAGGTCGACGTCCATGGTGGTTAGCTGGCAAGAGTTGTCGCCCGTTGTACGCAGCTAGGAACCCGCCGAGTAGTCACCGCCCTGCGGGTCAGATGGTGTTGCAGAAGAAGTGCCGCCAATGTAACTTTCATGTAAGAAGTTGTAGGGAAAGTCAATCGGAACTGACTTTCTGGTACTTACTTGTTGACTTACTCAGGCTGGTCCGATAAGTAATGTGGCTTACCCGTAATAAGATTCGCGACGTAGTGCTCCAGCTGGCGTCTGCGTGGCGCGTGCCAACGTCAACGCGACGGCACGCTGCTGCACAGTTTTGGCTGTCGCATGTAAAACATCGTTCTTTCACCCCATCCACCATCTCCTCATCTCCACCGCTCATGAAGGCTCTTGAGATCTAGTCCAAAGCATGCAGCAGAACCCGCAAATGCACCATACCCGTCTTCCAGCGGTGCAGGAGGAAGAAGAGACCGGGTCGGACTCGGATGACTATTCAATCGCAGAGTCAGGAGATGGGGACGCAGTTGATAGTGCCGATAGCGGTGAGGTGGCCGCGCCCTTCGAGGACACGCACCCGACACGCGCGTCCACTGCAGAAAAGGGAAAGGGCGTGGATCGGAGTGGTCCGCAGAGACCAACTACTAGGCCGCGGTCATCGTCGCTTGTGAAAGAGAAAGAGTCAAGGACCTGGGCTGACCTTGAGTGGTCCATGGTTATAGCTCTCATTTCGCCCATCGGCAACTGGCTTACCGGGAGCGACCATGTGAAGAATCTGTTCCTACTCTTGTTGCTTATTTTCTATCTGCACCAGCTTATCGAAGGTCAGTTCTGTCCTTCTACCCGTATATATGCGACTCATGTTTACCTGTAGTGCCCTGGAGGCTGTACCATAGCTCTCGTCCTAGGTCGCGGAAACATGCAATGGAGCCCGTCAAAGATGCGCGTGCCGAGTTCGCGTCGTCTGAGCTCCGCGTGCGGGAGCTATTCTTCCTATCCTGCACGGTGCTGTCTCCGTTCCTGGGCGCGGTTCTCGTGCGCCATGTCTTCTCCGCCCTGGAGGGTGTCGACAGCCTCTCGTGGTTCAGCACTACTTTGTTCGTCCTCGCTACCGGCATTCGCCCCTGGACGCACCTTGTCTCACGTTTGCAAGAGCGTACGGATGACCTCCAGCAAGCCCTTTACGCGGAAGAAGAGGAAGAGTACCATCGTGGCGTCGATCAGAAGCTCGAGTCTGTCATGGACCGCCTTGCGGAGCTGGAGCGCGCGCTGCGAGACGTGAAGGCCAAAGCAGACAGAGTTGCTCCTCTGGAGGAGGCGTGCGACGAGATCGGTGACGGGCTAGAGACTCTCGAGCGCACTGTTCATCGGCAGGAGCGCAAGATCGAGTCCGCGCGTGTCTCTCATAATAACCGCCTATCTGCTGTCGAAAGCACCGTCCTGCGCCTTGAGGAGCAGCAGAAGCAACACCTTCGCGTTATCGCTGTGCACGCACAGGCTACTCGAGACTCCGTCCATATCGCTCTCCCTCCCTTCCTCTCCCAATTTCTCGTCCATCTTCGCAACCAACTGTCACAGATTATGCATATCATAGCCAAGCGATACCCTTCCTTTCTCCTTAAACAACAGGTCAAGCCCCTCTCAACCACCATGATATCCGCTCCTGTCACCCCTTCTGGCACTGTGCACTTCTTCAACGGCACGCCGCTCGAGACGATCCCTGAAGCTGCGGATTCGGACTCGGAAGGTACCTATGTCTCAGACAAGGAGGGTACATCTCACACGTCGCCTGGAGCAGGTGAACTGCACAAGCGTGGCGGACGCAAGCGTAGCCGTAGTCGCAGTCATAGCGGAGCCCGCATGCTGCATCGTCAGAAGAGCTACGGGCGCCTTGCACTGGACTATGCTTCCGACGTCTTCTCCTGGCCATACCGGTTTGCTGTAAAGACACTCTTGTTCGTTTTACCACCCCAGGCTCAGAAGCAATTCTTGTAACATTCACGTACATCACGGGCCTCTCGTCTTTCTTCTCGATTGTATCATTTCCAAGTCCCAGTAGTGTACGACTGCAATAGTGTATCATGGAATTGTTCTTTGTACACACGGTGAGCTCCCGACGCTAGGATCTTCAGTGCAGTCTCCTCAGAATTGAACTGCTGTACATTATTCAGTTGGAGACACTCCCGTTATTCCAACCCCTACAATTCTCGCTTAGTGAGAACGTTATATTTCATGATACCCCCCAGTTTGGCAATGTAGGACTTAGATAACAGCTTATCGACAAGGTTTCAGGGATAATCCCCGAGAGATCGCGCTCTACGCTGGACGTCCATCTCGTCCTGAGAGACGTTCTTCCCGCTGTCCTTCACGTTCACCAAAGGTACTATGTACCTCAAGACGCGATGCACACTCATGTCATGAGCGCTATGCAGTCCATACCGATGTATTCTCAGTCTCTCGCGATGAAGGCCTCTCCGGTCGACCCCCTGCGTTCCTCCGTCGTCCATTTGTTGTCTAGGGCCCAAAACCTGCCATGCTCGGCGGCGGCGCAGTCATATATGCAGCTGGTGCCGGCGACGTCGCGTTTCTCACTGGCTCTCGACGTCTTATTCCCGCTGCTCGACGCGCCCGTAGATGTCAGTACACGCTCTTCTGGAATCCTAGCTGTTCTTACCCCGAGACTAGCTTTCCCAGCGTATCCTTGCGTCATACATCCTCTATGCGCTCTACGCGCCTCATCCTATCTCGATTAATCCTTTCCACTCTGCGCTCGTATACACGTTCGCAAAGGAGAAGGATCTCGCGGCTAAGATCGCCTCTGACGGTGGGACGAGTCCGAATGAGCAGTTCGTGTGGGTGCTGTGGAAGATCCTGAGAGGTGATGGAAGCGACGTATGTCTGTTTATTGCGCTACACCGCGATCTGAATCAAAACGCCTACTCTGCATAGATTGGACCATTTAGTCCGAACAACCTCGCGCAGTCGCCCGTGCCTCCCAAGCTACGCGCGGCCAACTTATCGTTAGGGGACGAGTCTTCTGAGGCCGAGCGTCCACGATTCGACCCGTACGTCATTGCGACCCCTCGCAGTATCGGCTGCATCTCAACGCGTTGTGCAGATTTGGCGAAGAGTCTATCGCTGATCGACATGAGGCATCTCACGCGAAGTCGGTGCCGAGTACGCCTCTCGCGGACGGCGACGCGACGCGCGACCTCGAGGCAGAGCGGCTCTCGCAGGGCATGACTCTGTTCTTGGCCGCTCGTGACCGCGTTCTCACCCTGTCTGAGCAACGCGTATGTGTAACGCTGCTTTCTTGCCGCTCTGCGATTGCTGACCGCCCGCCAGGTCCTCGGTCCGCTCATCCCGCAGCTGACCTCGACACCGCTCATCACGTCCCACGACCTCCCGCCGCTGATTGCACATAACCCGACACTCGCGCACCCGATTCTCGTCGCGTTGTTGGCCCAGCCGACCGTCGATACCTACCTCGACGTCCTCCGCCATTTGCCGCCCACGCTCCCTACGTTCGACCTCCTCGGTCGTCTCCTGCGCGACTCGACTGCAGTCATCGATCCCGCCACCGGCGGACGCACGACGATCGCTGACCTTGTCCGTGTCGAAGTTCTTGGCTGGTTCCTCCACGAAGCCATCCAGTGGCTGGATCGCGCAGAGGAGGAAGAACGTGCAGGCGTCATCAGCGACGACCGCTTTGCGAAAGGCGTCCAAAATGTGAGTGCATGGAATATTCTGCGTTTTGCGCTCTGCTGACGGTGGTGTGCCAGCTATGTCGCTTTTACAACTCACTGATCAAACTGAACATCGTTGATCTCGGCTCAGATGCAGATACCGCTGAAATGAGGCACTTCACGTTGCGCAACGCGCGCATGGAAGAGGCCAATGCTCTGTACCGGGTACTTGCCATGAATGCTTTCTAACTTCACGTAGACTGTCTTGGAAAACGGAATCCTGTACTGGCTAGTGTATGTATTGATCTCTTATGTGCTCAAGTGTAGCTTCAGCACCATCACCGTTACTCATGTGTTCTATGTTTCCACTTGTCGTTCCTCGAGTCATGCATGCCTATGTACAATAGACTTCCGACTATGCATCTAACTTAGCAATCGTAACAAGTACATTAAAGTTTTCCAATTCAAAACCCCTAAGGCAACAAGATAGTGGTAATAGACGGGAATATAGACGGTCGCTGCAGCGGCGGCGAGACGGACGATAGATAGTACGCGTGAAGAAGTAATAGGCGGAAGGAGACAAAGCGAAAAGAGACCGACAAGTGTACATAAACGAGAGCGAACGCCAGAGTGTGAGTATGTATAGGCCGCTGTGCAGTACGTACGGATGAAATGAGCTATATCAGGCACGGAGGGGTCCCAGGTACAGAGCATGTACAGCGGGAGATTATGACGCCTGCTTGTTCCTGAAACGGAGGAGGGGTGCGAGGCCTGACAGCGCACACGCCTTCTTCAGAAACTCGTGCTGTGTGCGTGTATGAGAAACGCGCTCGTGCGCATATATAAAGCGGGGGACGTACTTCGAGCAGCTCCGCGGCCGTCGCGCGGCTCTTCACGTCAACGCACAGGCACACACTCAGGAAGCCCTTGAGCTCGCGGCTGAGCGCCTCGGGCTTCTTGAGTGTCGGCGTGCCGTTCGTCGCAATGAGGTACAGCGCCTTCAGCGGCTCCTCGTCGAGGTATGGCGGCTCGTTCTCGATCATCTCAATAGCCATGATGCCGAGCGACCAGATGTCGACCTTTGCGCCGTACTCCTTCTGCTTCACGACTTCAGGTGCCATCCAGTATGGTGTGCCCACCATGGTCGCACGCTTCGACTTTTGGTCTGTCAATTTCGCGCAGAAACCGAAGTCGGCTGTTTACTAGTCAGCACTTTGCCTCTTACGAGAGAGGATGGTACGCACTAATCTTCACGTGTCCCTGTGCGTCGAGGAGGACATTATCTGACTTGATATCGCGGTGAATGATGCTTTGGCTGTGAAGGTGACCCAAACCCTTGCAAGTCTGCGAGTAGCGGCGTAAGCAATCCGTCGTGCATTGAAGCGCCCAATCGTACCTCAAGACAAATGCTAGCGATCTGGTCCTCCTCAAGGGTGTTATTCTCGATGACATCGGTCAGGGCACCACCTTCCATGTACTCCATGACGACCCAGAGCTCGTTGCTCCGTACGAGGTACGCCTCGAGGAAGTTGACAATGTTCGGATGTTGCGACTCCTTCATAACCAGGATCTCGTTGACGATCAGCTCCTTGCGCGGCTGGTTCGACAGATCCATCTCCTTGATAGCGACCTTCTTCCCGGTCGCGAGAATCTTGGCGACGTAGACGTGTCCCGACGCACTGCCGCGCGATCAGCACCGCCCGCAATCTATGGAGCATGCAAGACTTACCCCTGACCGACCTTGCGAATCTTACTGTAGAGCTGCTTGGGGTCCTCGTCACTGACAACGCTGCGAAGCTTCTCCATAATTTGTGCCTCGTTCATCGTGCTGATCCGCTTCTCCTGGACCTTTGGCTTCTCGAGCGCCGCCGCCGCGGCAGCGACGCCTCCATCCTTCTCAGCCTCAGTGACGGTGACGTTCGGGGCCGGTGGTGGCGCAGCCTGCGGTGGTGGCTTCTTCGGCTGAAGGGGTTTGACGGGTGGCGGACCGACGGTCGAACCCGCCGCGCCTGACGCGGGATGAGTGGCGGGAAGTGTGTTAGCTGGCGACGACTTGGCGGGCCCCACTGCTGGACGTTGCTGCTTGTCAGTTGCGAGGCTCTCTTTGCGTATGGGGGTTCCGTCACCATTCAGGCCAGCAGGCTTAGCAGTTTGGGTCTCTGTCGGCGGACCGTGTGCCTTAGCACGCGCACGAAGATCCGCAGACGACGGCGTATGATCAGGAAGCGGGGGCTTGGCACCACCTGCCGGTGCTGGAGGTGCAGGACGATTCGCGGTTAATAACGGACGGGGCGGAGCTGGTCGAGATGGTTGGAGTGAGCCAGGCGTTATGGGAGAAAAACCAGGACGATTTTGTGCACCTGCTCCAACTGTACTCGAGTACTGGGCATGAGACCCGTTCACCAGTTCCGCCGCACGTGCAAGATCACCGTTCAACGCTCCCGGGGCCGAATCCTGCCGTTTCATCTGTGGACCGTCAAGAGAGGTTTTGCCAGTTGCGCCTGAGCCAGCCAGTCCGACACCTGCATAACGAGGAGCACTGACGTTGTCACCATAGGGAGAAAGCGTCGCACTGCTAGCGTAGCCAGAGCTTCCCAGAGAGTTCTGACGTCCTCCAGAAAGACCAAACTCCTCCATTTCACGCTTTTGGTGGTCGGTGTAGAACTCGAGGACATCCAGGACGGCTTGTGGATCCTTGGCGTAATCTTCTCGTGTGATGGCGGATTTCGTGAGTAGTTTGCTCCATGCGTCGGGAAGGCCCTACGAGCACCGATGAGGCGGTGAGACGTTGCGGCATCGCAAAGATCTCCCACTTACAGTGAAGGCGCCCGAGACGGGATCAAATCCGACGTGGACCTTGTGGACGAAGTTCGTGGGATTGCTGACCCCCATGAGGGGGCTCCGTGAGTATATGTCGTCTTGCCAACCGTAAAGCTCTTCGTCATTTTTGAGCGAAAAGAACATGCGCTTGTCCTTGGTTTCTAGCAAGAGGCAATACGGCTTCAGATCTGTCCGCTCGATATTGGCGATATCGGAGAGGTTTACGACCGATTGTGGTTGGTTAGATTGCTGTTGGACGGGTGAGCTTGGTCACGACGCGCCGGGATGAATTCGGGGACGCGGCACTACGCAGCCACGGCTACGGGCTGCACAGCATGTTCGACCCGTTCTCCCCGTGCCGTCCGTTCCTTCCTGGACTCAGGAACGCGGCGGAGCGTGTAGGTCGTTGTTGTCATGCCTCGTGTTCCCCTCTGCCAGCAACATATCAAGATGCCAGCGGTCCGGGGATTGGCCGGTGTCGGCAAAGCGTGCGACAGAGCGTCGCGAGCGGTGCAAGACACGTGTGCCGCGTCGGGGGTGGAGAGAGACGGCAGGAAGACGCACCTCGTTCTTGTGAATGAGCAAGGCCTGCTCCTTGAGCACGAGCCACTTTGGCCTCCACAACCAGCTGACGAGCCCGTCTTCCTTCACGCTGACGACGCCGCAGCGAACGACCTGTGCGCTCGATATGCTGTCGGAGGTCCTGTTCGGAGAGCCACCGATGCCAGAGTACGAGGCGGCGTAGGACGAGCCAGAGGGCGAGGAGGTGCCGACGGAGAAAGACGAACCGTAGCCGGAGGGCGCATTCCTGCCTGGGGCGGGAGGCGCGGGGCGGGTTGGGGTGAGCGAGGTCGGGGTGACCTGATTGTAGGCCATGTCAGGGGAGTGGCCTCTCTGCGAGAACGAAGGGATTGGCGAAGGAGTTTGGGCCGGGAGAGGGACAAACAAACCAGGGTGTTTCAGATGAGATCGGCAGGGGTGTGTGGGCCGGTAGCTCGTCGATGTCGTGCACAGACACGGGGTCGCTGTGCTGGACGGCGTGCGTGGCAGTCGTGAACGGGCGTGCTTGTCGTCGTGGTCGACGACGAACGAGCTTTAGAGTGCTTAGCGGATTCACTTGCCACATCGGATCTAGCCGAAGGTGGCAACCGGGATCAGTTTCCGCGATGGATCACTTGTTTACGACGCGGGACAAAAGAGAATTGAGGATAGATGGCTTGTAAAAACGTAGATGCTACTAGACGTACGACGACAGCATTGCTGCGCAGGATGTTCACTTTGAGCAGTCGTTGTAACTTAGGGTTTGAGAGCGTCGCCAGGCTCACTGACAACGAGGGTGGTACAAATGCAGTAAAATTGTAAGTGACTCGCATACTTCCTACACAATGCAGCATTTCCAAGATTGACTACGGTGTACAGCTTGTTCTGCTCTGCGAAATTCGGCCGAGAGAGTGATAGCAGAGTGCAGTGGCTATGACGCTTGCCATTTTAAGCGATTGGTGAACAATCACGTGATCTGCGGATCTGAGATATTCATCTTTAGACTTAAGTAAGGAATTCCGCGCACTTTCAGACTTCATACGCTAGTTCACCTTCACCTTTAACTAAGGAACATTCAAGTTAGTTAGGTGCGCAATCCGTATTTGTGCAATTACGCTCAGCCTCTGATCGCGTGGGGTTCGCACCCGAATGCGTAGCATGGCCGGCGTTACCAAGCAGCTTTGCCCGACGCTTCGTGCCATGTCCATCCGCAAGCCGAGCACAGCATGTTCGACGTGGGCTTCGCTTCCTGCTGCACTTCTACCACGGAGACACATGTCCAGCAACCCCTTGAATCGGCCGTCCCCGCCACCCCTGCCGCGCGAGCAGCAGCGGGAGTTTGAGGAACTGGTCCGCAAGGCGCAGGCCCCGCTCTCTCAGGCCAACATCGGCAGGGCACAGGCCGAGGCGGAGCTAGCGATGCACCCCGACGCGCGGCAGCCTATCAAAGCCGAGTTTGACGGCGAGGTCAATCCTGTGACGGGGGAGCGGGGCGGCCCGAAGCGGGAGCCTGTGAAGCAGTGGGTGGAAGGAGACTGGAGCTTCAAAGGTCGGGTGTCTGACTTCTGAGCATCAATTCTCTGCGGTCTGTCTGCCTTTGGAGACTGTCTTGAGCGTGGCATCCGTGGGTTAGCGAGCCAGTCTTAACTTCGGATAGATCACGGACTTGAAGGCAGACGCTTCCAAGGGCAATAGAATTGTTTTACGATGTTTTCGTTCATTCCGAGCTTTATAATGACGGTGAAGCAAGTGTGCAAATGAGAGAACTAAGAACATAGCAGAGAAAAAGACAAGGAAACACTAGTCGCGGCGATTACCGGTTCTTGGTAGACCTGCAGAACACATGTCAGCCATACACATAGTAAGGAGAAAGAAAGTGCACGCACTTGTAGTGGAACCTCTTCCGTGTCGCCGCAAACTCCCCCAACTTGTGCCCGACCATGTCCTGCGTGATGCTGACAGGAATGTAGTCCTTGCCATTGTGGACCAGGAAGCGACAGCTGAGTCCACGGGCAGAATCAGAACGTGCACAACAGTTAGCTAGCGATACGGACGCACCCGACGAAATTCGGTAGGATGGTGCACGCCCGCGCCTGGGTCTTAATTGGGATGTTCTTCTCCATCGCGTCCCTCAGCCTAGGGAAATGCACGAAGTATGGGCCTTTAGAGAGGGGTCAGCACAGCACACTGCACTAAGCTACACGTTGAGGCCCACCCTTCCAGGCCGAACGGCCTCCGAGGGCGACGAGAGTAGCGTGCATGGTGGAGGAATATCGACAAGAATTACCGTTACCGAGGGATTACTAGCTAATTTCGACCTGCAACTTCCACGTGGCAGCCACGCGAGATTTTGATCCGTCGACCTTCGCGGTCACGCCTGGTCAGACTTTGGTCTGACCGGTCATGCTCGAGGTCAAACACGCGCATCTCATTCGCCCCGACAGCCTCGTTGTATGCGTGTGTTCTCGGGACGCCTCCTCGGCAACGCATATATAGACCTCCAGGCTGTTGTTGAGTCTTATTCTCACCCGTCTCGGGCTGCTATTCTCAATACCTCGCAGACCTTGTCCGCTGAACGTCTGTATCCCCAGGAGCCCTTGTCGCGCTCCTCATGCCCGTGCTGGGGCTGTACATTGAGATTGCAGGTACGTTATTGCTCATAGCATACTAGCCAGAAGCTTACCGTGATGTTCAGAATCGCGCGGCATCTCTTTGCCAAAGGTCGGGTATCATAAGCCTATATTTCGCGCAAGTATATCACATCCTCACCTAATCACGTATGCCTTTGAGGGTAACGAGGTGTGTATTGCATGCTGTTTAAGTTAGACGACGAAGCAAGCACCAGAGCCCTTCTTCCGCTGGACAACGACAGGCGGCAGAAGACTCGGTGTCAGCGGAAATGCGTAGCTATCAGTCTTCCTACTTCTCAGTTCCGGGGATATGCTACCACCGGGCGACGCCTTCACACTGGCTTCTTTAGACTGTGATGGTCGCGGAAGCAGCTGAGAGCTTGTAGGTCATGTTTCACCGTTGCAACATACGTGCGGCTGCGAAGCAGGGTCCACACTGCAATTGGTTTACGCTCACCACGCCCGCGTGACAAACCTATCCCGCATGGAGTATGCCATCTGCAGAACCTGCGTTACAATATAGGCGTGCGAACGCATGCTAAGAACAGCGGCAGGTATGTCAAAATTAATGTATCAGCTCATGTAGAAGGTCTGATAATAGCTATATGTACCCAGGGTCGAGGAATCAGTACAAGCACAATTCTTTCTCGGCCTACCAAGCAAGATGTGGAATGCCTAGCTGCCGCCGTCATATCCCGCGGGTTGACGGTATCGGCTTATCCGGTTGCTGGCGCATATACTCATTGACCCCATTGTTCGCCGATCCTGACTTGCTTGCTTCTAGTGAGCACGCTATACCACTCGAGCTCGAGCAAGCACTGAACAAAATCTCACGCACTGTCGCCTGTTGTCTAGTCCCGACAAACTCAGGCCTAGGACGCCTTCAGGTCAGCGCACGGCTCGTCGGCAACGATGCCACGTCGTGATCAGCTTGCTGTGTTCGCAGACGTTATCATCCAAAGAAGGCCTTATCACTGCATCTTGGGCTTTCAATAGACTGACCATTTCTTCGTATTGCGCATCGCTCTAGACGAGTCGGGTCACGCATCGCCTGTACGCATTCGCACGCTTGGCAGCTCAGGCCCCGCAGAAAGACAGGCATGTACTTTCCGTTCACAATTCCGGATCTTGACGCAGGTTCGAGTTGAAATCATTGTCGCGTGCCTGTGCTAAGACTGAAACCGTTTACCCCGTAGGACCCCGCGATATGACCACAAGACTACGACTCGCGATACACGGGCGATGGGGATGATGCCCCTGCCTGAAGATGATATGAATGTTCTCGCCAATCCACGTTGCCTTGACTTGCGGTATGGAATCCGTCCCACCTGCCGGGAAAAACACAAGTTCACGTATTAATCAGACCTTCTCCACACCGGGACGAGAGTTCAGCACCTTCCCACGCCGTAAGTGGTCATTTGTCACACCGGCTGAGAAGCATTTTCGGACGTTGAGAGTCGGCGCCTTACTTCGACGTCGCATGAAGATGTACAGCTCAGCCAATTATCCAAACGTCTTGGAAATGATGGAGCACATTGTTTCGACGGGCGAACTCGCCGTTGAATGTTGGAGGCTGTTCGTGAGTATCTCATAATTTCGCCCCGTACCGCTTCCCAAGTTGTCCAAGTAATCGACAATCCCACCAGAGCACTCGTTCCTAGTTAATTGAGGTCCCGAGCAAGACCATTAAGGTTGAGTGCTCGGCCGAGTTATGCATGTTCCTGGGATTACCCGGTCATCTGGATCAGGTGCGTCGCTCTTTGTCACGCCGAACCTTGCAATGGGCGCCGGCATGGAAGCCTTGCACCCATGTTTCTCCACTGTCTCACAGATTTTCCTATGAGCGGCCTACGGCTGGCTGAAAACAGCGTCCTTGTTCTGACTCGTCGGCACAGCCGTTCGCAGGGTTGATTTCGGTCTTTTGTCTTAGCCCTCTGATTCGAGCAATATCCTGCACTGTCCCGTCTTAGCATTCCAGCGGCGCATACCCTGACCATTCCCACAGTATGACTGGCATACCACCACCGATCTGGTGGACGCAATCATACGGAGATGTGATCTCCCCGGGCGAGTCTATGGCCAGCGACCCAATGCGTACACGAACCACTGTACCGCGCGTCTTCTCCCTCCACCATCATGTTCGCCGCCCCATGAATCAGTGCTCAATTACGCATTATTGACAGACGCGGTGGTCTAGAAGACACAGAACAGGGCAATTCAGCAACCTGAGAGGCGGCAGCTCAATACACCCGACGCTGTGTCCCTCCTCGAACGCATACGGGGACGATCCATGCTCCACGCGAATTTGGTAGTAGCAAGTCAGGCGGCCGCAGCCACCGTCCGTGGTCACGCCTGCTTCTACACTCTGCGACTGCGATATAAAAACTCGCGTACTTCTGCTCGTTTCTGCACCACTCCTCCTCGAGGGTACCAGACACTCCACCGTCCGCGCCCTCGTCTTCGTCATGTGTATCGACGGCAACCACGGGCCCCTCTCGGTCCGCTACGTGACCTCGCAGCTTGAGGCACTGTACAAGAACGCCGCGCAATGCGCCCCGCACTCCGCGGGACTCGATTTCAAGTCGGCCGAGTACGAGAGCACCCGCTACGTCCGCGCCCTCTACGAATACGCGTACCTCACCCGCCGCCTGCCCGCCGGTCTTCATATTCCCGATCTCTTCTTTTACGCAAAGTTTGCGCAGCCCGAGCTCAAGTTCCTCTGCAACCACACCGCGTTCATCCGCTTCAAGATCACCGAGGGTCACTTCAATACGAACTACAAAGAGTCCGTCAAGCTCGGCTCTCGTGCGGACCAGTAAGTCTCTCTCGTATGTTTATCGTGTTACTTGCTTATGCTGTGGCACCAGCGCGAAGAACATCACCCTGACGCCTATCGAGGTCGTATACCAAATCCCTCTCCTCCGTAGCAACATCAGCGGTCGTGATGAGAAGATTGGGAACATTGGTGCTCGCCACCTCGTTCAAATGATGATCCTAGGTGTTGAGCGTGAGTTCCCTGGATTCTTAGCCAGTCACCTATTTTTGCTCACAATGGTACAGAGGCGAAGTTCGCTTCCTATAACCTTGGCTCCAACAAGCTGAACGAGGACGGCAAGGATGAAGCCTTCCAGTTCTACATGAAGCACTACCTTCACTTTTTGCAGACGTCGGGCAACCACGTCATGTTCGACCTTCCTGACTTCGACGACACTCGCTACCGCCCGCACGTCGACTACGCGCTCATCCGCGATAAGCCGACCGACGACCTGCGCAAGGGAATCATCCGCGACATCAAGCTTCTCGACAAGGTCGACGCGGCGCTCATCTCGCAATTCTACAATATGCACTGGCAGAACGCTTGCGGCAAACGCAACGGCCCTGCCTGGGGAAAGCTCGACCTCTGTCTCGCAAGCATTTGCAGCGACTGGATCAACGGCTGTTCGCTGGAAGAGCACTTCTTCATCAACTTCCACTCGCCCACCGTGGAACCTCTCTGCAACCAAGAAGTCATCCTCAAGTTCAATATCAAGGAGCTCGGCTTCTTCGAGAAGGCAGGCATCGACGAGAAGTAAGCCCGACCTCTTTTTGCCGTACTTTTGCTCATGTCACTGTTCTAGAGTCAACCCGATTGTTGATCTTTCGGATAAGGAGTGGACCTTTGCCTTCGTCATTAAATGTGTTAAGGCTGAAGGCCTCGGAGTCGTGACCCTGGATCTTGACAGTAAGGTTCTACCCCGGTTTATAGCGTCGTTGTCTGACACGTCCTTCAGCCGCTCGCTACTCCCAATTTGACTCGAACTTCACCGCCAAGGGCGAGCCTGACGAGAAAACTAAGAAGTATCTCGCGCTCATGATCAAGTTCTTCTCGCACGACTACATCGACATCATCGCGCGCTACAACATGCACATCATCCTTGGCCTGCCGCTGGCACCCGACAGCTTCGGCAAGGATTACAGTGCGGAGTGGACCGAGACCGAGGAGAACGAGGGTGACCACTTCCGCAGGTCCCACACGCATGCGATGATGTGGTCCGAGAGGATCATGAACACGCCTATCATGTCTGGGATCCACGAAGTCGTCGGTCTCTCTGAAGAGACCGTCAACCGCGTCCTGCGTGACCGCCTCGAGATTGTCCGGGAGTGGCACATTGGCAACCTTTTCAAGATCAACATCAACGAGCTCAAGACGCGCCTGCTGACCGGCCGCAAGGCCATCATCTACATCCAAGCCAACGGCTCGGTCTTCGTCCGCAAGTGAGTTAGGAGTGCTATATAGGGCGATTCGTGTGCTGACCCTGTACCAGGCGGGAGAAGTCTATCAAGTGGTGGACGAGGCTTTTCTGGGACCGTCCCCAGAAGACCGACAAGCTGGAAGAGATTTTCTTCGACGGCGTTACCCTCGCCTACGAAGTCGATATCTCGAAGCTCCCGCACGACTTCGTGGTCACCCAGATCGACAAGGTTGTCGTGGATCACTACGAGAGCTGGGCCACGAAGTACTGGAACTACCTGTGCATGGCCTACGGGCACCAGCACACTGAGACGACCAAGACCTGGAAGGAGGCTGTCCACCTGATGCACTTCATTCTCAACCTGAAGAGTGCGTATCTACATTGTCTTCGGTGCCTGCGTCGCTGACGGAGTGCCTGTAGCCGCTCGATACGTTGAGGAGCTCTCGAACGTCACTGACCTTGGCACTGACGACGACGCGCTCGAGAAGCTCAACACGATCCGTCAATACATTCCCGAGTACATGGCCGCCTTGTCCTACTGGGGTCACAACATCATCCACACGGTTCCCATCTGCAAGGAAGCTCGTACCGAAACGCCGCTCGATCTCTTCGCGTTTACCGACGTCGACTTCGAAGTGCTCACTAAGAAGCCGGTCACCATCGATACGTGCCTCAACTACGAGACCGGAGAGACGGACATCCCGCTCGTGCTCATCTACGGTGTGACGGGCGGCGCGAAGCTTCCGGCGTTCAAGCCTCAGTGGACTGCGGGCTGGATGCCCGTGGGCCCGACGGCGGTCGGCACGCTCGGACTCTCGAAGGACATCTTCCTGCAGCGCTACCTGCTCGACCAGCTCAAGGGCATCAACGCGATGACCACGATCGTGCCGAAGAACGTCGATGTCGTCGACGACGTCTGGCACGTCGAGCTCACAACCTGGGCGATGCACCCGACGCGCAGCAAGTCCAAGGTCGGCTGCCAGTTCCGCCCGGTGGACGTCAGCACGCTCGACTTCCTCCAGTACGAGTGGAAGTACCGCGACGACTGGAACCATCAGCACGAGGGCCACAAGGAGGACGACGAGGCGAACGGCCAGTACTATCTCTCTTGTGAGTACCTGTCGAAAGCTGGTGCAGTTACAGAATCTGACGGCTCGTACAGGCAACACCGCGAACAAGCTCATCATCCCCACTCAGTACGATCCCAAAGGCATCGAGCTCGACCTCCAGGGCGAAACCACTGTCACGGTCGGTGGTACGCACAAGGGCTCCAAGTGGAGGTATGTTGAGTCTCGCGCTCCTCTGAGAGATGGTACTGAACAACCGCGTAGCCGTTCCACCATCGGTACTTGGGGCGCGAAGATCAAGCTTGACACCGCGAACGGCCTCAAGATCGTGGTTGAGCGTCTGCCGACGGAGGTCAAGCCCCTCAAGACCACTTCGACCGATCCTTGGACTTACGACCCGACCACGCTTCACATGCAAAACATCAACCTCAAGCCCGATGTCCTCGACGACCTCGTCATCCGCGAGCTCCGCACTGTTCTCGAGGCGTCCTGGCAGTACTGTCTCATGGGTATCCAGGCGATCAAGCTTGCTGCACCTGTCATCACGCGCGCCGGCGACTTTATCTGCGAGCTCTACCTCGAGAAGGGTGTGTATCTATCGGCACTGCAGAGACTTACTGCTCCTGACATGCTGTCGCAGACCTCATCCGCCCGCCGATGCTCGAGATGACCGAGTGGGTCAAGTACAGGACCAGGTGGTATACCGAATACGGTACGTTGCTGCCACTTGTCATAACATGCGAATACGTCCTGACAGGAACGTTCCAGTCGAGCAAGGCAAGCTCGTCGGCCAGGGCTTCGGCCAGATCTGGGGCGAGTACACCGTCGACAAGGACGGCAACATCGACCGCAGCGACATCAACAAGCGCACGCCTAACCCGAACCCGGGCGAATACTCAGTCGCGAACAACCCTGACTTCAAGCCGTTTTCGAACCTCGACCCGAACAAGCCCGACGAGACGCGCACGACCAAGTCGTCGGATGCTCACCATATCCACACGGACGACGCGACGGGGAAGCAGACCCGGCATTTTGACGAGTCTAGCGGTCCAAACACCACCGTGGAGACTAAGAGTAAGGAATAAACTCGCCGCGATCAGGTCTCTCTCGGGTGCTGGCTCAGGCTCGGGCTCGGGCTCAGGCTCTAGTCGAAGTTGTACTACCCTGTAGTTGTTCGGTTCATTCTTCGCTCTCGTGTCGCCGTGTGTTCTATCGTGTATGTTTGTATGCTTATGTTTATGTGTGAATACAATACCCTTTCTTGCTTTATTGTCCACGTCTTGGTACGATCCAGATCTACTTGGCCCGAACTGGCATATGGCAGATCCAACCTAGCTTCGTGGCGCTCGGCATAATCCGAGATCTGGCAGAGACCATGGAGTCTTTCTGCCGCGAGACTTCACGCCGACTGCCACAGGGACAATCATATTAGATCGCTCACACAGCACGCAACACATTCAAGCTGATACCGAGCCGACTTGGACTATGGCGACGGTTCAATTGGCAGCTTGAGATTTACTGACCGTTCCTGGACCTGAACCCCGTAGAGTTATATTTTAAGAAGTGGGAAAAATTCTCCATGAGCGCATAGCGTTTCGAGCGAAATCGATATGAAAGAGTGCTACATGCAGCGTGCAAGGCATGAGTTGCCACTACGAGGCTGCCTGAAGGTGAAGGGCGTCGCGAGCCGGCTGAGCGCTCGCTGACAATGCCGGCGCTCAATCGGAGCTCGAACAATCCGCGAGATGCCGAAACCAGCCACCTCCTGCTTCCTTCGGAGTGGTTGAAACTGTTGAACTCCCACTCGCGGAATATCCTCGACGTCCCCGTCCCCTTGCCATCCAGACCCCATCTATCCGACGTTCCCTACAGCCATCATGGTGCGTGCTTTATTTTCTTCTATTTTCCTATGGCGATGTTAAGAGGCACGCTCGCGATGGCAGTCCGTCAGCCCAGCAGTCATGCGCCGGCTAATGCGCGAGCTGAACGAGCTCCAAACGAACCCACCGGAAGGAATTCGCATCTCGACGGCGGAGGACAACATGCTCGATGTGACAGGGATCATCCAGGGCCCAGGTGCGTCTGCCCCATGTTGTTTTCGCCTGTATGCGCACTTATGACGTCTCGCGTCGCTCTGCATATTTTAGAGGGCACGCCATACTCTGGCGGGTACTTCAGGGTCAAATTCAAGTTCACAGAAGAGTTCCCTGCCGCACCGCCAAAGTGTACGTCGCACGATACTGCATAGAAATTAGCTTCTCCTTCTCACATGGCGCGTCTAGGTTGGTTTGCGACGAAGATTTTCCATCCAAATGTCGGTCCTACAGGCGAGATTTGTGTGAACACCCTCAAGAAGGACTGGAAGTCGGAGTACGGCATTGGCCATATTCTTGTCACCGTCAAGTGCCTGCTTATCTACCCCAACCCCGAGTCTGCCTTGGACGAGGAGGCAGGGAAGCTCCTACTCGAGAACTACGATGACTACTGCTCCCGCGCTAAGCTGATCACGAGTGTGCATGCAACCCCAAGGGTGAGTGGTGCTCAGCCCGCAGATTGGGGAGTGGGGTTTATCCTTTCGACGCAGGTCCCGCCGCCAGAGTTTGACACGCCATCTGCTGAAGACCAGGTGAAGCCCTCGAGCTCCAAAGGCTCGTCAAAGGCCGCCCCAACAGCCGTCTCGAAACAGCCCGTCACCACCTTCGTCACGCCGTCTTCTTCCACCTCGTCGACCAAGCCACTCTCGTCAGGCCCGCTCCAGGTCTCGCCGTCGAACGTCGAGGACACAGGCCGGGAGAACGCAGGCACTAAGCTGCCGAACAAGGACCGGCATACATCACCCGCGCCGCTGGGCCCCGCAGACGCCAATGTCGCGCCATCGCAAACTGTGGCTAGTGAGAACAAGGCCGCTGCACCTGCGGCCAAGGCCGTCAAGCGCACGGCGGCAAGTGCGAACAGCGGTGCGGAGAAGCGCAAGAAGGCGTTGAAGCGGCTGTAGCGTGATGGCGCCGTCTCTCCGCCTCCCATCCCCGGGACGGGGGCGAGGGGCGTCGGATAGGGTCTGGATACATTGCAGCGGCGTAATGCCGCTGCATCCCGTGAGTACATAACAGTCTTGGTTTGGATTTCTACTCTCCTGCATGTATATACTCATCTGCTGTGTATTATCGTCAACGTTTCTCTCCACGCTTTTGCTAGTATTAGCCTCTGTATCTCGCTCTGTTCCTATGAACGATACGTATCAATAATCGCTTGTACTCTGAACCCTTTGGCTGTCTGCTGCAGAGTTCGTGCTCGCTCTCTCCCGCAAAGGCCATGTGTCACCGTCACGACTCGTCACAAATCACACGCGCCGTGACGGGAACCGCGAGGGGCCCCGCGAAGCTGTGACGTGTCTGTCTTCCTCCATCTGCTTTCCCCGGAACGTTCAAGTTTAACCGTACATACTTCCCGAAGCGGCCCATGTCTTCACTCCAGTCCTATGTCGACTTTTCCAAGCCCTCGCTGTGGCTCTCGCTAGGCTCCATCGCCTTCAACCCGACCGCCTGGAATATTGTCGCACGAAATGGCACGGAAATCTGGTATTTTGGCGATGAGGTGCCATACTGACATGTCTACACTCCAGAGTACAGGAACAAGACCATGACCCGCATGTTCGGCGGGAACGCACGCCGCGGCTGCTACTTCCTCGCGCTCCTCATCTTCTCCTTCGGCATTCTGCGCGACAAGCTGTGAGTGCATCCTTGCCAGCAGTCGCCGGAACGCACGTGCTGACGCCCCACACGCAGATACGAGCGTGCGCTGCAGGAGCAGCCGCGCCACGCGATGCTGCCCACGCCGCTCGACACGCTCGTGCCCGCGGCGCTGTTCGCGGTCGGCCAGACGTTCGTCGTGACCTCGACGTGGGCGCTCGGCATCACGGGCACGTTCCTCGGCGACTACTTTGGCATCCTCATGGACCACCGCGTCGAGGGCTTCCCGTTCAACGTCCTCCGCGACCCCATGTACGTCGGCAGCACGATGTGTTTCCTCGCTGGCGCGCTCTGGTGCGTGTTTTCCCCGCGACGTGACGCGTTTCCGCAGGTTGACGGCGCGTGCCAGGTTCGAGCGCCCCGCAGGCGTGCTCATCACAGTCTACGTGTACATTGTGTACTTGATCGCTCTCCGCTTCGAAGGGTATGTTTCGAACCTGCCTCCTGTTTGCTCCCATCTGAGCCACGTCATGCACAGGCCATTTACCGATATGATCTACTCCAACCGTGCCGCGAGCCAAAAGAAGGCGGAGAGCAAGAAAGAACTCTAAGCTCCTGAGCCCGTATCCTGGGCTCCGTGCCTGGACACAAAACTACACCACTCACTCCTGACGACTTGCTAGTTTATGACAGGACTCTCATCAGTCTTCCCGAGGTTTCGCGGCTCTGCGAGTCGCGCGTAGAGGGCCTCAACGCCTTTGTACACTACCCATGTGCTATACGTAATGTTGTTTTATGCTGTGAATCATGATCACCTTGGTCCTTCCTCGTAGAGTGTTGCGAGCAAGAATGGCATTCTCCAAGCTTCTTACACAAAGAGTGGTACACCTAGAGCATCACATTGGGTACAAGATGGACCAAACCGGGGCTACAAGCATTCGAGCACGGGTGGAGCGCATAGTTTACTGTTGGGTATCCGACTATCAGAATATCGGGCTCTTCAACAATCCGCAAAACAGGACCACTTATTCGATAACAAACACGCGAAAGACGCTTTCTCTTCCACCGAAACGAATTGGGTTGCCAAAAATCATCAAGTGCTAGCCTCCTTGCGCGCCTCGACAAGGGCGCCCTTACGTTGGGGGCTTGAACGGCTGCCTCTCGTCCCCTGGAGAGGCACTGTCACCGAAGGAGCTACCGGAGAACGCATCATCGTCCTAATCGAGTTCGTTTTACAGAAGCTGGGCCCTTTTCAGGTGGTGTTCGGATATACCTTCGAGATACATGCGGCCGTGTGCCGCAAAACCCTGCGCACGAGGGAAGAATCCCCGATCAACAGATAAGAGAATGATACACTCGCAAGAACGTAAACGCGCCGCAGGAAGTCTACGAAAACATCAGGGCAGTGCGTCCGGGGATTGCGTCCATACATCCCCATCGCGGCTTGCGCCACACGACGCGGCCTACCTGCAGCTGGCTTTCATGGCAAATCAGCGTATACCACGATAGGGTATATACGAATGGAAACGAAGGAAATGTGGGTTCAGGAGCACAAGACACGTCCGAGTACAGTAGTGCTAGTGACCTTTAAAGGACTCTAGTTATGTAACCAACGTCGCTGAGCGGCATGCAAAGGGGATCAACTTGTTCTCCATAAGGAAGCGCCCGAAGATCTCGCAACACCCACCCGCGCAGGCTCTGCTCCCGACCCTCTCCTCGCGAATTTTCGTGTGCAAGAGTTCTCCATAAACCTCTTGCGATTCCCA
This sequence comes from Phanerodontia chrysosporium, assembly GCA_001910725.1. Classification (NCBI taxonomy): domain Eukaryota; kingdom Fungi; phylum Basidiomycota; class Agaricomycetes; order Polyporales; family Phanerochaetaceae; genus Phanerodontia; species Phanerodontia chrysosporium. The sequence continues at coordinate 180,236 of MJGA01000020.1, forward strand.
GGGACATTCCCGCATCTCGACGCTGCGCAGCTCTCCATCATCAGTACACTCTCCGCTTTACTCACGGTCGCCCAGGGCACATGACAATGTCGGACGGACGCTCTCATGCGCCTTCTTTCCCTGCAGTCGCTCGCTGCGCCTCTCGCCGCCCCGCCCCCAGAGGCGTTGCAAAGCAGACGGACGAACCATGATCGACAGCAGGTGCGCTCAACGTACTGTGGTCCGTGAACGGGACCCTAATCATGCTATGCGCACCCCTGCAGCTCATTCTTCTTCTTCGCGCTCATCGCCGCCATCTTCATTGCCCTCGCAGTGACTCTGCTCAGGGCTCGTATAAACATGGTGCATGCGATCCAACAGCAGCGGACGCCCCGCCGCCGAGGACCTGCAAAGGTGCGGCCTGAGCTTTGGGACGTCTTCGTCGATATGGATGCTGGAGACACGGGCGAGGGTGAGGCGTGGGACGTCATGGTGCGTTGAGGCGTCCATCGACTTGCGAGCCTTGCTCACATGTAGCTCTGCCAGCCGCTCGCGCTGAAAGTCTTTCCCGAGGAGTCCCCGCGCCCGGAACCGCCTCCGGAGCCCATGTTTGTACCAGGAAGGTACGCTGCACTCGCTCGATTGTGCACGCTAGCGGGTTTCTCCAACTCTAGAACGAAGAATATCTTACGCTCGCCGCTGGATTACCCGTCCGCAACCTCCTGCGGCGCCCCCGAAGCCCACTGAGAGCGTAGCCCAGGTTGCAATGCTGGTGCTTATGCCCTGTGCACAGAGGCCGCACCCCTTCGACACCACCACTGGCACACTGCAGCATGAATTTGCGTTGGGCATAACACCGGTGTTGGTCCCGGTGCTCGATGCCCTAGATTCAGCCTCGAGCTCGGGCTAGTGAACTGAACAGTAACGTGCTATATACCATTGTGCTATGATACCGCTCTTGACCGCCGTTGTACACTATCCATGTATTCGTTAGCATTATCTCAACCCCAACACGATGTTGGAACCCCTGTTTCTCCGTAGACATCTAGTTTATCGGCGTGTTGGTTACTCCAAATGATGCCCACGCTTGCTCAAGTGCCCGTGCAATGCAGCCTGGATCCCGTCGTTTCGCACAAGCTGACCAAAGCTTGCTGCGTTCCCACGCCCAAGCGACCGTTCTGGTAGGACTCCGGTAAATCGCTATGACAAAGTACTTAGAATTGTTGTAGCTTCACCAGGTTGTCCATTACGAGCGAGTGCAGGATGGGAAACCATGGGTTAGCACGTTCCACACCGCTCTCGATTGAGCCAGGGGCTATCCTTTTACATTCGCAGCGATGGAGGAGAGCGATAGAAGAACCGATTCACACTGGGTGCTGCGCTTCACGGTCTTCGGGGTCTGTCACCCACCCTATCGTCGGGCCCGAGAATGCGTAGCCAATCCAATGTTGGAGTCTCATGCATCATGCATCATGCCTCAGGCCTCAGAGCCAACAGGCGAGCTCGCTCGACTTAGCTCCGCAACAGCCAAGATATAAGCTGACCAGGCCACTGCTAGGCTCTTACGCCACGAATATCGTGGGCAGGTGAATCGGCAAGTCGTGCAAAGGTCCATTTAATGTTTTACCCCTAGTGATTGTCGGGGAACGAGAAAATCCTGATCAGGCCTGACAGCCACTGACCGCGGTGAGCAGGCCTGAAGATACCTGATAAGGCGCCCGCTTCAACTAAACAGCCCATGTCAGGCCTCGTCAGATCCTATCAGGCCTGACAAGACTCGGGGCGCCACACGTAGGAGGTAGTACATTTATTGACTTGCTAGCACCCGTAGGAACATGTCCGCATCAATCACATCGTTGAAATAGAAGCGGCGGCTCTGACCGCCACCACTTCCCATCTCGAACGTTGGGATCATGTGAGCGCCACGCAAGAGGTACTGGACGAACATGAACTCCGTATCTTTCTTCTCTTGGAAGACCCGGCAGCCGTCCCAAGTCGTTCTCGGCCGCCAGGAGCCGCTCTTCCATGGATCGAACCATTTCACGAGAGCGACGTCGCGTGTCCGACCAGACGGTAGAACGACTCGATAGAGTCCTAGCAAGCGCACGCACGCGAGCTCTTGGGAGGCGAGGTTTACCAACGCGCAGTCGTACCGAGGTGAACCATACCAGTTAGGGTTACAGCGCAGGATGTCGCGTGCTTCCCTCCAGTCCTCCATAGACTGGTAGCGCAGGTACACGCACTTGAACGGTGTAACCTGCCGGATCAGGTCAGTGACACAATACAAGCATGGGAGGTTCGAGTTGCTACTGACCAGATGATACTGCGCAGACTGGATATTTGGTTCGTCTTCAAGATGCTCAGCAAGGAATCGTCCAAGTTTGCGAGCAAAATCACGATAGGCCGGGTCACCATGGTGTTGCTCTTCCACCGTCGCCGCAGTCACCTTATGCCCCCTCGAGCCAAGCAACCAGGTATGTTCACAGCTCGAGTCTGCCGGAATGTCATCCGCTTGTTCGGGAGCCTCGTCTAGGTCGTGTGGCGGCAACCCGGCGTCTGACTCTTTGCAGGCTTTGTCGTACAAATCTACGCTCATGCGGATGCGTGCGATGGCTTCCTGGTTTTCATCGATGCGCGCAATCTGTCCGAATTTCCAGAATGAGTTGAGTAAGTTTATTTCACTCCATGTCCTAGAGCGAGCTGGGCCAACCTGCGACTCCGCATTTTTGCGATTTGTCTGGTTATATGCTTGCTCTACCTCTTGGTGGAAGCCCTCTCCAGGCCGGGTGACTGTGTTGATGGTGGCACCCTTGTTGCGGATGTCATGGACGGCGTGCTGCGACTGGTGCTGTTTCAGGAAGTCGAAGTTCTTGCCATACTCCTTGCTGACTCTCTTGACGTGCGATCAGCGTGGTCCATGGCTAACACACAAGTTGTCGTAGCTCACCTTCGCATAGCTCTCATAGTCTGCTAGAGCGGCTTCAACGAGCTTAATCTGGTCTTCACTGACACACTTCAGGCCGATTAGAGTGCGAAACTTGACGTAGGCTCGCAGGCAGTGCACGAGCGGCGAGTTTCGAGGCAGAAGCTCGACTATACATGGCAGAAGACACTACTTGGTGTGTCAGCGACTCGATCTCTGTGCACCAAACAGTATTCGCTATGACGCACCCGTAGAATGTCAAAGAATGTCTGCCCGTCAGCATACTCTATCGTAGTGACATTGTTGAAATGCTTCAGATCAGGCCAGCGAGGGACCTGGCGCATGCTGTAATATATATTAGCTGCAGGCCTCAGCAAGATTCCGTAGGACGAACTTTCGTGCCAGGATCCCAAGATATCCATCAGCCTTCAAAACTTCCAGTAGTAGCGGCCATAGATGATCTCCGAACTTGCCGAGGTCATCTGCATGAAGGACATCATACGACGCAGCTTGATAGGGATCAGAGTTCTTCATTGACCAGAAGAAGTTCTGCAGACATCAAGAGCGGTTATTAGAAGCACATATCGAGTAGAGGATAACTTACCTTAGTGTCGTGAAGTCCGTAGTCCCGTAGAATATGTTCCTTTTCAGTTTTTGTGGCGGCTGCATTAGCTCGACGATAAACGTCTTGCATTTCCGCTGATGTGCGTAACGGATACATGCCCGTGATGCGGTGAAGGTCACACTTCCCTACTAGGCATTGAGGGCAAGGGTAGTTCGCAAGAGCAGCTCGGATAGCGCAGAGTGCCTCCGCCTCTTGAAGGTCCGCTGAGAGTATAAGGAAACCTACCCATAGAATACGGATAATGTCATCACCACACTTTACAGCTTCACCATAGTTACTTGAACGCTTCAGGGATGAGAAGACGATGTCCAACACCTTGTGGTACACGTCCCGCTTGAACCGTGCAAATTCGAGCTTTTCGCTCTGAGATCGGTCTTCAGGGTTCCCAGGGTCGTCTATCTGCAGGAGAATTCTAGTAACCAAAGAGATACAGGATGCCATAGACTTGTAATCGGCTTACCGTTGGCATAAAGCCGAGGAGGACTCCGCCGCCATTGCCAGATGCATTGCGGATCTCGTGCGGCAAGAATGCTGGTCTCAGCACCATCGGATGCTTTTTGACCTTTCGAGTTACATTGCCTTTGTCAAGCCAGAAGTGTAATGGTAGGTAGACATGTGGATGTTCCTCGGGTGGTGGCAATGTGTCCTGAAGCCAGCAAACAAATCCGGAGTTCAACAAATTCTGAGGCAGCTGCATTTCAAATATCATACCTGAGCTTTATACCATGCATCCCCGGTGTTTGTCTCATCGTATAGACGGGTCTCTTTCCACCCAGTCACGAGGTACTTGCGAGTTGGCCACCACATAATCGAGGTCGACAGTGAGGGATCCGTGACCAGCTCGAGAACCCACTCCCATGGGTCCCGATACGGAAAGTTGAATGTATACTCCTGGCCGTCATAGACTGATGAGACGGAGCCCATCTTAAACTGCAGTGAACTCGATTTATTGATTCGTGCATGCACAAAGACGCACAGAGAGCTTACCGGAACAGTGAAATGTCGTGCGCTGCTAACGACAGTTCCAGATCTTTGTGGTCCCGAAAAGTGATATTGGTCCGATCACACCAGCCGTTACGAAGCCCATGCAGCTGCTTGTCCACAATCTCACTTCTGAGAGGACCGGTAACGACTGTCTCTGCGAACTCGAAGTCCGGGCGGGTTCGGAAAGGTGCCCAGGGCTTGAGACACGACAATTCCAGCTGCTTGCGAGTGGTCTTATGCTGGGTCTGCTCGTTTGACAGCGAAGGCGTACGACTGCCATCCAGTGGGATTATTTTCGGTTCGCTGATACCACTATGGGGGTGATACACAAGCTTTATGTAGACTTCGGGAAGGGGTGCCGGCGGTTGTGGATGATTTCTACTGGTGAAAGCGAAGGAGCAACACCAGCATGAGGTAGGCAGCTGTCTGTACACGATAGGTATGTAAATTGTTCGTATTCATGCTGCTTGATGTTACTACGTACCGGCAGGATGTGTAGCGACATGGACATCGCTGACGCTGGCCGTAACGTCGACACTTGCCTAAATGGGATGGGAAGATGAGACGCGTGAATTCACGCACGACGCCGCGCCTTTTGGCTCACCAGCTCTATCCTGTCCTCTGCTCTCTGAACACTCGCCCCAACATTTTGCATCTCATAGTCTCGCCTACATGCGTCAAGGTGCTTGTCAAACCCGCGAGAGTCCCGCGACGACTGGCAGAACGGACAGTGCATGCGGCGGGATCTTGGCATACGCCCTGATCGTCCGACCAGCACCTGAGAGGCGGATGGGGCAGCTGTAGGCTGGCGAGGCATTGTGCAAGGTGCGTCTGCAGAGTGTTGGAATATCGGAAACCGCTGAAGTTGCTTGGCCTGGGCCGCGACGCACGGCGGACACCGCGCGTGTTTTGTTTTGCCCGACCAGCTCGCCACCTGTGTAGACGTCACCAGGTACCGTCAGTAGTGGGTATAAAAACACGACGCTATCTCCTCCGAGTCCCCAGCCCGTCCACCATCCCTTCGTCATTTGGTCCATTAACCACGACTTCGGACTAAGACGCCCTCCTGCAAGGTTTAAGATCATGCCCGAGACCGCTCAGCAGCCAATCCCAGAAGACGTGCGCGAGGTACGTGAACTGCTCATCCAATACGGTGATCAGTTGCTGATAATGTCACATTGCGCTATAACAGCTCCAAACACTCGTCAATGAGTATCGCCGCGAAATGCAGCGACTCAAGGAGCGGATTGCCGAGTTGAACAACCAAGGCCACTCCGAGCCCTCAGACGACTCGGAAGCTGGTGCGGAGACAAAGAAGTCAACCAGTAGCATCACGTCGCAAAGGCACGTCGTCAGATTCGGAAATTTACGACGCTTTACGTTCTATGGCCGCGGTTCATCGATAGCATGTTCACCACGGCCATCGACCCTGATTACAACCCACTAGAACGGTTTAAGGACAAAAACACGAAGGTACAAGGGCAGTTAAGCGACTGGCATGACATGTTTCCCCGTGAACTCGCTCACCTCGTAAAGGAAGACTGGTGGGTCGCAGTGGTACGTGCTCATCTCTCTTTCCATCATATACAACTAGCTGATCTATTGCAGTTCAAGGCAGAGGCCTCGCAGCAACGTTCGAACCTGTCCAGCCGTGTCCGTAGGCAGGCAGGCACGGCCATCTTCGGCTGCAGTGAAGACGACCTCAAATCCCGGAGATCAGACGTCAGAAGTTCGGCGAGCTCATTGGCTTGCCGGCGGATGAATCAGGAAAGGGCAACCCGTACAATGTGCCTATTCTGCATGAGCCGTACAACGGTAAATTTGATATTCACAGCGTGTTCCTTAACCGGAGCCTCATGAAGGTGAGTACACACTTTTTTCGCTCCTGTACGCTGCTAACATAGCATATATAGACTTTAAATGCGATCCTCCGCGGGGCACAGTCGATCAAGACTGTTGATGGACGCCTGTCAACCAGCCCCGGTACAGACACCGTCTGCGCGAAGTGGAACGTCACACACACCACCCCGGGCGCCATTGCCATGGCCGCCGTACTGGTATGCTCTGATTTGAATGTTTGAGGGCCTATGCTTACGCTACGTACAGACGAGATGGGCGGCATCGCCCGATGTCGAGTTTCACGAGGTCGGCCGTGAGTCCCAAATTAACTGGCAGGCCCACTACGAGACCTATCTCAAGTACTTGACCGATGGTCTTCTGAAGAAGAAGACGAGTGTCGTCAAGATCTTCCGAATCTGGGATCAAACCCTGTTCCCGAACTCGACGAGTGGATACTGGGGAACTGGGACAGTTAGCCAAGACGCGATATCTGAGGCGTTCGCTCTACTCAATGAAGATGACGATGAAGTCGATGAGATGTAGGGTACACCTGGTATAGCTATGTAATATACATTTTTATAACTACTCGAGAGCGAGGGATAAGGTGCGGAAGGACTGATTTTCGTACGGGCGGCGGTCGAGCAGTGGTAAGTGACACTTGTTCTATTCAGCGTGAGTTCTCGTTGCTGACGTCATTATAGGTTCGAATCACACCGTGAACAGCCGTCCGTAGGGTCCTAGCCCGCTACGCTGTGAAGTGTCGCGCCGCAATACTGAGCGGCGCAGGGACCGCCCAGCAGCACGGGGCCTGGATCGAAAAATATATTTTTTTCGTGCTGTCATTCAAAAAGCTCCTCGTACTTCAAACCTGATCCGGCCTAGTCAGCGGTCAACAGGGCCATAATGCCTACGCAGGCCTGCTCATCCTTGCTCAGGCTTCGTCAGGCTGATCAGGCCTGATACGACCTGATTATCCCGGGTAGCACATTTCTGAGCCTAATCAGGCTCCCTGGCGCCTAATCGCCTGACCAGGCCTGCTCCGGGCTAACTAGGCCTGACTAGGAATTTCGCAATCTTCCGACATATGTTGCAGACATGCAACACAGATGTCGTGTGGGTAACATGCTCCTATCCCGGTCTCCCTTTAGACTTATATCTGCGCGACGGCTACACTCTAGCGTCCCAATTACAACAACATGTGTCCACTGATGAACCACCAACGGAGGCCAGTTTCAAAGGCAACCGACCTTGGTGAACCAACTGTCAGCCACTCTGCATATCTTCCTCCGTGCCGGGCATAACGTACTCCTCAACGATATCACCAAGTTTTCGCTCTAACAATGATCGCCCTCCCACAACACACGACTTTCGACATCATCGACCACCTTGCAGACGACCCCGCCACGCTGCGCACTTGCGCGCTCGTATCGCTTGCCTGGCTCGCGCGAAGCCGCGCCCACGCCTTCCACACGCTCACGTTCACCCGCTCTGCGCAGCTGCACGCCTTCCTCGCGCTCCTCGTACCCGGCGTGCACTCCTTCCGCTATAGCGTACGCAACCTGAGGTTCGCCGCGGGTGCGGAGTCTGCGACACCCCGCCTCGTGCTCTGCGCACACGCTCTCGCCACCATCGCCGGCGCACTGCCGACGCTCTCCGCTTTGACCCTCGAGTACGTCAACTGGGCGGACACGCCCGAGACCCAAAAGTCGGGTACAGCAGCGCTGCCGCGCCTCCGTACACTGCGGCTCTTCGCGGTGGGTACTTCCACTGGGGGCCCCCTGGCTCCGGGACAGCTCGCCACGCTCCTGCGCCTCTTTTCCGGCGTCGACGCGCTCGATCTTACCTGGGAGCATGACGGGCCCCTTGCTGAGCGCGTCGCGTGTACCAAAGCCCCTGCGCTTCCGCCGCTCCGGGAGCTGGCGCTCTGCGGGTTCTCTTGAACCCGCATTTTGTTCGCTGGCTCGCGAGCTCGGGTGCATGCGACAACCTCCAGGCTCTCACCATATATGTCACGGACCCCATCACGCTCATTGCCCTCGGCGGGCTCCTGCGCGAGCATGGGCGCACGCTCAAGCTGCTCGCTGTGTACCTACACCATCCTGGGCTGGATACCATAGACCGTAAGTCAGCTTTACCCAAGCTCTTGTCATGTTACAAACCATACTTGTCTCCCGCAGAGAACGTCCTTGCGAACACACTCCAGTTGGCCAACTGCACCTCGCTGCAACTGCTCAAATTCTGGACTATCGTCGACAGCGGCCCCTCGACGCTGTCCTGGCACTGGGACATGGGCCTCACGATGCTGCACGCCCTCCCGCGGCGCACGCTCCGCAAGGTTGAGGTCGCGGTCGGGCCGGGACGCGACCTTGCCGTCGGCGGGTCCGCCCTCGTCAAGTCCGTGCCTTGGCTCGAACTGCAGAGAGCTATGCAGGCATTCCCGCGCCTGGTAGAGGTCGACATCCTCAACCCAGAGGTGGAAGGCGGTCAGGTCGCGGAGGGAGACCTCGGCCTGGGACGCATGACGCTTCGCGCAAAGAACCGACGTGGGTTTGCGCCCCCAGACGTAGCGTCTATGCTCGAAGTTGTCTAGACAAACGTACACTGTGAATCCCCTTCTCTGATTGAAAGCCAAGGGTGTCTTCGCTGCGCGTCTTAGAGGTACTGAGATATTCCTGTCGTAGCTACTTAGCCGTAATCATCGGCAGCGGGTTAAATGTCCAGCGAGACGTGTTTGTTTCCGGGGTCCTGGTGACCTATCATGTATGCAGGACTTCGAGACCTCGAACACCGTGGAGCGCAGCAGGCTGAGGCTAGATCACCCACTTCATCGAGACCCCTTCCGTCTTGGGACAGCTGGTGTATCTCGCTTCCTACTAGTAGTTGTGAATAGTTTGTATCTACCCATTCGAACTGTGCTGTGATGTCTCGATGCACCGCTTTTGGTGTGAACTTGACTCGGACATCCAGAGAATAGATCGTTCGGGAAGTACGGGCTTCCGCACCTCTGCGGTGCATCATGCATCAGAGGGATGTCATATTAATCACCAGAGAACGTGTTAAGGGAGGTTTCAAGGGACCTGCCATCAGTAAAAGTGGCGGTGTTGTCTACAGGGGTTGATAATGTGAGGTCAAGTAGCTATGGTGCTATCAAAAATGAAACACTCTTCTGTCGGGTCTCTCTCCCGATGGCTCTGCATTGATATCCGCAAATTCTTTAGAAATTGCTCAGGGCTCTTTCATTCATCAGAGAATGTACGCTATATTTCGTAGTGCATCTCATGTGAGAATGCTATCACCTTGGCGGCACTCGGATATAGACTCCGGAAAAGCAGATTCGGGTTAGGCTTTCCATGGCAATTTACGTACCGGAGTCGCGGAGGGAACTGTAATGAGATGAGTGAGCTATACGCAGGGCTACGACGCAGTCAAGCTAACACAGAAAAATGTAACGGGTACGCGTAACGCACGCACGAATAAGTCCCGTACCGCTCAGGGGACGCAGGAGTTTGCGAACGAAATGTAAAGATACAATTGGAGACAATGTGCTATACTACTCTACGTGACAATGGAAAGAGGGGTATCGACGGAATAACTGACTACTACTACTAATGCTACTGGAGAAGGTCGAACGGATTGGGGAACGAGGGGACATCGCAATCGTTACTGATGAGTATTATGCATTGTGAAAGAGTGTGAGTGCTGGAGATGGAATGATGATGTGGCGGACTCGATGTACACGTGAAATAGAATATTTACACTTGATGGATGTCTTCTTCGTTCCTAACTAAACCTAGCGGCGTGCCACGCGCTTGCGCTCACGACCGTCCTCCTCGATCTCCATGGCGTCGGGCGACTGCAGCGTGTTCTGGTCCTGGCTGTCGCGCGCTGCGGGGAGCCCGGCGGCACGAGACGTGCGTACGCGCCGCCGCGGTGCTGCGCCGGATGGAGACGGCGTGGACGGGCCTGTAGACTCGGCGACCATGACAGCGTGCCTGCGCTTCGTGCCGCCGGACTCGGGTGTAGGTGCAGACGTCATGGATGGGAAGGTCTGTTCTGGCGGTGGGATAAGGGCGACCGCCGTATCACCGTTACTCGGCAATAGGGTCGCCGACAAAGGTGCGGCAGGTGGGACAAGAGACTCTTTCGGATTTGCGTTGGTGAGTGAGAAGAGACGTGAGCGCGAGGGGCGGTGGACGAGTGAGGGGGGCTGCAGCGAGCGGTATGTCGATGGCGGGGAGGGTGGGGTTGATGCAGGTCGTGCAAGCGCAGAGGTGGATGTAAGCAGCGAGGGCGTGAGAGGGGTCATGGGGGCAGATGATACCTGAGGCAAAGAATCTGAGCACAGAAAGACACCTAACAATTTCTGGCTACTCACATTATTGTCCCTGGACCTAGCAGACGCGATGGATGCCTTAGAGATCGCGGGAGCGGTGGACAGCGCCTTGGTCGAGGGTACTCCAAGGTTCCGTTCCCGCTCCCGCTCCCGCTCCTTCTCTTCGTCCTCATCTTCCTCCTCCTCCCTGGACTTGATGGCCTCCAGTCTCGCTTCGATATAGTCCATGATCCGGCCAATTGTCATGCCGCTGCTGGTCGGGTCGCTGGACTCTCCCGCAGAGACACCCTGCTGGATCATCATGAGCAGATCCTGGCATGCAGATGCGTAACCCGCGTTGTATGCGCGTTTGGACGTTCTTCGCGAAGACTTGTAGAGCGTGGTGATACTGAGCGCGGCCGCTGCAGCGTGGAGTCAGCACAGGGTGAGATGCGACCAGAAAACCACGAGCGTACCTCTAAACTTGTCCGCGAGGTCCTTCTCTGCATTGACAAGATTCGACGGCGGTAGTGAATTGACGAGATTGTTCAGGTTGAGCGACTCCATGCTGGTCGTGGTCGTCGACGGCGGTGAGGTACAAGCCCCATAGGCGCGCAAATCTGTGCTTGACCCCGGCGCCTGTGCCGAGATGCCCAATCTGGGCGAGCAGCACGTGGGTCTTGATGCGCGACTGCGGCATCGCGTGTCCGCGGACGCGCGCCCGTGGAACTTCAAGATTAGGACCTCAGTCCTCGTCGAGGACCTCCGCGACGACGAGCAGCCATGGTGCGCGGGCTCTGCGACAGCGGCCTCTTCGACCTCACTTCGTCCTGTGTCCGCGAGACCTGGGCCGCCATCGTCCCCACCGCCTTCGTTCTGGTCGTGTGTCTGTCCGCGACCCCTCTTCCCGTCACAGTTCAACGCATCTTGCGCGCCATTCAGCGCCCCTTCCACCTTTTCCTCACCTTGAAGGAGGCGGAAGCACTGAACGCAGAAATCCCACCAGAGGAGCTGCAGAAGAACACGCCATCTGCACCGCTCTGGCGCACCCTGCTGCTTTCGCTGACCGCGCTCGCGGAGACATTGGCATGGCTCATTCTGGGCTCTTATCGCTTCGCTGTCCAGCCGGAGGCTCTGTGGGACGACCTGCGGCCATTTCTCATTGCCGTCTCCTGGCTATATGCGACATGTCGTCCGGTAGCAAGCCCGTGCGCGACTCCACCATACGATCTCTTCATACTCTACATCCTTCGTACGGCGTTCGACACGCTGACATTTGGCGGCGAGCTGTACAATCGCACTGTATACGGTACGCCGCTTCCAGGAACATGGATGCTCGTCGGCCAGGTCCTCAATCTCGTGGCCTCCTCTCTGCTACTCGTGGTGATCGTGAGTATGCCTCTGGCCATACCCAGCCCGTCGGTGAAGCGCGAAGAGATTGTGAGTTGTCCGCCCGTCTCTACAGGACCACAACTAATCTTATTCAGGGTAAATCTGTGTCGCCAGAGGATTACACGTCGTTGTGGAAATGGATGTCGTTCCTATGGGTCAAGCCTCTTATCGACCGTGGGACCTACGAGACTTTGAACGAAAATGACGTCTGGGCTCTGAGTCCGACCATGCAAGCCCGTCCATTATATATCAAGTTCAGAGCCTGCAAGCGTCCGACTCTCCTTGGGTGGCTTTGGGCTGCAAACTCCCTGGACCTGATTCTCGATTTCATTCTGACATATGTCAGCGTCATCTTCAATTATCTCGGACCATTCTTCCTAAAGCGCATTCTCGACTCGCTTGTGGTGGAGGAGAACGACGACGAGCGTACTCGTACCAGGAAGGTCTCGCAGGCGTACATTTATGCGTTCTTGGCTTTCCTCTGCACCATTTGCCGTGCAGAGGCGGACGTCCAGCATTTGTGGTACGGCAGACGCGCGGCGACTAGGATCAAGTCCAGCCTGATGACTGCTATCTACGACAAGGCTCTCAAGCGCAAGGACTTCTCTGGTATCGTGGACAATGACGCTGCGAAGAACAAAAACGCGGACCCTAAGAAAGAGGGTTCGTCTCACTCATATATATTCCTTATCACTTAAACTCACGTGGATGGACAGACCCAAAGGGCGACAACCCAAAGGCAGGAGCGGACGTTGGCAAGATAGTCAATCTCATGGCTGCCGATGCAAACAGGATTGCGATGATTACGTCTGGACTATATTTCCTGTATGGAGGTACGTTTATTTCCCTCTCTCGACGATTGTCATCTTATGTATCCCGGTCAGCTCCATTCGAAATCATTATCGCGGGCTTCTTCCTGTATCAGTACGTCTGCCGGTCGTGTCGGCCGCGTTCATCTGCTGATCCTTGTCGACAGGCTCCTTGGATGGTCTGCTTTCGCCGGCTTTGCCGTAATCATCATCACATGGCCCTCAATAACCTCGTTGCCAACCGGTCGGTCAGAATCTACAAGGGCCTGTCTACAGCCCGAGACAAGCGCATGGGTGTCCTGAATGAGCTCATTTCCGCGGTGAGTCTGCTGTCCAAAAGGTTTTATGCCATCCGGAGCTGAGTATAGGCATTCAGGTCAAGTTTATCAAGTTCTTTGCCTGGGAGGATCGCTGGATCAAAAGGGCCATGGATGCTCGCGAAGTTGAGATGCAATGGATGGTCAAAGGTGCCTCGAGATTCAGATGGTCATGATTTGCGATCTGACAATGCTCCAGCTCGTATCAACAACGTACTGTTCTCTCTCATATGGAGCATGGCGCCGATCCTTGTGTCGGTCACGGCATTTTTTGCCTACGTCATGCAGGGGAACCAGTTGACTGTCGGAACAGCTTTCACGGTCAGCATTGATAGTATGACACTGCTACATTATGTCTCTGATGCACTATCTTTAGGCTATCGCGCTGTTCAGTATGATGCGGTAGGTTGTTTGCTTAATCATCGCCTCTTACTCTCATGCCTTCGCTCAGGGCCCCTTTGAACGTCATTCCTTCGTGGATTGTCCAGTTGATGCAGACCAAGGTCGCTATGGATCGTATCGCAACGTACCTCGACGAGGAAGAAGTTGACGAACAAGTTTCCTCGCTCAAGAAAGCTGCATCACCGTCTACCTTCGATACCTTTGAAGGCCTCGGTATCGAACACGGCACATTCAAGTGGAATGAAGTGGAGCAGAAAAAGGAAGAAACCGCGAAATCAGCCTCGTCGAGCTCGGGAAACAACGGCAGTGGCGAGGACGATGCTGCGACGGCTGTTGACAGTGCATCTGTCGCGGGCTCCGAGAACAATCGTCGGTTCGAATTGACGGACATCAGCGTCATGTTCCCCGAAGGAGAACTGACTGTCATCACTGGGCCAACGGCTAGCGGAAAGACCGCGCTTCTGGTACGTACGGCCCAGTTCTCGATGTCTGGTAAGCTAATCATAGCATACAGATGGCTCTGCTCGGTGAAATGACTCGTCTGGAGGGACGCTTGATCATGAACAAGGATCCATCGAAGGTCGACGAGCACGGCCTCCAGCACGCCATCTCTTATGCTGCCCAGTCACCGTGGCTGCGTCATCAGTCGATCAAGGACAACATCCTATTCGGGTACCCTTACGACGAAGAGCGATATAATGCTATCGTTGAGTGTTGTGCACTGCGACCGGACCTGGAAATATTGGAGGACGGTGATGCCACCGAGATCGGAGCACGGTATGTCGCCATATAAGCCTACTGCAATCAACGCTAACGAGTTTTCCGACAGCGGTGTCAGTCTTTCCGGAGGTCAAAAAGCAAGGTAAGAGTGGAGTCGCGAGCGATCGGCAGCGTTCTGACGCGTAAATGTAGAGTTGCATTAGCTCGCGCTGTCTACGCTGTAGGTTTCGACTTTATCCTGCAAGTTCGCTGCTAACTTCATGTAGCCTACGAAATATGTCCTGTTGGATGATCCCCTCAGCGCGGTGGTAGGTTGCTTCCTGTACGTGACGCGGATCTGTTTTGACCATGCTCCCAGGACAGCCACACTGCTCGCTTTTTATACGAAAAGCTGTTCAAAGGGCCACTTCTGGCACATCGCACTGTGGTACGTGCAACATTCTTGCTCGAAGAAGATCCACTCAGCATCTCTCGCGCAGGTTCTTGTCACTCATCACGTAGAGCTCGTTCTACCCGGGACATACTACCTTGTCCGCATGCTCGATGGCCGCATCGACACTCAAGGAACGGTCAAGGACCTCCGTGCCCGTGGCGTCCTTGAAGACATCACGCAGGATGAAGCAGTGGAGGTTCACAAGGAGGAGATGGCCGCTCCAGTTGGAGAAGGGGCTGACAACGAGCAGGCACAGATCGACAGTGTTGAGACGGGTGGTCAGGGTGAACAGTCTGCGAAGGCCAAGTCTCCCAGAAAACTGGTCGAAGAGGAGCACCGCGAGACTGGTACGGTCAAATGGGCGATCTACAACACGTACCTCAAAGCTTCGTAAGTTTCTCCCGCTCTTATCTCCTTTGGCAAGTAAGATACTAAACTTACTCAGTTCCTACTGGACGTGGGCCATCCTCATCCTGCTCATCGTCACCAATCAGCTTCTAGGAGTCTCCGAGAAGTTCTGGATCAAGGTAGATTATACAGAGTACTGTCCACTACCTTATGCTCATAACACTTGCAGATCTGGGGCGATGCTTACGGTGGCAACAGTACAGCGCCGACTCCGTACCTCGTTCACACGTTCTTGACCCCAGAACACGAGATACCGCTTGACCACGCATATACTGCAGCCCACCTCCCGCACCATTACCACTACGGCGCCGCGACGACCAGGTTGCCAAGCATTCACTGGCCCAACGCCCGGGACCACCCCTTCTTCTACATCGGCATATATGCTTCGATATCTCTGGGAGCCGCTCTAGTGAACATTGCGGGCGCCATCACTCAATACACCGGTGCCCTGCGTGCTTCCAGAATCCTATTCAAGAAGCTCCTGACTGCTGTCGTTCGCGCGACGATGAGGTGGCACGACACCACCCCGCAAGGCGAGTCATATTACAAAATTATTTTTGCAGCGTTATTGACAACCGCAATTGCAGGTCGCATGCTCAACCGTTTTAGCAAGGATGTCGAGACAGTAGATACGTCCCTCGCAGGCTCTCTGCAACAAGTCAATCAATCGCTGGCAAATTTCGCAGCTTCGGTTATCACCGTCATGTATGTGACACTTGCACCCACTCATGCCCATCTGCTGACCATGCTGTTTAGTGCCATATTCCCCTTGTTCATCATCCCTGCTTCAATCTTTGGATATTTCTACCGGAAGCTTGCGATAGGCTACCTCAATACCGGTCGTGACCTGCGCAGAATGGAGGCGAACACCCGTAGCCCTATCTTCGCGAACTTCGGGGAGCTCCTCGAGGGCATTGTCACCGTGCGAGCTTTCTCTGCCGAGAAGCGTTTCCTCGAAAACCACACGAGCAAAATTGACCTGACGACTAAGGTACGTCTGCAGCGTCGCGAGTTCAGTAAATTGTTAATAGTGTTCGCGTAGATGTGGTACACATTCTGGATGACGAACCGATGGCTTCTGCTGCAGTTCGATTCTCTTGGAGCCGTCGCTGTATTGACAACGACACTGTTCGCCTTGTCCGGCTACGTCGATGCTGGTCTTGCTGGTGTCTGTATCACCTCTGCCATGGCTTTCACGAACAGCGTGTACTGGGCGTGTCGATTCTGGACCGCTTTGGAGCTGGACCTGAAGTACGTAATCCGTTCGCTTGTCGATGGTCATGCACTAACAATACCTACAGTTCCGTCGAGCGTGTCGTCGAGTACCTGGACCTACCGCAGGAGGCTCCACTCGTGATTGAGAACAGCCGCCCGCCGGCGTATTGGCCATCGTCGACAGGAGAACACAGCGAGGAGTTGATCTCCGTGGAAAACCTGCATATCAAGTACGCTCCCGACCTACCGGATGTTCTCCACGGCGTCTCCTTCAAGCTGAAGGCGAAGGAGCGGGTTGGCTTGCTTGGCCGTACTGGCAGTGGGAAGAGCACGCTTGCGATGAGTATCCTTCGTTTCGTACGTATCTCTGCTCAGCTTCGCGATCGAATCTCATCTCGTGTCGCGACTTCCAGGTGGATCCAGCCGAAGGACGTATTGTGATTGACGGCATTGATATTTCTACCATCGGCCTCCACGATCTGCGGTCCAGGATTGTAAGTCTCTGCCCCTGCCATTGAACTCTCTATGTTACCCACACGTTATCAGACGTTTATCCCGCAAGATGCCACTCTATTCTCAGGAACTCTGCGTGATAACCTCGATCCCTTCGGTACGTTTTTCCCGTTGCACTACGTTGACCCGGTCGCTAACAGTTGGCATAGGCGAACACGATGACAGCGAATGCTTGGATGTCTTATATCGAGTCCAGATGTTGACGGAGAGCCAGCTCGCGTCTCAGCGGACGTCTAGAGAGCCATCGCGCCCCGGTTCGATCCATGGCGTTGAGCGTGACGAGGGTGCGAGCGTAGGCACGGGCACGCCAACCAGCACAGAGATCGACAGCAAGGTTCCTATCACTCTCGAGACGCAAGTATCGCCAGGCGGCACGAACTTTTCCCAAGGCCAGAGACAGCTCATTGCCATGGCCCGTATGGTAGCGAAATTGGGTGAGCTCGAAAGCGCCGGTCCAGGTTGAACTCCGCCCACCTGGCATCAATTGATATGCGGGACCCCAGACGCAGATCAACGACGAAGTTCGTGCGCAGAGCGCGAACGTTGAACTGTATACGCGCGCTGTAAGTGTCACATAAGCAGTCAATGATCACTAGTACCAACTGTTGGGGTGACCCTGGGCTCCCAAGGCTCAGTGATTACGGCGTGAAGCAGCTCCCCCTTCAGATGACTCATGTAATAACAGAGCACTGCAGAATGTAATGTACAGGGATGAACGGGTACAGTTTAATATGCCCACAGAGGTAGTACGCCGTGACATATCACTTACAGTTTCAGCTTGAGGTCGATGCGCACATTACCGTGGCCGGTTACCGCTTTGGGACTTACCAAGCGCCGAAGTGTCACCCCGCGGTAAGAGACACTAGATACACGCTGGGGGTAATTGTCTAAGCCAAGGGATATACGCAGAAGTGTTTGAGATGTATATTCCTACGACGTAACCAAAATCTGTGAGTCTCCCACAGAAACTGAGCCCATGAGAGCAAGGGTTTCCTTCACCCTAGCTGTCACAGCACGTGACGCCTGCGGTCACAGCCCCATAGCGCGTCCGATGTTCGAGTTTACGCGTTCGTGACCTTGACACACTCTTCGCTATCTCCTCATCCGGGCACACTGACCTCTCAATCACCCTCTATATCATGCCAGAATATCGTGAGCTTCTTGCAGCATCTCTCACGATACTTCGTTGGTTCCGAGAAATCAACAAAGACTCGGATACTACCCGGCTCACTCTTCAGGCTATTTGGGTGGATGCCACGAAGAAGGAGAGGGCCAAAGCAAAGAAGGGCACCAGAGAGCGTGATGGCATGGTGTTTAAGCTGACGTCTGACCGTCGCTGTCTTAGAGGATCCAATAGGGTGCAACAAGAGGTGTACCCACCTGCACCTTGGTCCACCGGGGTGCCACGGTCGAACAAGCGTAAACGCTCTGCTCAAGCGGGTGGGAATGAGCCACTGTCCACACTATGGCTGCGTGATGTCCACGCTACCCCACGTACAGTGATCCTGGATCTTGGCAGACAGTTTCTGCAGGTAAGTGGGTCGTGACTGTGGCGCACTGGCGATAATATTGATTGCTGTATCATAGGTACAACTGCAAACGCATGTCATGTGTCAAACATATACTCGGTCTCAGTGGGACGAGGAGATCTGCCAAGTTAGCAGTGCTGTTGGTTCCAAATAGTTTCTCTATATACGCATAGCGCTGACATGCATGCTGCCTATGCAGGACCGCGGGTTTTATGTTGCGATGGCACTGGACCTTGGTGACTATGTTCTTGCATTCCTTACTGCTGATATTATCTTTACGGTGAGCACAAAGTCTTCCCCCACATTGTTTTTATTAACATCTGCGTCTAGCCACATTGGGCGCCATCCCGTGACGCCCTTCCCAAGCAGCACATCGATGTATACCTTGAGTATCCCCGATTTCTGGAGGCTTTCGGCCTTTGGGTCAAGATGAAACATGACTCTACGTCTGATCATTCCATGCTGGCAGTCAAAGCTCTTCGTGACGAAAGTGAGATCTTCGGAGGCTTTGGCGTATACAGCAGTTCCGAGGTGTTCTATCTGGCCGGTGAGTACTTGCCTTCTCCTGCTAGGAGCAGTAAGCCTGATATGAAGCGTGGCAGGTATTCCCGTCTTCATCACTTTGAAGGAGTTTCTTGATTCGCCTTCTCGTCTGGCCAGATTTAGTGAGGCGTTCTGGGTTTTTGCCAGACGTGCTCACTTGGAGCTAGAGTATGTTCCTCACTCCATCCATTGTATTGTACACGCTGAACGTTTTCCCGATGAGTAGGAAATTCCTGCGACCATACTTCTATGGTTACCTGATTGCCGTAGACAACAATCAACGACTCAAATACTCGCACTGGCTTCATGTGTTTGCGAAGGATCAAACCTTCATGCCTCGGCGCATGCGTGAGTTGGTCACATGCTACACTGCAAGTACATTCATCTGGGTTACATTCCTTTAAATCTGACTTCTCGTGCAGAATGTGATACAGGCCCTAGCACAGGACCAGGAGCACCATACGTTTGTGCGACTACCTGACCTGGGCTTGTATGATGTCTTTGAGCCAACATACCTGAGAAGTGCCCTTGAACGGTCCGAGAATAACCTTGGCCATCTCATCTTTGGCAGTGCGAAATGGGCAGAACTCGGTGGCTCGACAACTCAAGCATCAGACCCACTCACCGCCTCTCTGCGTACACTTGGTAAGCCTATATATTTCTCGAACACTATTCCTTGCTTACATGTATTCACAGGTCTTTTGGAAACCTCTGAAACGCATCTCAACATGGCCGCATACGAAGATGTGCTATTTCTTGATGACAAAGATATGAAGAAAGCCTTAATCTCCCCCAGACTGTACCGAGAAACGAAGGGCATGTGGTCGGTGATTCCAAACTTTCCTCCCAATGTGGAAAGCCCTGCAGGACACCTTAGCCAGTATGTCGCTGTCTTGTCTTGCTAATCAGATAACTTACCTTCTGCGTAGCAATCAGTTCTACATGGTGCCTGAAGCAGAGCGTGCAACACAGTTATTCCATTACATCGTCAAGCAAACAGACAAGGTAGCTATTGGACCGCTTGAGTATTGCGCAGTTGCACGACGAATATATCGTCAGGGTGCAGGCAAGAAAAATCCACTGTATGTATTCATTTCGTTGCGATCGCCCAATGCCGTCTTACTCATTGCACAACAGACATTCTCTCTGACCATTAGCGGTGTCGCACAACACCTGATCTCGTATCACAAGGTTGAAGACGTTAAGCAGGGGTGTCTGCGCTCGCCCTCAACCCTTCCCGAGTTGGCGTCTCTCGATATCTCCCCAGAATACCTCGACAAGACACACTTCAGAAATCCACGGAAGGTCGAGATCGGCGTCGATGGTATCCCCCGTTATCGTGGCGAAGCGGATGAGCCAGACACGTCGCCGATGTTGTCTACGCCACTTCTGCTGCCGTCGCCCGAAGACGAGCCGTCGTCGTCGAAGCGCGCGAAGCGTTACGATCCGTATAGCCCGTCTGTCCCCAAGCGGTTGTCCCGGAAGAAACAGGCCCCGTCGCGCAGCCAGGACTCTGCTGGAGAAGAAGAGTCGTCGCCGACATACCCTACACCCATCCATCAGGCGGCGTCTGCATACCCTGACACTGGCAGCCTCTCGCAGACGACGACGTACACGGGCTACAGCTATTATCCGAGCTACCCGCACTACAGCTCGTATCCGCCGCCCGCGCCATCTTCGTATCCACCTCCACCTGTGTCACCCATTCAGCATACACCCACGCCGCCGCCGCAGCCGACGTCTCCTGCGATCACGTACCCGGGATATGGGCACGAGCCGGCACAGACATCGCCGTCGAGTGCGTACCCGTACTACTCACAGCCCAGTCACAATTCGTATCCGCAGGTCTGGCCGCAGTACTCGGGCTACGGGCACTCTGTGCACCACTCGCATTCGCCCGAGGCACATGACAATCTTGGGCGCAAGGAAGACAGGGAGGAGGTCAACAGCGCGGCGTAGGTGTGAGTGGTGTCCCATTTCCCCTAGTTCGCTACGCTACGCTGCACATTTCTTCTGGATGGCCTTGTTCGCTGGTCTCGTTTGTAACATGTCACCCCTCCTTGGTTCCGAGTCGCCTCTTGATGATACCCACCCCGTACCCTAAATGCCCCACATGCCTCGACGCTTCATTCCGAGTATGATCCCCCGTCGCTGTTTCCCATGCTCCTCTGAATGTTGTCGGTATATGCTAGTCCCCCGTTATTCCCCCGAGCCCGTGCTGTCCGTACCCGCTGTCCGAGTGTTCTTTCCGTAGTACCCACGTTGCCCCCTCGAAGGGTGTGTATTTCTAAGTCTCATACTATTCCCCGCGGCGCATTCGAGTGGGCAGTGAAGCACTTCTTGGCGTCGACAACCGAGCCGTGTCGATAGTCCACATCTGGGACGTGGTCGTTTCCTACTAAGAGTTGAAAAGAAGGAGGGGGACGGCGGCCTGCTTTGACCTTAGCGTTAGAGGAGCGAGTGAACCTATGTGACATGTAGGGCTTGGTAGACACCCCTGCCCTATATAGACATGTACGTCCTATTGAGTGCTACAGCACATGCGGGAAGCCTCTGGCAGCCGCAGCAGTCCTACGTACCACTACACAGGGCAGCGCCGCCCTGAGGCCTACAGAGCTGGGGCCTGTCCTACGGAAAAAAGCGCACTTTCAGATGTCCCATGCCCGAAGTGTGTCGATGGTGCGACCTCCGAGGATTTTGTGCCTGAAGCATGTCTTTGATTTCTACTTACAGCGGCCATAGACGCCCTCAATGTGTGAGCATACTATATACAACCTTCGTAGGGCTAGTCATGTTCGTCGTGTTGTGGAAATCAAGGCCGAGTATGCTACAGAGGTAGTGGTCGGGGTCCTGTGACCCACTTGATGGCAGTTGACGCGGAGAGCCAACCTGGACCGGCGCTTTCGAGCTCACCCAATTTCGCTACCATAGGCCCGTGCGCTGCTCCGCCGGAGTGCAATTATTGTTCTTGACGAGGCGACCTCAAGCATTGACTTCGCGACCGACGCTAAGATTCAGAAGACAATCAGAGAGGAGTTCAATGATTCGCTTCTCTTAACTGGTACGTCCGCAAGTCCCATCCGCTTGAATTTCGCTCAGTTCATTCTTGTAGTCGCTCATCGACTGAGGACGGTTATCGACTACGATCGTCTCTTGGTGCTCGATAAGGGCGAGCTGGCCGAGTTTGACACGCCATGGAACTTGATCCAGAAGGAAGACGGGATTTTCCGCAGTATGTGCCTGAAGAGCGGCACGTTCGCGGAGCTGGAGGCTGCCGCCAGAGAGAAAGCACTGTCGGCGGACAAATCTGCTTGAAGATCCATTTGGCTGCTTCTGTAAGATGCTATGACCATTGTTGTCTGTCTGTATTTATGCACGATGATTATCTATGCCCGTTCGGTCGGGCTGCGCACGGCTTCGCGGCTCAGGGAAGATGCCGAGAATTTCAGGATCTATGACATGGCGGTGCGTTGCATATTCTATTTGTGATTCGCTCCTGAAAAGCCGACGTCCCTTGACACACCGCGGTAAGTCTTCTGATCCTTGGGGCGGTGCGTACCTGGCTAACTTGAAGAGCAGCCCAAATCACAGAAGCTATGCTATGTTCGTATGATCTCTCATCACTCCTGCCAGCGGGTCAAAATGACGATCACGAATAGCTAGTTGATCCACAATCTCAAACAGTTTACTGCATGTAGGAAGCTGTGGGTTAGTCCGATCCAGCTCTGCAACAATGGATACACTTCTCATAAGACAGGTACTGCGCCAGTAGCTCGGTTCTTCTCACGATCCTCGCACGGATGAATCCCAGAGGTATATTAAGATGATTTGGGCGAAGACTTGTGACTCACCATCGCCTGAGAAACCTTGCCATAGTGACGCTCGTCTGGCTCGGGAGACAGGTGTCCAGGCGGGAGATGGCGAGTTGTGTTCTTGAAGAGCTCTGTTGGGTACCCGCACTCACCACAGCTGCTGTCAACCCTGGACGCCGCTAAGGGGTCAGGCTGTGATAAACCTACCATGCGCGCCTCGCTCATTGCTGATCTAGCTCAGGCTCGAACTCTGTGAACATATATGCTGGAGAAAGCACCACCTAACAGCACCCTTCCCACCAGCATCTTCTCGCTATGTCTTCTCAAGATAATGCAGACTCGTACGCCGAGATTGCACTGGCTGTCCAATCCATGTGAGCACCCCTACCGTGTTCGCTGCGCCCATATTGTTGATTACCTCGCAGCCGCACCAACAACTACATAGCCATGGGAGCTCTGGGTAATTCCACGATGTTCACCACTCGGGCGCACCGTGCTGACTTACTTCTAGCATTTGTGGTGTACGATTATGTCATCACCTTTGACCGAGAGGTTTCCAACGTGTGGCGTCGAAAATTCACCGCGGCCTCGGCACTTTTCTACGTGAACCGTTACTTGTCAATCGTTTCCGCCGCTCTGGTCATTTTCATGAACAGTATCACAGAACAACAGGTGTGTATGGATGACTTACGCGGTATATCATACTGATATCTTGCCTAGACGTGAGTTTATCTGATGAAGCCTGTCATTACCCATCGATTCAGTGTGGCGTAAAATATCAGCTGTAGCATTGCTGGCCGTATATATCAGGGGTGCATTATCGCTCTGCTGATGGTCTTCGCCTGTGAGTATGACTTGCGCTTCGATGACTCACTGCTGTTGAATGACAGTCCCGTCAGTATTTTCGGCGCTGCGAGTCTACGTACTTTGGAACAAGAATATTCTCTTGATGTGCCTTATTCTTGCGCTGGATATGGTCCCCGTTGCTACGAACCTGGTGAGTACATGCCTCCACTCTTCTGTGCGGGAGAGACAGTGGCTTACACAGCGATAGTCTTTGTATATCGTCGTCACGTTGGTGGCAATTGGACCACCGTACTCCGAATGCATCACGTCGGACCCGCGGCCAATTGAGCTCGATCTCAAGTGCGTGCATGCTGGTCACATTGCCAAATACAGCCCCTGACGTCGTCTTACTCTAGGTGTACGTCCGAGTGCTAATATTGCTCTGAAGTATCGCGTAAGCTGATCGCGACGCAGTGACGCGTCTGACACGCGCCTGTGTCATTGCAGCTGATGCGCTGGTCATCGTTCTCATATGGATCAAAACTTTCACCTTACACAGGCAAGCCCGCCAACTGCGGATGAAGACAAGCCTTGCTACCTTATTTCTACGAGATGGTGAGTGTGATCGCTGTACAGTCGACGCTAAGACTGATTTGCAAGCAGGAACATTGTATTTCATGTCAGTACGCCCATGTAGAGCAGGTCACCGAGCTTACGCCGGCTTCCAGCGTACTTCTAGTGGTGAACACGAGCCATTTCATCGTGTACGAGATAACAGTGAGTGGTCAAAGCTGCTGTCCTCTGCCCTACTGCTAACGATGAGCAGCGCCTTCCGTACATTTCAATCTTTTTAACTTCGTACGCGCTCTGTTCCCCAGACTTTCTTCAGGTAAATTCTGAAAACCCTGTGTTAGGACGACGGCCGTCCTGATTTCGCGGTTCGTCATGAACCTGAGGCAAGCTACCGATGAGAGGTCGTGCGGGGATTCCGGGGCCCTAGACCAGTTCTCAATGCCAGCCTTTCGGACGCCGTCCTCATTTGTTGGCGAGCTTGGGGCATCGCTGCACCACAGCGGTTGCTCGTTTGAACATGACGACGATCCGGTGGACACGGCGGAGGACTTGTCCGCGACCGAGGACTACGGGACGCCTGAACATGACTCGCAGTACGTACGCGACGCGATCTCGACACCCTGTCCGCTTTCAATTGGCTGATCACGCCTATATCGCACTTGTGACCACAGTCATGAGCCGTCCGTTGTTTGACTCATGTCTCTATGATATGACTGGGTATGTCCCACTCCTCCACTCTCGCCTTGTCTATTCTGATAGGGTTCATCCTAGCAGTACAGCATCTTGCGCGAGCTGTGTTCGCACATGGTGCGGCGCATAATGAACGATGATGGCCCTGAGGCCGAATGCTCCTAGGAACCCCTGATTGGCCTAGTGACGATCCAACCATGGTCTTGGCGTCCAGAGGCGCCCAATTAGAGTGCAAGTCGCTGTCCGCAATTTGGGGCGGTACGGCTCTGATGCGCATTGTCACCGCCCGCGTATTGCGAGCCACTAGAGGCCGCTAGAGTTCACCGTCGGTGGCGGCGTGCCTGCTGATGGTCGCAATGCCTCTCAATTACTCCGAACAGTCAGCTCGCTAAACTCTGAGTCTACGTCGGGTGCGGTATATAGGGTCGCCCAGCTCACAGCGCCCCAGTCACGTCCAACGTCCCGACATGCACTTCCGTTCCATCTTACTCATCGCCTCCGCGATGACGAGCGCAGTGCTCGCTACGGACATCCCTGGAGGGGTGCGCCTGGCTAAGCAGGGGGCTCTGAAGCCGCTGCTCGTCAAGCCAGTGGAGTCCTTCTCTGGCGGACTTCAGACAAGGGATAATCCTCTTGCGGGACTGCTGATTGCTCGGGCATGTCCCGGCGGGTATGGTAGCTGCGGCAACGGCTATTGCTGTCCTATTAACGGCCAATGTTGCAACAACGGAGGTATGTCGTGCCCATTATTGTCGCCTAGAGAAGGATAGACTGAGAGAACATACGATCCTGTTAGGCTGCTGTGACCCAGGTCACTTCTGCTACGGCACTGGCTGTTGTCCCAGTGGGGACTTCGGATGCGAGGGGAACAGTTGCTGCCCACCGGGGGCACAATGCTGCAGCGGTGCGTCGAGTGCATGAGACTATGGATTATGCAACTGACCTTCTGGGATAGGTGGTGGCTGTTGTCCTAAGGGGTAAGGTCGCAATCACGAGTTTCACCGATTGGCCGTTTCTCACCCACCTTGATATCCAGCCAATACTGTGATGTCGTAGATGGACAACGTGGCTGCTGCGATGACGGTGAGACTTGCACGGCGGGGCCATCGGATGAGTGTAGAGATGCAGGCTATTCGCCCTGCGCGGGAGACGATTACTGCTGCCGTAAGTGAACCGCATTCTCCACGCAGGGGAGCAACTAATCTGCGGCCGATAACGAAGCGACTGGGTGGACGTGCTACAATGCGGATGGACAAGAGAAGTGCAGACCACCGCCGAGCGGACCGAACACTGTGATCACAACCAGAAGTACGTTTCTCCGCGAGTACACTTGGTTTGGAAGCTCACTGAAGTGGGGCACTCAGCTACCGCAACTTCGACACGGGTTGTGACCCCGCCGCCGCAGACGGTCGTGACAACGGCGCAGACAGACTTTCCCCCACCCCCCGCAACCACCGTTGAAATCAACACAGATACGTTCTTCCCGACTCCAACAGACACCCCTGGTACATTGAACACGACGCCTACGTCAGGCAAGAGCAAGAGTACCGTTTTGCCCTCAAGTTCATCAACGTCCCCGGATGCTACGGATAGTCCTGTTGTAGGTGGAGGGTCCAGCAGTGGCGGCGTTGCTTCCAGAGGCACTCTGGAGCGTGGCGCTAGCCTCGTCATGGTTATTTCCTGTTGGATTGGCATGTTTGTTTTCTAATGCTGGCACTTGACTTGGTGTATGTAGGATGACGCCTCCGAACTCAATTTGGTTGGGCTAGTATCGAACGGTGTACTCGGTTGTTCCTCTGGACTGAATGAATGCGTGGGGCACTTTGCTACAACTTGGTCAAAGGAAGTCAGGTGTTAGTAAGGTCGGTAACATCACTTAGTGAAGGAAGCTTACATATTAGCCGCCCATATAAGAAAATTGAACTTACACAATGACTAAAATTGCTTGACCTTCCGTAATGCTTTGAACCGGGATTCAGGATCAAACACTTTCAAGTTTGGCCTCTTCCCATGTTCAGTGCTCTCGCTCGTAGCCATGCTTCCAGAAACATAGCTCTGCACTCTGTGCATCGCCGGTCTGCTTCGACCTTTGGTCTTGCAACTTCAGCTCGTCAAGGTGTACATCCAGATTATCGGGCTCGTGCCCGAGCCGAGGAGGAGGAGAAGTATGGACTCAAGAGTACGAAGAAGGACATGTCTGGGGCAGTGCTACCCAACGAAAGCGAGGCGCAGGAGGACAAAGTGTTCTCTGGCAGGCATGCTAGCGAGAGAGAGCCTGCCAGACTACCTGGTAGGATTCTCCTTTCCGATCGCTCGACTTCACTGAACGAACCACGGCAAGCGTAGACTGGCTGGAGCCGGGAACAAGCGCGAGACATCTTACATGGCAGCAGGTCTCGAACGCAGAGTACAAGCAACTCCCAACGGCGCTCCTACAGGTCGATTACCTCCCGGATGGCGTGACGGAAGATGAGGTCGCGGAACTGTTCTCCGAGTTCGGGAAAGTATTGGGTGTCATGCTCCGTGAGTCCGCGTCGCACTGCTTCAAGACGTCTTGCACTGAGATAAATGTCAGGACGGTACAGAGTTGACCGTTTCTTCGGCCGTGCCTTCGTGTTAATGGCGGAAGAAGAACACGCACGTTACGCGTTCGCCGCGGCTGGCAAGAGAGGACTCAAGCTTCGCGACGAAAGCCTTGCAATAGACCTTGTGCACCGTCCTCCGGATGCGTCACCCATCCTATGGATTGGCGGGATCGAAGGATCTGAACGAGAGGTTGAGGCCGCCGTTCGCAGCACGTTCTCGCCATTTGGGGAGATCAAGTCTATTGGTGAGATTCTATGCACATCACGAGCTTGCGAAGATGCTCAGCATAGTCAGAATACGGTGATGGTAAGGACTACTGCCACGTCACATTCTGGACCGTCGCCGCGGCAGAGAAGGCGATGAGAACCCACCTCGAAAAGAAGATTGAATGGCAGGGCCGTCCCCTGCGACTCGACTACACCTTCCACTATCCCACTCGTTTATTGCATGTCTCCAACTTCGAGGGCAGCTTGATGTACATCTGCTCGTTCTTCCGGGAGTACATCAACTTCGTGGATTGGATCTCAGTCTGTTAGTCACCCCCAGTTTCACCTAAACTTTGGTACCTAACCAAGAATCCTATAGCGCGAGGCGATCCAAGTCGACCGGGGAATGTCGCCTGGATCCACTTTGACAGTCCTGAACATGCAGAGGCTGTCCGTGACATCCTTGTGGACTACGGCCTGGTCGCCAGGTTCTCGCCCCGTGCGGATTACCCAGTGGAATGGACGTGGAAGGCGCCGCCCTCGTACAAAATGCTCCGAGACTGGGCTATGTCCGCCGAGGCTTCCCAAGGCAACGCCGGAAGGACGCTGAAGCAGCTGCAGTCAATCGTAACCAGGCCTGTATTGATCACACATGTCCTGCACCTCAGCGACATACCCAAGGATGCCGTCCACAGTGACATCGACTCTGCTGTGCGTGCTGCTGGGGTGACCGGACGCTTCACTGTACATAAAAGTGCGTTCTATTCCGCTTTGAAATTCTCTCGGCTGACGAGGTTTTGCCACAGTTCTTTCGTCTGAAGATCGTTCTTTCAGTGGACGTGCCCTTGTCTCCTTTGATATCAAGGACGACGCCGTGCACGTCAGGCAAACGCACGAGAAGGAACCTCTGATCATTAAGCAGTCTCAGATACAGCTCAACCCGGCGCTACTTCCGATGCTCAACGAAGCCAATCCTACCATAGTGGTGGAGCTCGTCAAGCCCAATATTGACGATAAACACAGGAAAGCCCTCGCCGAGCAATGCAAGCTGTACAGCAAGGGAAAAATCAACCGCTTTTGGTTGGGTGAGTGTTCGAGCCTTCCCTCGTGTACTTCTGTCTCACGGAGGTGTCTAGGCATGGATGGCAACTACTATGTCGCGTTCGACCAGCTGGAATCGGCCATCCTGTGTCTGGAGCAGCATTCTCTGAACCCCATCACGGTGAAAGGACGCAAAGTGCGCCTGAACTTTGCGCCCTTGCGAGACGAACCCGAGTACATCAGCGTATACCGGAAGATCATTTGGAACGGTGTCGCGGTTGAGTGAGCAACGTCGTTCTCGGAGTTTACTACGCGTGGCATCGCCTCGACCTCGCGCGCCCCATTCAGCCCACACCACCAAACCTAGACTGTGCTGCAGTGTGAATACACACGGCAGTATCTGCCAGTCGCTGATATCGCAACGCTCAATATCCACTCTATTACATTAAGCTCGAGCGTATTAGCTGATGTGGGAACGTGATTACTTCTCGCGATGTATAGCTTGTAATGACACCATCATGCTACTCTGTCCTAGGCCGTAGGCTCGGGCGTGATTTCGGCCTCATCTGATTTTTTCTTGGTGAGCCGCCGAGCATGTCGTCTGGTTCATTGGGGTCGGGCAGCAAAGTCCTTGGGCGGCGGCGCTGGTCCTTCGGCAAGCCAGCGTACCTCGCAGCGAAGGGAAACTCGCCGGACTGGCGGAACATCTCGAGCACACGAGCTGCGTACTCGACCGCCTCGAACTCAATGAAGAATAACGGCGGCCTTTCGCCTGTCTTGTCAGGAACTACAAGAGGTGTCAGGATTGTTTATTGCGGCGGGGCCTGATGGACTGACCAGAAGTGATCTTGACAACGTGGTTGCCGCCCTCGAATATGGGCACGAAGTCCTCGAGGTCCGCGGCGGTGCCCGTGTGGCCGAAAATACAGAGCGTGTGATGCGGCTGTTCGTACTTGGGGTTCGGGGCGTTATAGTTGATACGGAGCAGCACGCGGCCGTTGCGGAAGGGCATCGCCTGGTGCTGGTCCATGACGGCCATCGCCTGCTCCTCGGACGCAAAGTCGACGAACCACGCGTGCGCGTTGAGAGCTAGGGGCGGCGGTCAGCCAGTACCGGCGAAAACGCATGCGCGAGAGTGACGCACCATGGCGCATGGCGACGACCTCGCCGTACTGCGAGAAGATGGCATACAACGTCTGCTCGTCGAGCGGGGCATCGCCCGAGTCCTGCACGAAGAGCGTGCGCGAGGGCGCGCGTGTCTGCGTGAGCGCCCCGAAGCGGATCTGCAGCGGTTCGCCGTCGAACATGACGGGGGTCAGGGTATGGCTGTCGACGAGCCGGTCCGCCTCGTCCGCGGAGCTGAACGTCACGCTCCCGATGCGGCCCTCTCTGGTCGTGACTATGCAGGTCAGCACACGCGCGCCGCGGGATCACTGTGGAGGGCACATACCTATCGTAACGAGGGACACCTCCCCGAAGCGCGAGAACAGCCGCTGCAGGTCTTCTTGGTGCATGTCTGCCGGCAGGTTCTCAATGCGTACGGACGCAGAGCGCAGCTGGCCGTATTCGCTGTGGGACGTAGGATCCGCGTTGGAGGACTCGTCGCGGCTCAGGCCAAATGTAGACGGCTGGGCCTCCTGCGGGCGACGGCGCGCAGGTCGCGCTTCTTCCGCCTCGTACGCTTTTGACGTGATGTTTTGATTGTACTCTCTCGCGAGTTCGAAGAGGTCCCTCAGGTGATCATTGCCGTCCGGTGCGCTCTGCTCTAGCGGCTCGTACTCGTGCTCCTCCTCCAGCTCATTGTGTGGAAACGCCGTATGTGTTTGCTGCTCGTTCTGTGCGAGAACCGCATCAAAGTCCTCTTTGGTCTGCTGTAGCCTCGCTGCCCGTGAAGACCGCTACACAAGCCCGAAGTGAGCGTTGGTCGCAGGCAGCATGTATTGCACTCACATTTCGCCAGGCTCCGGGGGTCAGCAGTCGAGCATCGGGCTTGAGAGCCGTTTCTCGTAGCGGGCATGCTTTGCGAGTGGACTGTCGAAGAGAAAGCCGGGCAAGTGAGAGTCTGAACATGAGTGCACGGAAGAGGAAGGGACCCGCGATACCGCCAGTTTGCGGGTCTCGGAGGTGGAACCGCGCTCGCTCTTCCGGGGTCCCTCCGCCTTTCGCGGCTTTGCCTCCACTCAACATGTCTGTCCTCCGCGCGACATATGCCCTCCGCCCCCTCCGCACCCTCTCAGTGCCTGCGCGCGCGATGTCGTTTGGCCTCCGCGGTTCAGCTTCCACCCCGGACCGCTTGGCGAAAGCGGGGCGCGAGAGTACGCGCCATCGGCTGCAGCGTGACGGCTCCGCAGAGGACGACCGGCTGCTCGAGGCGGACGCAGAGCACAATGAGGAGATACAAGGCAGCGAGACAGACGAAGTCGGACCCGACGTGTTCCTGCGGCGCGCGCGCAGTGCGTCTGCGAGTTCCGAGAGACCCAAGAGGTCTGAGAGGCGCGACAGACCCGCGCCCACGCCTTCGCACACGCTCTTCATCGGTGGCATTGGTCAGATCAGCACAGACGGCGACAGCGACATTGTGCGCGCACTCTTCAGGGGCATTGCGCACATCGAGGACGTCCGCATGGGTGCGTGCTTCTGCGTCTTTCCTCGCGTCCGCCGCTGACCTCGTCCTACGTCAGGCAAGGCCTCTTGCGTTGTCCGCGTGCGCACTGTCAGCGAGGCCGTCGCCATCATGGAAGAACACCGCCGCCGCCGCTTTGAGCACGGCGGCCGCCGGCTCGCAATCCACTACGTGACAGAAGAGCCCTGCAACCAGACGAAGACGCTCTTCATTCGCGGCTTCACCGGCGGCGAGCAGCGCGTGCGCGAGATGCTTGGAAGCTGGGCCGACGCCGCGCTCAAGATCTTCGGAGGTGCGTCACCGGCCGCTGTCCCTCCCGTTTCTGTGCTAGCGCGTCTGACACGCAGACTGCAGGCAAGGCCGAGGGCGCAGACGTCGCATGGGTCGAGTTCCCCGACCGCGACGCGGCGCAGGAGGCAATGCAGACGCTGTGGGCGCTGTACCCAGACCTGTCCGTCGATTGGGCGAAGAGCGACCCGCGCCCCCAGTACGACGTCGGCGAGCCGAGCCAGACGCTCTGCATTGTCGGATTCGCGGGCTCGAAGCAGGAGCTGCGCCGGTACCTCGGCGACTACAGGCAGACGATCATCGACGTGCGGATACGTGAGTCCTTCCTATGCTCCGCCCCCGCCCCGTGTTCCCCATACTGAACGCGCAACAGCACCAACGCATGCAGACGGCGACCGCTGGGACTTTGTGTTCGTCAAGTTCAAGAGCAAGATCCACGCGATCGATGCGTATGATGCTCTTGCGCAGATCCCGCACTTCCGCGTGCGCTACATGAGGCCTGGCGAGAAGGGTGGCAACGACCGTTCGTGACAACCTTTGCAGTATACAGCTATCCAGAGCATCCATTCCGCCTCTGGCGTGCAGATCCTCGCTAGTCTCTAGTAGCGATGATCATGCGCCCCAGGCCCCAGCCCCCAGCCCCCAGGTGCCCATCGCCGACACGTGACCCCGAGTCTAGGACAACCAGCTAGGCTAGGCGGGGAAACCCTATCTATAGCTCGCGTCAGGGCAAGCCTCTCGGTAGCGACTGGCCCGCCGAGAATGCTAGTCGGCCACGATGCAAACGAGACGCTCGTATCAGGGGAGCATTGCGAAGAGTCAACGCGCTGTCGCCTCCAAAGTGTAGGATAGCCGCCGTCTATGCCATACACGCTGTGAATGTTCACTGACGGTTTAAGGGTGTGTATCTCCGTTTGAGTGGAGGCGTAGTCTTTGTGACGAAAGATTATTGCACAAGGTGAAAGAGACTTGTTCAGGTCATGAATTACAGGTCGACTTTGCTGCCTGCCATACGCTGCAGTGTCAAAGGTTCGCAGGCGTTGCGACCTCCAGCTGTCCATGTCCGACCTCGAAGAGTAGCGGCTGACGGCAAATGTCTGCCGTCATTACTGAGACGGGTAGGTCTGACGGGACTGGATGCCCCGGGAGGCTGACGAGGATAGGAGAAGCATCTGTCTCGCAAGGGAGCATCGGTAGGCTTTGTGGCGTCCCGAGAGGCTTTCCCCGACTTGTTCGCCTCGATACTCGATATTGTTCGTCATTGCAGGGGCTACCGAGGGAACGATCGCACGCGCCTCGGGACCTCCAGCGGCCCGCCGATGCACCCGACGCCGCTGCCAGCCCTCCCCGCGGCTGACTGCCCCCGCACATCCTTATATCCAGGCGCCGGGCGCACCCATCCGCACCCTGCACGGCCCCCTCCTCCCGCAGACAATGTCCATGTCGCCCGACGCCGAACCGCCGCGCTCTGTGCTGGCCACGAGCAGCATCTCGTCCTTTTCCACCCTCGTATGTCCACCCACCGCCCCCGGCTTTGTTCACTTGCTCACCTAGATTGGCGTTGCAGCCCTCCGAGGCCTCCATCCGCTTCGTCGACCGCCTTCGCGCTCCACGCCGCATATCCGACGCGCCTGCTTCAGCGCCCGAGACGACCTGCGTCGACGACCAACTCGACCCCGTTGTCGAGTCACCAAAGGTACCCACCAAGAAAAAGTCGTTCGTGAACGCAGTCAAGAAAGCCAGCTCTCGCGCCGCGCGCAAGCTTGCGTCGCGCAGCTGGGGCAGGGTGCGTCCTCCGTCCTGTCTGATCGGCGACACGCGCCTCATGCGCCAGCAGCACCCACGACCCGACGCTCCCGCCGACGTCCGCGCGGTGTTCACCGATGCCGAGCAGAGCGCGGACAGCGGAGGGAGCACGAGTGCGAGTCCCACCGCGTCGCTCACCGTGCTCGCCTCGTCGAGCAGCGGCGCGTCCGGCCGCACGTCGAACGCCTCGAGCGACTCGCTCACCGCCGTGCACGGCTCGCCGCCCTCGCCCGCGCTCCCGCTCTTCCTCTCGTCGCCCCCGCCGTCCCTCTACGACCTCACGCGCGGCCCCTCTGACGGCCCCACCGACGCGCCGGCGCCGGCGCGCAGCCGCACCGCACGCGCGCTGCTCCTCGTCCCGCACACCGCGCTCGCAGGCGCACTGCCGTTCGTCGCGCCCACGCAGCTCGCGCGCTTCACAAACTGGAGCACACACGCCGTGCACGCGCCGTGGCACGTCGGCGTCGCGCTCGGACTGCTGCTCGCGCTCCTCCGCGCGTTCGCGGCGCGCGCGCACCCGCTCGCAGCGCTCCTCGCCGTCCTCGTGCTGCTCGCGCGCGTCGCACACGCCTGGCGCGGCTTCGATCCGCGCGACTATGCGGACCCGCGGGCGCACGCGTGGGGCGTCCTCCGCGCGCTCGTGCACGCCGCACCGCCGCCGCCGGACATGTGGGTCGGCGACCACGGCGGCGGCGACGGTGACGGCGGGACGCGGCCTGCTAGGGAGCCTGGAGAGGACGAGGGGATGCTGGAGGCGCTGGCACGCATGCGCGCAGGCGCGGGCGCGGCGCTCGACGTCGTCATCCGCCTGAAAGACCGCCCGCACGAGTGCCTCCGCATCGTCGTGGACTGCGAGGACGATGCTGGAGGTGGGGCGCGCTCTGGGTCGAGTTCTTTGTGAAACATATCATAGATGAGAATGATAGGTTTCCTGCGTGTGTTCCAGGTATGCTATCCTGTCGTGTCTTGGCGAGTGACCGACGCATCGCGGTGTTTGGGCCTGTTTGTTATCCGTAAGAAAGTCGACAAGCTACTGGTCACTTGCATTCTCTTACCGTCGCAACACATTGGACGCCTATGGCGGTATGGCGGTACATCTGTTCAAATATTATAACCGCCGTAAACTGGGTCGTGATGTCCGTAGACTCAGTCTAGGCGCCCGAGCGCGACCGTTGACACACTGGGCACGAATCCTGTGTACGTAGATCTAAGTCCTTACAGTATAATGTTGCTCTCTCTGGTCCCGTTCACCCTCTGGTGCCCGTAAATTCGGTTACTGTGACAGCAAGCCATATATAATTTATAAGTGGCCTCTTCAATGGCTCTATATAAGAGGAATAGATAGATTCAAGTCTTGTCAGCGCCTGAATAACCCATGGTAACAAAGCTTACTATAGAACCATATACTTCGAGTTGAATACATTAGTAATGGTCACTATACTCAAGTGAGACGTGCCAATGTGCCAGTAACCAGACGGTGCTCGTTATACGAGGTCGCAAAAGCTGTAGACATACATGCGGACCGTGTAGTGGCGTGGCGCAGTGCGTCAATGACACTCAGAGTCGCGCTCGGGCGCCTAGACTGAGTCTACGGGCATAACGACCCAGTTTACGGCGGTTATAATATTTGAACAGATGTACCGCCATATGGCGGTACATCTGTTCAGAAATTAAAGCCGTGTATTTTCGGGGCCTTAGACCATAAATCTGGGTCCATACCTGGGCATATGGACTGGAGCCAGATTGGTGTCATCTGTTGGCTTTGGTATAGTGCGATGTACATATCTTGCTCATCCCACCTTGGCCCCCGTGTCCGAGAAATTAGCATGCAATCCTTCATGCTCACATGCCAGGATATCCAGTGATTTCGTCAGCAGACGGATATGATGCCCATATGGGCTTGCATCTTTGCTGATGTTGTAAAATGGACAACTGAGTGTGCGAAGCAAGCTCAAAGGCTTCAGACTCGGTGTTCAATAATGGTGAGTATCAATATCACACTAGCACAACACCAGTGACTTAAATATGCATATTTATACGTTTCTCTAACTCTACTTAGGTCATGCTAACCATGCAAGCTACAGTGGCCGCCAAAAATAACGCAACAGCGCTAGCGCCGGGGTTTCGGCGGTGCTGTTTCCTGCGCTGCACACTCAATACACTTCGTATGGCTTTCATTTTTCGTAGGTAGACTACAGATACACATGTTAATCTATCTACAATGAATAAATGATTCAATTTCAAGAAATGAGTCTGAAATGCATGGAATAGCTGCGCCGCCGCCTCTGAACCCCTCCTGCCTAATTGGGACAAGACATGACAACCTTGACAAAACTTCTCGAGAACACAGCACAAAGTGAAGAGAAAATGTCCAAAAAATTAGTACTTAGTGTACTGGCCCTTGGCGTCCCTAAGGGCCTGCAAACGACGTGGAATAGACCTGTACAGCCTGCGAATAAATTGTATATTAAGTGCTTCCCACTCCTCCTGCAATGCACACCACAATTCATCTAGATTGCGTGGACGGGGGTTGCGGCGGTTGACGAGGGTTTCCAGGTGCCACCAGACATGCTCTATGATGTTCATGTCAGGGGAAGAGGGTGGCCAGGGGAGCAATTCAACGTTATTGTCTTCAAACCATCGCCTTGTACACTTTGCAGTGTGTTTCGGGTCATTGTCCTGCTGGAATATGACTGCTTTGCGTGGGTAACCAAGGTCTTCTAGAGAGCCAAGGTAGGACTCTTCGAGAATCTTGCAGTATGAGGCTGCCGTCATATTCCTATCCACTCGATGCAGCCTCCCAACGCCCTTCCAGCTTATACATCCCCATACCATTATACTTCCTCCTCCGTATTTCACCACCTTTTTGAGATTCCGTGGTAGAAACTCCTCTCCTACCCTCCTCCGACAGTATTGCTTTCCATCTGAGCCAAAAAGATTGTACTTGGACTCATCAGAAAATATAACTGTCTTCCACTTCTCCATCTCCATCCTGCGATGTGTCTTCTCCCACATTCGCCGCTTCATTATGTGAATAGGACGAAGAAGGGGCTTGGTACAACGAATGCGTCCCTTCAGACCAATGCTTGAGAGTTCACGTTGAACAGTTCGGACTGAGACGTGGGGAATAGAGTGTGTCGAACCTCGGTAGCGTCTGCGCACTCGCCGCTTGTGATTGCACGACTCGCACGGCGGAGATCACGGTCATCAAAAACACGTGGGCGACCTGGCTTCTTGTTGACATTGTAGTTGTTGTTGTCTTCACGAAGCTTGGGGATGATGCGGGAGATTTGTGAGCGGTGTACACCAAGTTTGTTGGCGATTTTGGTTTGTGTGAGTCCAGCAGCAAGAAAGTCCCGTATGCGGGCACGTTTGGTAGGGGTGAGGACTGTCATACGTGTAGTTTATGACAAAGTATGTGTAAGAATATTTGTGGAATTTTTCGTGAAGAGAGAAGGGTGTGGTGGAGGAATGACGACGCGCACCGAGCAGGATGGGTGGTGCACATCACTGATGGCTTCGGGGGTTTTGATTGGTCACTTATCTTGTGAGACGGTTTTTGTCACGGTGAGCCCTTCAATAATCACAAGAATATTTAAGCACACTCTGTTGTATACATGAATGCTATATGAATTTAATTGTGTATATACATGTATTTATGAATATATACAGGCCGATGCATGCCAAAAGGCAGTCGGCGCCTAGTCTTGTTGCGTTATTTTTGGCGGCCACTGTATCACACCCGCCCGGGCATTGATCGGGGCGACCGAGACACTCGACGCCTTGATGCCCGGGCTCGCCCGCGGATCAGCGGGAAGCGTGATGCCCGCCGACAGCTCGGCACCGGCCGATCGCAGGTAGGAATTGCACCGCACAGGTTTGCAGCCGTGTCGTCACAAAGGAGTGGCAGGAAACGTTTATGTCTGCTGTCCCCGTCGTACAGGTTGTGTGTAGATTATATTGCCATGCAAATTGTGGGTGGTCTCATGCAATCCGGTACGCGTCTTTCATGTACGCGGTTTCTGCTGCTGAGGGTGTAGAGGGCGTCGGCTGGTCCTGTATAGCCGCAGAGAGCCAGTCAGCGAATGGCCAGTGAGCAAGCGGTCGACGTACAGTCGACGACGTCGTGTCTTTGTACACGTCGATGATCACCCCCTCGCTCTAAGAGAAGAGTCAGATTCCGACATGCGCGCACCTATGCGGCGGCGGAGACGTACGGGGTGTGTTTCTTGCGTCCGCGATGATTCGTACTCGTACGTGCTCGCACCGCGGAACTCGAGCGGGATCGTGTTCATGCCGCCTTCGTCCGTGCTCTCCCCCACGCTCTTGATGCGTTGCCGCGCATTCAACCTGCAATGCCCGTCAGAACGCTTCGAACGAGGTTGGCAACATGAACAACGTACAACGCAAGTGTCGAGTTTGCGTAGACTGTCAGAGTAGGTGTGTGCATTGGCAAAGATAGAGCCGGGGCAAACACGTACGTTTACAAACGATCTCCACCATCCCGCCGAACATGAGGCTGTTCGGGACGAAATTGTACTGTCGGCTAGTCAAATGCCGTCCTCGTGCATACAATACAAGGTGCGCACCATGAAGACGACGCATATAGTAAACGCCCTGTGTCAATAAACTATCAATACTGCCTACACCGAGAATACAGACGCACTCACATCGTGAGTGCGCCGGTGTTGATTGTGTAGAACACAAGCTTCTGCACCATGTGTCTCGTACTGCAGGAACCCTCGTCAGAATACCCTGCGAAGTGGGGAGAAGCAAACGCACGCCTTGAAGCTTGACTTGTGCATGTGCAGGTAGTACGTGAGCAGCACGGTGCATGTAAGATCGGCGCTCGCCTTCAAGACGAGCCCGCAGTTCATCGTGACCTACGCTCAGCGTGAGCGCATATAGTCAGCCTCGAGCAGGGTGACGCACGTAGGGGCCTCGGTGCGACGCATACGCGGGCCAAGTCCGGTATACATATCTGGAGGCGTTGTCAGTGAGCGTGCGTGCAAACAAAAAGTAATGACCTACAGCAGTGCCGCAGCGGCTGGGAGCGCAATGGCTCAGTCGGACAGCTAGCGATCGATGTGCCAGGGGTACGCACCTAAGCTAAAGCCTGTATGCTATTGAGCGAGGTTGTTCCGAGTCGCAGACAAGTAGGGCGACGCACCACAGCACGCCAAGAGCAGCAGTGTTGGCAGGGCAGTTGCCACAATGTTTCCGCCGCTTACTGTAAGGATTGTGTCAGCTCATGGAGCGTTCTTAGACGGCAGGAGCATGCATACGTTGGCGAATGCGTACAATGGAGAACCTGCGGGGGCAAAGCACATGTTACAACCCCTGGCGGCCGTAGCAGATGCGCACCTACCCTTGTGCGAACGCGACAATGAGCACCTGCACAGTCGGCGTTAGCAGCACTGCTGTGGAAAGATTACAAAAATACGCGCCTCCAAGACGATCGTAACCTTGCCCGCGCGAATCGCCGATCAGCGTGCGCCTAGTTTCGTGCAGCGCGAGACAGACATACCCCAGCACTCCTGTGGCGCGCGGTCCGTCAGCGGCAGGCGCACGTATTGCGTATGGAGGGGCGTACCACACGATCTCGTTCGCTGGGAGCGGGTTCCCGATGTCCTCCACAAAATAGACATAGAGCATGTGCAGGCACATGACGCTGTGCGCGAGCTCGAGCACACTGGGAAAGACGCGGCGTGTCGGATGCGTGTGAGCATGTGCAGGTGTGGCCGAGGGACGTACAGCAGCGTGAGCACGAGCCCCTTCAGCCGGGGCGGGTCGCGCTCGTACGTCGTCCAGTAGGAGTACACCTGCGCGCACGTCACGCCAAAGAGCCTGCCACGCGCGTCAGTCCCGCTTGCCACCAGACCAGAGAGACCACGCACGTCAGCGCGATGCACACGAGCACGAGGAGGGGCCCGAGGAAGAGCTCGAGCGGGGGCGGCGCCATCGCGGGGTCAAGGGCATGTGCGTACGGTCCTGCGGGCAGGCGCGGCGCTCGCCCTTATAATTCGCCCTGCCCGCGCCCAGCCCTGATTACCGCGCCCTTCCCTCCTGATGGCCGCGCGCGCAACTTTCCGCCCCTTGCAGCACCCCGCCCGGAGCGCCCATGAGATTGGGCGTGAATGAGGAGGCCTCCGCCCTGTGCACTCGCCAAGGGCGACGCCCTTGCGGGCCTTGCTGTGCGTCGCTTTGCAGGACGCAGGGGCCGTGCAGGCGTGTGCTGCGCCGGGAGGTCTTGCTGGAGGCAGCGCCCCAGCAAGTCGACAAGGGCCAGGGTGCCTTGCACATGCTGCTGGAGCGTATCGGCCGCCCAGCTCCGCCAGCCAATGCAACTGCCGCACTATGGACCGCTCCCACACGCGGGCCGCGCCGCAAACCTTGGGACCCTGCCCGCGGCGAGTATTAGGTGCGAGGGGCCGCCGTACGGGCATGGCGGCCGGCGAGAGGGGCGGGCATGTGATGCATAGTGCCCGGGATCCGCGCACAGTTTCCTGGAAATGGAGACGGGCGAAAAGCCAGCGGTTGCTGGGCGACCGGCGTTCTCGACTGCGCCCTAGCCCCCCGTGGCATTTCAGACGGCGCTGCCCGGGTGAACCTAGGGTAATCGTGCAGGGTAGACGGGGGGCGAGGGTGTTCCAGCAAAAGCCTGCGCGCACGATGCTCGTCTGGGAGCTGGCCGAGGTCTCGAGGAGAACCTCCGCCCCGAGGGCGGTCTGTGCGGGAGACGGATCAGATGCAACCGCGGCGATCCCCGAGCTGTTGATCGGGCGCCATATTCCCGTTCTTCCCTTGCTCGCATGTGTCTGTACGCCTGTTGCCACTGTATCTGTTCCGTATCTTGGTCTCTTTGAACTCGCCAGCTTCTACAAGTCTCTCGTTTCCCTCAGTGAAGCGCGTTGCAAGCCAAGTAACTGGTATGATGCCCATTGCTCAGATGCTTTCGTGCGTCGTCGCGTGCAAATCTTCCATCTCCTTCTGTAGCATCAGCAGTCTGATGGAGGGGATGCAATTGCAATGCAATGCAGGGATCTGTCAACGTAGGGCACGAACTGCGGAGCCGTACTTGGCCCTGTGCCTCTGGCGTATCCACTCGAATCACGTCTCTTGCTTCTGCATGATAGGATTACGCCATTCAGTGCGACCATCGTCTTTCCGCACGGCCTTTTGCGCCTTGTAGCTTCTCAATCCACTCGGAAGCACACGGCTGTAGATCTTTCCGAGAGCTTACAACCAGCGGAACAGTGTCTGTCCACCAGCAAGCTAAATGCACACAGATTGAGCCTGTGCCCATCGCCACTCCCGAATCACGCAGTGCAGATCCACATCTCCCGCTCGTCCCGCTGCGGTGAACCGCGCGCTATACCGTTCAAAGCCAATCTGCTCTTGCGACAGCCACCGTTACAGCTTGCTCAAGGCCGCTATGAGCTGGACGCCGCCGCCACCTCGGCCGCGATCTTCGTGGCAAAATGCGCGGCCCCGAGTGTCCTTTGCGTGATGCCGCGCACCTCTGCATCATCCATCGCTGCCTTCCGAGACCTTGCAAGGCGGCGCGCACCACTTTCCTCCAGCACGGTAGAATGGTATAATCTGAACAGGACTACAGCTGAATATTACAATGGAGTAAGCAGTGAGATTTATAAACCAAGATCAGAAAGCAAGAAGATACTAGGGGTACATAGAAACAAATCCGAGCGTTGTCCAACTATTCCGTAATAACAAAGCAATCACTCATCCTTCTTGCCAAGCACGTCGCCAACAGGGAATTCAAGCTTGAACTCGCGGAGCCACATGGCGGTGGAGAACGGCCGGACGTCAGGGAAGCCTACGTTGTCCGCGAAGGCGCCGCCGGGGAGGCCGCCCTTGGCAGAGAAGAAGCCGGCCTTGCCGCTCATGCCGGGTGTGAGCGCGACCCAGCGGTCGGTGCCGACGCACGCGTCCTCCTTCCAGCGCTCGCTCTGCGGGAGCGGCGGGCACGCGATCCTGGACGAGAACGGGACGAAGCGCGAGTTGAAGGGGAGCACGCCGCGCCCGAGGAGCAACGTGGGCGCGAGGTCGAGCACGAAGAACGGGTCCTCGGGCGCGTCGGGCGGCGCGACGGCGATGCGCGAGTACGGCAGCGCCGACGGCGACGCGGACGCTGCGCCGCTCGGCACGAACGTGAAGTGCGCGACGTGTTTCGGGATGTTCCAGTTCTTGCGGCCTGCGTCGGGCGTGAGGGGCCGTGCGGCGGCGCACTGGTGGCACAGAGGGACGCACCGTTGTACACGGACTCCTTCGTCGAGACGTAAATCCGCGTGATGCGGTTCGCGGCGCTCTTGTTCGGGGGCACTGCGAACTGGCCGGGGACGTACATGAGCTCGTCGTACGGCCCTGTTGCGGGAGGTCAGCGGGGGCGAAGAGCACGAGACGCGGGCGACGCACCGACGGGGCTGCTCGTGTAGCGCACGATCATGACGAACATGAGCCCGCCCTTGAACGCGCCGGACGTCTCGGGGTCCGCATAGCTCGACGCGCCCTCGAGGGTGTTGAAGGCCACGGGCGGCGGGTACGTCCCGCCCCTGGCATAGCCAAAGAGCCAGAAGCACTCGCCCTCGCAGTGCCATGGCGCGGGGGCGTCGGCGAATGGGCTTTCGGCGGGGTCCATGGAGCGTTGGCGGGGGCTGGAGGGGTGCGGCGTCCAGGGAGGGTGGGGGTCGCGGTGGTTGCGTCTCGGCGCATGTTAGGCCTGCAGCAGCGTGGTAAAGTGCACCGGTTATGTCCTGCGGTGATCACAGCCGCCCTGGATAACCAAAACTGAGAATCAGAAGATGGGGGACGAGCGCGACGACCCTGCTTGGGCGCGCCGCGCGGGGACCCCGAGCCATGCCCGAGGACTCCTGACAGCATTTCGGAGCGCCGGTCGAGCCTGAGCGCAGGCAGCTTCTCTGGACCAGCACCGGTGCGTGCATTTTCGCACACGCTCCTTGTGTATGCCACATCTCAGCGCGGAACGCCACGTACTTGGAACATGGTCGTCGATGTCGAACCGAGGCCGCTGGACGCCGCTGATGCTAATGCAAGAATGATGGCGCATCAAAAGGCGCATCACGTCGGCTCAAGCGCCATAAGCGCTAAGCCCGCCCTCCTGCAGTTACCAGTTTCGATCGTGCCGGCACCTTTGCGCGAGCATGAAGAAGCAAGTAATCGTTCAGGCATAATGCATAACGATGCGATTCCACTTGTCAATAGCATTTACCTAACTCTTCGGACCGTCCTGTATTGTAAGCTAATCGAGATGTTAAAAGATACCGTCGGTCATAACGCCGCGCTCTCATGAAGTTCGACACATCTAGATGGACGAGGGGTGTTTGCGGTGCGTATTATGTGACGTCAGGTATATGGTACACTCTACGTGTATACCAGTTCGCGGACTCGTCTACGCCAAGACGTCGAATTTCACCTTTTCTCCCTTCGGCCAGGCATACTGCGCGACGAGGCCGAGCTGACGATTGAGGACGTCCATGGCTTCCGTCGCAGTTTCTATAGAGTCGAAGGTGATAAAAACATCGCGTCGTTCCATCTCCTCGCCTCGTGGATGACCTGTGAATGTCAGCACGACTGGAGACCTTGCTGGGAAGAGCAACGTACTCATATAAACATCTTCGACTCGTGATGCATACTCTGCGACGTATGATAATAGCTTCTCCTGATCCCCGGCAAAGCCCATGACGTGCAGTTGTCGGCTTGGTGCTCTTACGGCCGATGGCTGGCTGGTGCTATACCGCAGCTGTAGCGCAAGCCCACGGTAGCGGAATCTCCGCATCCGGTGTGCTTTCAGGGCTTCTGTCGCCTCTTCAACGGACGAGTAACGGACAATACACGTCGGAAGGCCTTTCCGGTCTAACCAGACGTCAGCCGCAGCGTCGGTAGAGAGGAACGGGCCACGCACTGAGGATGATATTCTCCACATAGCCAAACCGCCCAAACATGTCTCTCAGCTCCTCAAGATTCGGCCGCGACGACATGTCGAGGCCCGAGACCCACAGCATGCGGCTCGGCTCGCCAACCTCGACGATGTCGACGGCATAGTTGATGTTCAGCGGCACG
Source organism: Phanerodontia chrysosporium (assembly GCA_001910725.1). Lineage (NCBI taxonomy): Eukaryota > Fungi > Basidiomycota > Agaricomycetes > Polyporales > Phanerochaetaceae > Phanerodontia > Phanerodontia chrysosporium. The sequence continues at coordinate 223,691 of MJGA01000020.1, forward strand.
TCGTTGAGGCGGAACGGGAACGACTTGTGTTTGTAGATGACGCTGCGCGCGGCCGCGAGCTTGGCAAACTCGACGTAGCACACGGACCGGCCATGGAGGTCTGCACGGGGGCATTCAGCGCGCGCGGACGCGGGGACAGAGACGGGCGAACGCACTCAGCTGCAGAATCGTGCCGTACGGCTCCAGCATGTGCTTGATGTCCAAGACGGTCGTCGTCTCCGGGTCGAAGCCGCGCACGATGATCGTGCGCCGCTCCTCGCGGCGGCCCTTGAACTTGACCCAGTCGGACTCGGGCTCCTGCTCCAGCCGGTCCATCGCGTCGAGCGCAGTGTCGTCGTCGGCGTTAGCGGATGCTAGCCCAAAGCGCGCCGCGGCCGGTTGCACCTGTGTCGCCGTTGAATAACGGGATGCAGCATCGACAGAGAGACGGAACCTGAGAGCATGTGTGGTCCGGGTGGGTGTGAGGCTTGAGGATGTTTTCGCCTGCGCGACGAGTCGCTGGACGGCGCGAGCGGAGCAGAACCGGGACATGGATCACAGACTATGAAGAAGATGGCCTGAAGCGCAGACGCAGCAACGAAGCCAGCTAGGGCGGACGTAGGTGAAGAAAGCTGAGGAAAAGCGGCGACATCAAGAATCGGGAGTCGGGACACAAATTCACGCAAGCGCCTGCTCGCCCACGCGAAAACCTAGCCGCTAATCGAATCCTTGAGGTGGTAATCAATTTCCACGATAATACGCATGAATGTCAGAGACTACATTGAGATACAAGGGTTACATTGATACACACATAATACAACTGATATTCGTCAAATTGTGAATCCCAAGACATACATTGAATTTAATCCGTCGCTTCTTGAAGGACCTGGGCAAGGAGAGGTCCTTTATCAGACCTTCTCTGCGGTGGTACTGTCCGTGGTAACTAACTCGTTTGAACCCTAGTTGTTCTGTTATCAGCCAAGCACTCTCCGGACATCATATTCTTACCGTCGACTCGTCGCCTCTAAGAGGCAGTACAGGGCAAGTAGGCAGTCTCCCAGTCCCGACGCTGACATTCCCAAGAGGATGCGAGTCGTTATGGAGGTCGCCTCCCAGGAGATCACGGGCATTCAAGCTGTGTGTGCTCAATTGATACAGCCGATGCCTTTATGTATAAAAAATACTCACGACGCCAAGAGTGCGTTAGCATAGACTAGCAGCGAGACACGTCAATTATTGCCAACGAACAGAGGGAACTGATGCTTACGACCACCTATCGGAAACAGCACTCGTAGCGGAGAATGTCAGATGTGGCGGAATACCCACGAGGGAGATATTGAACCTACATGACGTAAAAATCCATGCGTTCGGATTAACAGCCCGCTGTCGCCAAACGTATGAAACCATCAGTGGCTGAGCTAATGTGCTTGTGCAGAGTAACGCGCACCGCAATTCCACATCCCAGGCACAGAATACTGGTCGAGGTATCAGCTACGGTACAGCGTTTCCCCTGAGGTAATACTTGCCTAGTAGCTAACCCGGTATTGATCGTATATACGAGTAAAGTGTTGACCAGGCGGTACGAACTGCATGACCATCAAACAATGTAAAGACTATTAAGAATGAACTCCTACCGTCGTCCAGGAACTGCAAGGCTTCTGAGTTGGCGGTAGTATAACGTGAGGAGCACAGCAATGCTGAGGTCCGTGAGCACATTGAAACCCGTGCCGAGATAGACGTTCCACTAGGGCAGCAATAAATCATCAGCTATACTCAGTCCCTTCATCACTTGACTTGAACGCTCACGCTCATGGTCTTCCAAGCCGCAAAGGTGGGAAGATACAGGCTAACCCAGCCATCAGAACTCGACGTCAATCCTTAGACATCTGGTAAGGAACTCACAACTGTGCCCCAGCCCCTGCGATGTGGACAGAGTTGAGGTTAGTTGCTGCGACCTACGAGTACCCTATTGCGCACCTATACATATCGCTGCAGCCCACCCGTGAGCTTAAAATACTGATGGCAGTTCGTGCCGCTCACCGTACGTGGAAAAAGCCATAAATGTCTTCACGTCTCGTCGAATCAGCCCTATATCTTGCCCCCAAAGATGATACTTACGAGATAGAACACGAGAGCGTGGTTCTTCCCGCTAACTAGTAATACCAAATGAGCAAGCAGCGGCGAAACATGGAGATTGATACATACATATCCAGATGCGGTGAACGAACCAACTGGCGAAAGCACAGTAAAGTGATTTCAGTATAACATCTAGATGGCTTCTCATCCGGGCGTACCATTGCACTACCATATCGTTCATCGTCTGTCGCGCAACGGTTGAGTAAACTCCTAGACATGCTCGTGGGATAAGCTCACCGTAAAGATGAGGCTACCCTGTGTACCGTCAGCCGAGAGCATGCATATACAAATCGCGCTTCTCACCGTAGGAAGAAACCTAGCAAACATTCAGCTGCTTTATCGTCTGGGGAAAATGGAATAGACATGTGTACTTGCCATGGCGGTCGCTCGTTGAAAACCTCGGGGTGCGCATAATTCGTCACCATATACCTTGTGCAGTTCAGCAGGTCTATCGAACGCAGATAAAAAACCACGCACCAGTATTGGCCGCGACCGAGCAACGCTAGTGCTATGGTGTTGACACACCTAAGGCCTCGTTCAGTGAACCACCTCGCCTCCGCATCAAGCCTTGCGTACCAGATAAAGCACACCTAAGAGCTCGGTTCAGGGAGGATTACGGAGAGGGCAGCAAGATATCTTCGCATACAGAGTACTTTGCCACCGCGTGATCTCCACGTACACGCTGGAGAAAGATCCAGCATTGCAGGGAGAGAATGCCATAGAGCCTAGTATATAGGTGCTTGAGCAGCAGTGCCTGATTGCTTAGCTGAACGACACTCACATAAACGCAACCATCCCTGCAATCATGACCGCCCCAAGGGTAGAGTCAAACGTATTCGGCATCGAGGTGTCCATGGCCATCCCAGGATTATCCGGCAGGATCGGCGAGGTTCTTATATACCCACCTCTCTGGCGTGTTGTATGCATGGCACTTAAAAGGACAGAAACTTCCGGCAAGACCCTCGTGCGTACCGCGTGTTTCTGCCGCCAACAACTGTGCGGTACGGTGAGGGACAGAAATCGTAGTGGCGGTGCTGGTCGTACCTCCTTAGCCCCGAGGACCACAGTAAGATACAGGCACACATCAGGGTTCATGTTGCCACGCGTGCTCTTCCATGATGACGGCCAATAGCTCAGTGGGGAGTCGAGGTCGCACTGTGAGGATATTGCGCCTCCGTGCTGTGCTCTGGTGCTCGGCAGGGTCCAACGACCTCAGGGGCCTGATGCGACACCTACCTTTGAGTTCAGCAAGGATCTGACAATGCAGATGTAGCCTCACCTGCTCTCCCGCACGATAGTGCTGCTTCGAATCGACATCATCCTGTGCCCACCACTGGACCATGGTCTGAGAGCGTTATGGTTTCAACTCTGACGCGCGTTCTGCAAAGATCAATTACCTAAGCTATGTCCGTAGTGTACTCGGCTCAATTCCATCCGTTCTGCGTTCTGCATCATTTTTTTTTTTTTTTTTTGAGTTCCTCGTTTAACGTCCTGGAGGGCCGGGCCCTATGGTGGACGGTTGTACTACTACATGAAATACACGTCGTGATGTCTAAGGTTGGCATGGAACACAGGCTGCGCCATATAGGCGGTTGCCAAGAAGGAAGGAATATGAGAGGAAGAAGGAGCCGCGGCGGCGCGAAAAGCAATCCTCAAGACTGTGTTCTGGGGTGTCGGGTTGGCGTAAACGCAGGACACCGGGTTCTAAACCTGCTGCGCATTTGGGGACGATGATCCCCTGGGTCTAAGCCTCTTGCCGCAGAGGGGTACGCACGACGGTCCTCCGGCGTGCGTCTGAACTCCCCCGATGTCCGCCCACACCGCCAGCGAGTCTAGGGTTGTACATGCTAGTGAAAAGTGAAGACTTGCTCAGAGGTCCAGGTGGTGGCTTTGAGGCGAGACCGCGCTGGTCGCGTATCTGTCCGGTGATGTCAGTACCAGATTGTTTGGAGTGCAGGCACGTCCCTTGTTTCTGCCACTACTTCGGTTTGTTCGCCTCAGGTGCGAGGCTGTCAGGTACCGGCTTGCTGCCCAGCTGGTCACGGAAGCGGCCCGTACGGTGTATATAGCGGAATAGGGGTCGGAGCAGCGATCGGTCCCCGAGTAGGGCAGTCAGGCTTCGTGTGCGAGGTCCTCCGTCGAAGTAGAGGTGGAATCGGGCCCTATCGTACGCTTGGCAGTATAGGAGATAATGCTCCACGGTCTCTGGGGCTTCTTCGCACATGGGGCAGAGCGGGGTGGGCGCGCAGTTGATGCGATGTAGGTGTTTGTTAAGGGGGACATGTCCCGTGCGAAGTTGGATAAGAAGGGCAGCATGTCGGCGAGGGATGTCTGTGGTAAGCTGGGTGAAGTGTTTGGAAGGGAGCGATGTGTCGATACGTTGGAAGCGTGCATAGCGCGGTGAGGCTTCCCAACGGGATTTTGTGCGTTCAGCGATGTCCGCTGCCATGTTCTGCTTGAGACGTGACGCGCTGGCGGGGAGTGTGCTGCGTAAACAGCGAGGGAGGTAGCGTTTCGGGGAGGAGTGACCATCTGCTGCCGCTTTGGCTTCTTCGTCGGCTACCTCGTTGCCTTCGACGTCAGTGTGTCCCGGGACCCAGCGGATTGTGATCTTGATTTCTGGGTGTTTGTTCTGCATCATGAGTCTGCTCGCCTCAGGTCTAACGACGAACATTCCAGGGCCATGGGCGTAAGACGGAAAGAGAGAACTTCTCGTCATGATGCGCCCTTGATGCGCTATCATGCTCAATTTGGCAACCTGTCGGATCTCAGTATGCGGCAGTATGGATGCAAAAGCTAGATTGACGAGGCTACAGTACAATATGCGTATTGCAAGAAGTCATCACGGTCCGTGCCCATGTCCGATGTGTTGTACATGCATGAATTACAGCGATGTTGGCTCTTCTTTGTCTGTAGGGAAGCGAAGACGCGCGAGCAGTACAGTGTCCCAGGGCTCCCCTGGCTTCTTCGTCACCGATACCTTGCTTCCAGAGATGACACGAGGAGTGTCCTGTCCAGGAACGCGGTATGTGGGTCCAGCAGACTCCGACAAGTCTGTGGTGGTGGTGAACTTGCCCCAGGGCTCGCCTGGCGCTGGCCGGCCGAAGACCTCAAAGTCCACCTCGCCGTCGGGATGGCTATGACTGACGAAGAGCGCATAGTCCTGCGCATCCAAGGTGCCGATCACGAGCATCAGATCCTCGCGCTGCACGGCATGGTCCGTGCCATAAATCTCGAGCACCTGCTCGACGTTGGCCTGGAACCATTTGCGAGGCGCCGCGAGGTCTGCATCCGCGACGTAGTGATACATAGCGGATTCAGTGAAGAGGTGCGCAGTCTTGTGGCCCATCCGCAGTGGTGACTGGTAGCGCCTGCTGACGTTCTTGCGCGAGACGATGCCTGACACGCGGTCAATCGCACGCTGTGCAGTGTTCCGTTTCTCGATCCGCTGCGACGCCACCGTAACATTGCCGTATCCTGCAAGTGACGGCATGCCGGCTGTCCGCCCGCCTGACGTCTCGAGCGGCCTGAAAGCGTCGAAGAGTGTCACAAATGCACCCTCCGGCTTCTGATGGTACCCCACCGCGCCCACCTTGACGGGAGACGGGGACCAAAGTGGCAATGAGACTGTAAGATCGTGAGTACTCGTCGGGATTGGAAGGAGAACTGGCCTACGCGATGGGTGGAACTCGTGCTGCAGAATCATGCGGTACCTCCGTTCGTTTCTCATCTCCATCGTTCGTTCGTCAGACGGTGCTGGCGACGGGATACCCAGCATATCCGCAAGATGGATGGACTCGCTATCTGAAGACGACGATGGTAGAGACGCCCCTCTGCTTGGTGCGGGTGCGTGCAACGCAGGAGAGCTCTCTGATGGATGGATGTGCCCCGGGAGTGAATGAGACGTGGGCCCTGTATGTGGAGGCACGGCGTGGGGAGCCGCGCCTTGCGGGGCCGACATCGCTGTCCGAAGCGATGGAGGACGGCTCGACGTATCGGCTGCAGAGTGATCAGGCGTCGCACCCGGAGCGGTGACATACGAATCGCTGGAGAAGGACTCGTCGACTTCGGTGACGTCCGCTACGAGGGCAAGTGCATCAGCTATGTCACAAGCATAGAGAAAAATGGCCTTACGTGGTAGCTCTGGGACCGGCAACAAACCAGGAGTGAGTCGGGGACTCTTATGCTGCTTTTCCTTGTCAATCTCATCAATCCAATCGAGCCAGTCTTGCTCCTCTTCAGCCTCTCCAGGTTCTAGTTCTTCAATGCCCTGCCAACCATACGACTTGCGCAATACGGTAATTATGGTGCTGAGTGTGGCGAACGACGGCCTGTCCGAGGATTTCAAGGCCCAGGACTGAGCAACGAGGTCTGCAAGTTGACCGCTCCAGGGTCGAAGTAAAGGCAATTCTGGGCGCAGGTTTTTGTCTAGGAGAAATATATGAACGAAACATGTCTATGCGTGTTGCCAAACACATACCAAGTACGAAATGCCTGATGCTCGAATCGTCAGCAGTCGGCCATGGGACCTCGCCCTTTGTAAGAATCTCGTAGCACGAGATTGCGAAAGCGTAGACGTCCATCTCCTGCGTCAATTTACTCTGGCCGGCCATAAGCTCAGGTGCTTGCCAGCGCAACGTTCCGCCCGCTACAAGCCGTTTGCTCAGATGCAGTGCGATGAAGTTCATTTCTCGACTTACTTGATGTCTGCCGGCCGCTCAAACGGTGCATCTCTGACTTGATCTCGCTTTGCCCGAAGTCAGAGATGATACAATGTCCATAATCGTTCACAAGAACGTTGGCACACTGTGGGACGATGGTCAGTAACCGAGATCGCGAAACAGCAGGTGGCTCACCTTCAGATCGCCATGTAAGATCCCGGACCCATGAAGGTACTCCATGCCATGCACGATCTCGTGGATCATCCGCAAGACGCCCTTCCCCACATCATCCAAAGATCGTTTCCACTCCTTCGACGGCAAATGCTGGAGCCAGCGCACGAGGCTCCCCCGTTGATAGTATCGGCTGACGATGAACCAGGGCCAGGTCGAGGAGCCGGGGGCGCAGGGCGGCTCGACGGCGCTCGCGCCAACCATCTCTAGGATGTTCGGGTGGCGGAGGTCGTTCCAGACGTGGACTTCCCGAAGGAACATTTCGCGGGGCGTCCATGACTGAAGGACCTTCACCGCGACTATGCGCCCGCGGTACCGGCCACGCCAAACCTCGCTGAAGCTACCGTGCCCGACCTGCTGTTCCAAATCGACTTCATAGCGCGTGATGGTCCAGCTTGGCAGCGCAAGAGACATTGGGGGTCTCCCAGACGCGATGCTCAGCCGCACGAGCGAGTCCTTGGCTGACTCGATGAACTCGCGGTCGAGTGTGTCCTGTGAGGTGTGCATGCTGCTCGAGACCGTAGACACGTGACTGAGGGACGACCGCCGAGACTCGGGTGGCTCTTGCTTGTGTGAGAGGCTGGGGGCAAGGACCTCTCTGCTTGCTGAGGAAGCGTGCCCAACAATGCCTTCGAGGATCCCCTGCGTACTGCCGACGCTGATCTCCTGCTCGCTCCCTTCGTGCGCAAGCGTAGCATGCTCCCGTTCCTCCCGCTCGCGCTCCTCCCTCTCTCGTATGATCTCCTCCTCGAGCGCGCGCTGTAGCGCTTTGAGTGCTTCGGGAGCCTCTTCGGGGCGGACCTGAAGGAGCCGTGCCATCTCGCTGTCGTCGTCACGAGCGCGACGGAGCATTTGGCGGAGATCGGCGAGATCGCGAATGCTATCGTACGCATTCTGCCATTGGGTGAGCTCAGCGAGGGTCGAGCGCACCTGTGGCGCTGAGCTTGGAACAGTTTCCGGGATGTGCGGGCGCAATGGCAGGTCGTCGATGGGGGTGTCCAGTGGGTGGCGGTCCGGAGCATCGTCGATTGGCGTGATATGAAGACCGAGGCTGTCCAAATGCCGTGCCCGTGGTTTTGGCTCCGAGCCGCGCAATAGTAAACTTTCACCACTGCTTGTATGTTGAGTCTCATGGCTTTCGAGCGCATGTTTGTCAGCGGTAGGAGAACCGCTCAAAGCTGCAGTGTAAGTGTGCGGAGACTGGTAGGGAGGTAGCCGAGGGGACCCATAGGGGGGAGTATGCAATATATGCTCGAGAAGCCTGTCCGTGTTGGCTTGCTGCTGTTTCTCGGCTCGAAGGACCTGCTCCAAAGTACGAACTTGGATAGAAAGCTACGAAAGTAGTGTATGAGGTCCACACATGCGTCTGCTAGACGGCATATACTCACCTCAAACATGCCCAAGGCATCGCTGAGAGCTGTGTCGCACATCTGTAGATCGCGCTGGATCTCGTCGCGTTTGAGGTACCTCTTCAGGAACGGTCGGCGGTTTTGCCTGTCGAGAAATTCGAGGACTTGCTTGAATGCCCTGTCGGTGGGCCATCAGCAGACCGCAGCATCAACGTGACCCAGGGACATACTCGATTAGACGGATCAATGGCGCTTTTAACCGATGTCCGACCACCCCTAGTTTCATAGCGTCCGCACTAGAGCCCTCTGGCACTTTCGCTGGTGGGCCGTAGGGAGGAGATCCGTTTGCTTCCTCGGAGAGCCGATCGGCTTCTTCGATCTCCTGCTTCACAGAGAGCAGAATGTTGGCGCAGCGTTCAGTGAGGCGCAGACACTGCAGCCTGTTGAACTATGCGCAAAACAATGTCAGGCCGACAGAAAAACTAACAACGAGCGTGAACCCACCTCGACGAGTTGTACCGCGTTCCAGATGCCGACCAGCACACGCGCAGCCTCTGCGAGCCCTGCGACAGGCGCAAACTGCAGCACGTCCTGCCCGATCTCGAGTGCCTCGCGTGTCACATCGATTGCTGTGTCCACGACTGCGCTCCCGAGCACCGCCGTGGTGACCGCCTCTACTCGCTGCGCAAAATCGGTGGCGCGGCACCCCACGAATGATGCGAGAACTCACCTGTTTCGTCCGTACCCAACTGTCGCTCTGCTCGCTCGGCACGCTCCCCTTGCGGTGCCAGAGGCTGCTGTGCTCGCGTGGTGTCGCAGTACCTGGGACGTATCGCTCTGACACCGCACGCGTCCCCGCCCCCTGCTCGCCCTCGTCGAACCAGGGACGCGGAGTCTCCGGTCGGGCCTGCCACCAATACTTCTTCTCTGCGTCGGCAGCCGCGCCAGAACGTGTGTCGACGGGAGATGCGGGCTGGGACGTCGTACCGCGGAATGAGTGGAAGCTCAACGCGAGTTCACGAAGCGGGCTGTGACTCCGACTCCCCGGTGGCGAGGACACATGCTCTGAGTGGCTAAGAGACCGCCCTCGCCCTCCGCCCTTTCCCGGCGATGGAGCGCGCGACGTCGGTTGGGGAAGTGGATTCGAGATCACGCGTGTCATCGGGACAGCAATGAGCGACGCCGCCGTGTCTCCACGGATGGTCGATATCGACGCGCCACGCCCGCGTTTGCGCCCCTCGGAGATTGTGCTTTGGCTCGAACTGGGGGCAGTCGCCTGAGCAGCAGGTGAGACATCGCGGTGCGGCGGAGTGACGCTGACACGCGGGCTTCCAAACGTAGTCTTCTCCAGGACAGGATCCGACTTTGAGTGTAGCGCAGAGGTGGCCGGAAGTGGGATGCCCTGCTGTTTTGGCGTTGCGCCTGGCGACGACGACGAGGAATGAGTCGCAGAGAGCGGGACAGGAGGAGGAGGCATTGAGCTCGATGCTGCTGGAGCTTTCGCTGGCCCGCGCTGCTGAGCTGTGCTTCTTTGAGGCTCCGAGGACGTGCGCGAACTGGTCTGCCTCGGGTTGCGCTTTGCGGACGAGCTTGAGCTGAAGGAAGACGTGATCGTCTGGAAGATGGAAGACTTTGTGGTGGGAGTAGAGGTAGAATTCGTCTTCACGCCATCTTTCGCCTTGTCCTCTTTTGACCGCTTCTCGGATGCGGAGTCGTTGGTAGAGGCACTGCCAGGCGCAGCGGAAGGTGACATGTTTGTGCGCAACGGGGACACCGATATGTCCGTACAAACTCCAACCTTGCAAGTAGTCGTCATGAGATCGCTTTCCGGCCACCGTAGACATCGGTCACGCACCTATGACCCACTCCCAGCCTTTTCGACACGATAACTCGACCTGTTAATCTTGTATTCGCCACGATTTGGTCCTACAATCTGCAGGCCTCTCTCGTTGTAAGCAAATATATAATCGGGTCCGGTCACCATAGGAGACTACACGCACCTGTGATCCGCTCTGAAAGTCGCGCGGATGATAGAATGCTGCGGTCGCGAAACGTGTCTAAAGGTCCACAAGAAACCTGTACTGATGGGCAGATCTTGGACTAGCGGCGCTGATGAAGCTCTTGTCTGTGCTTGAAACAGATGGCTGCCAGAGGTGAATCCAAGGCAGAGAGATCGCAGATTGGCTTTCGCAGTCAGAGCAAGCTCGTCGTCGCGACTGCAGTCGCATCCGAGTACAGCTTTTCGGTCAGAGCTGCGGTGGGGGTCTACAGTTGCCGAGCTGTGTATATATACGTGGTCGAGGTCCACAGAATCTCGTGCTAAGGACGTGCGGTGCCGTGGTGGGTGTTCGAAAGCAAGGTGCACATGCTCGTCGTCGCTCCGCATGTTTACGACGCCTTCAGTCCGATGACGACTCGCGGAAGGGGTAAGCAATAAGCTTCTTGACAGCCTCGCTGATCCCCGCAGTTTGCCCAAAAAGGCTCGTCCAGTCGCGCTCGCCAGGCCGGTGCACCTGCTGCAAAAGACGAAAAGACGTGACCCAGATGTTACAACGCAAAAATGACCACAAGTGCACACTTACGGTACCGAAAATGAGGTGAGCAGCGTGGGCTAATTGTTTATATGAGGTTCTTTCTGACGGGACGATTGTTGAGACAGCATGGCTTGTTCGGCGAACTACACGCGCATGCGGAAGCGCACCCCACAGAAATGTGGGTGCATCATGAGCAGAGTATGACACAAGTTCTGTCGCCTGCGAGTACAATCCTCGAGAGCTGCATTTGCGGAGTCCTCGGTGCTGTACCTCATGGCGGCTCCGGAGAAGGTGCGATCAAGTGTCTCAGCCAAAATAGGAAGGTTCCGTTATTCAACGCACGCTTTTGAAAAATGCTGTACAGCTGTATAGGTCTTCTCATAACGCAATATCACTGGATATTTCTTTCACAGAATTACATAGACATAGAAGCCACTCGGTACCATATGCGGTTATCGGCGACATACTCTACCTGAAGGTGAAAGATCGATTTTGATGCAATAGGCGCCCGGAAGGTGCGCAATTTTCCTGGGATCAAAATGGTTTCTCTCGCTGCAAGCGAGCGAACTCAGGGACACCTCAGCCTGTATACCATCTTACAAGGCAGAGGAACCTCAGAGGCACTATCGCTGCAAGTTTCAGCTGCGTAGACTTGGCAGATGCGGCCAAAATTCCAAAATTGTCGTTTCGCGTTCAAACTCTCCGAATCTCGAGGTCAGCTCTATTATTAAAGGTATAGAAGTGTATAAAAACAAAAAGAACGGGCCTAGCCGGGAATTGAACCCGGGACCTCCTCCAAACGTCCAGCCCGGAGACGGGATGGGACCCTAAGAAGGAATCATACCACTAGACCACCAGGCCGTTGTATTAACACGTTTCAGGCACATTCTGTACCACAAACCACCTCCATTCCAGAATTCACAGCTTGTGTTGCCTGCAGGCAAGCTGTATTTCTCGCTATTCTACTACTCGGACAGCGGTATGCGATTTTAGAGGGATTTCCATCAACAATGATCTCCGCCTTCATGGAAATGGTGGGATTGCTGTCACATTCCTACGGGTGTCCTAAAATACCCAAATATACATCACTAAAATGCAGCGTGCTTGACCTGAATCTACAAGAGCAACTATGTATTCTTGAGCCCTTCCTCCGCCGCACGCCGAGAAGACTTTCTACAGACTTGCCTTTTACGTCTTGCTCGGGAACTGCCGAGAGGCCTACGCAGTATTGTAGCGCTCAAAACCTTCGTTCGTCCGAACCGTCACAGAATCCTACCGCCTGACTTGGCTCGAATTGAACCGATGCTCTGTGGCATGGCATACTTGCAATTCAAGATGCTGCCGCCTTACAATACATCACCACAGTCTCATCTCGAGAGTGACTGCCACGAACTTCTCGTCGAGTCCTCGATACAAGGACGACCTCAGGTGAAGCTATCACAGGGGGCCCATTGTTTGATGGCCTACATCTGAGGAACCAGCAACTGTAGTAAGAGTCTACTCTAACTGCTATACAATGTGTATGGCGTACAAGGAATGCGGACCACGTCTGTGGAACGAGGAAGCAGGTGAGACTCAGGTTAGCATGAGTAGAGCATTTCGCACAACTGACTTGACACATAGACAATCTCTCCCTTTTCTCGCTCAATATACAAGACTAGTGGGCGGCTTCTACAAGGTTGCACTGATCTATGTCACCAGCTAGCGGAAGCTGCTATCGACCTGACGATCTCACCATAACTCGGGTTTCTTTCTGCGCAAATGGACGCTCAGCAACTTCAAAACCCTCATCTTCGGCTTTTGAAGGGTTACGAGTCTGGCTTGTATATGACTGCAGTGGGATCTGGACCATATAGGTGAGTGCGTCTTGGGTGTAGCCGTGACCGACCGGAACTCACGCTCGCAACTATCAGGACGCTGAGGATTCAAACAAGACAAGTCTGTAACAGCCTGCTATACGCTCACGGTGATCGGCAATGGAACATGCGCCTTGTTTTTTCCTACACGCGTGCGCCCCGAGTGCGTGCTTTCGGGTACCAGGTCGTCTGCGGGCAGCCTCGGTACTGGAACTAGCACAAGGCCGTGTGTTCTACCGCAAGTCAGATAAACCTGCAATGGCATGTCATACGCTTACAGTTATCGACAGTGGAACATGTACCCCTTTTAATAACGAGCGTGCACCCCAAGTACGTGTTTTCGAATGCCAGGTCGTCTGCAGGCGATCCACGTACTTGAACCAGCACAAGACCCTGAGTTCTACCGCAAGTCAACGTTGGACGGCTGTACGCGCTCCTGCTTGCGGCTGAGGATATGGGTCTTCCTCTACCCATGCACCGCTCGTGGGATGGTCTTGTGTTAGTCCAATCTTTCCTACAAAGGCAACGGTCCTGACATCTCCAGCACCACCTTTAGGTGCAGGAACTCATCCTCGGCAACTTCAAGCCCTCATCTTCGGTCAATTTGCCGCTGCATACGACCGATTATTCGACATGATGCCGAGGCTGACACGGCTCGCCGCGGCTAGGGCAGTCGAGGGCGTACGTCTATCTAGATGGCTCTATCACGTTATTCAGTTCGCTTCCACTGTCATCAGGGTTACAACGACTTATGGCAAAGGCGCCGATTCTAATAGTCTATCGATATAGCTTCAGGGGCTAAAGCCAGTTCGCCATGCGGGGTATATTCAGATGTCAGTGATTGGCCCGACCTTCGACCATTCTGTGCCAGCAACATTGCAACATGCTGTCCAACGATCTCCCACAAGCGCCTATGCCGGTCGACAGGAAAAATAGCGGATGTCGATGGATAAATTTGCTGTGCGGCATCCTCCCTCGGCAGCCTCTTCCACCGATGTACTGCCAGCGTACGCAACAAGGTGTGCACGATTAACGATTTCCTATCGTCATGAATGCTTTTCTTCTCACGCACGTCTTCCAGTATGCTTATCCGTCGGCATCGGTTTTTGCTCGGAAAGTCGTTACGCTTTACCCGCAGGACGACTGTATGGGATGCGTTATTGCCTTCAGAAAGTGGGCCGAGGGCCTGCTCGCCGCGGTTAGTCAGCGGTGTTTGAGGACTTCAACGTGGCCGCTCTAACGTGCACGCCAAGTGCGACCTCTCGGCAGGACCGCGTTGAACGCATACACAACTCTACTCGCTCCTACACCTTGTACCTCCTCGTGTAGGGGTGAGCGTCGTCACCTCTTTTCCACGCACAGCCTGGAGGCATGCCGAAGCGAACGTCGGGTGCCGCCGCTCGCAAGCACCCCCTCCTCGCGGTATGCTCAACTGGGCCGTTTTGACTCCCCGGTTTCCCGATGCTCCAACGTGGGGTGTTTGCGAGGTACGCATCTCTATACAGCCCTTGCAATATCCCTCTCGGTGGGCCCAAGCAACCTTCCTGGCTACTGCTGCGGTGGCTACTTGCTATCCGATGTCCGACGGCTGGCCATCGACAGCTGACGTGCGCACCGTCGGTGCTTCTAGTCTGCCCTACCGCTAGCTGTGCTTCGGCTTCCGCTCTCTCCGATAGCCTCCACATACATCTGCGAACCCATCCATTGCTGGACGCTGCGCATGTGAAGTGCGGGATGGCCATTTGAAATCGTGTCCCTTGCGGGCCTAATGAAGGGCCTTTGTTACTGGGTACCATTCACTGACTTGTCAACTGATACTTGCCAGGTAGTCGAAAGTATGGTTTCTAAACCCCACCGTGATGACGAGTCCGGCGTTCATGGGAAGTCAAACTACTTTTCGGTGCGTGCGAAATCTTTTCCCTGCAGCGACTCGTACCATGACGCCTTTCAGTTACGGCATTTATGTTGAAAACACGAGTAGCGGCGGGCTCCTCTCCCAGGGTGCGGGATACTAGGGAACTTCGAGATGATGTGACGTGTTCGACCTGGTCGGCCAGGCACGGGCTTCTCTGCCTCACTGACACATTGCGGCTATTCCAGGCTCCATTTTCCCTTCATATGTTTTGACTACCGGAGAGGGCACAGGTCGATTTCTTCCTTCAACCTCCACCTTGTTCGGCACGCAGGCAGCATAGCAAGCAGCCCATAATCGTACGTCCCTGCTGTATCACCAGACCGCCGACTGAAGCGTAACTCTATCAAGGTATCCGGGTCCAGTCAGGAGCGCATCATGACGGCCCGTGCTCTGCATAGTAGTCCGGCACGGCTGGCTTGCGCGGCGCGCTCTCTGTAGTTCCTCCGACTCGCATTACCGCCAGCCAGAACTGGTCTAGTCTTGCGCGCGGAGGCTTTGAGGCTGACATAGGCCGATACAACTTGCGGACGAGTCGGCTCGGTGCCGGACAGAATAAGCTCAGTTGAACGCCCTACAGAGTGTTTTCAACGCCTAACAGGCGCGCATCTCTCAGGTTCGACTCAATTAATAGACAGCCGTGCCGTCACCTTAAGAGGGTTTGGTCTTCTCGTTCGTGGCAACATACCTCCGCTGACCACCGCTATGCATACGGACGCCCTTCTAGAACTATTCAACGCCCTCCGGCTCCCATGCTACTGCGCGCGCTGCACTGATAGCATTTGGCGCTCCCTATCGCCAATTTGGCACTTTGTATTTGCACGAGACACAATGACATCGCCGCCGAGCCCTAGACCGTATGGGACAGGCCAGGAGCAGGGGCGCCGGCAGAGGACGTGCGTAACGCGTTATCACTATCTGTCAAGACGCATTTTTCGCTATTCCTCCGACTTTTCCAACATGCCCTTCCTCCCGCGAAGCCGACGTGATCCATTTACGCTGTCCATTCGCTGCGTATTAACTCTAGTCTATCTTTTTATACACAGGGTCGCACCGGGGCAAGGGCGATCCACAATCTCGCACCAACGTGCCCAAGCTTTGCAGGGTTTGACCGGATCCACGCACCACTCAAGACCGACCATCGCCCTTCCCAAACCCTGATACAAGTGGGTAGCCTGGAGGTACGTTCTACTGCAAAAGGTAGCCTCGCTTTTGCAGATCGATCTCATACGGTTACATTTGCTATCTCGCATGTACAGGTCCGGCTTCTGGCCCCCATCGTCCGCCATAAGCGACGACACTCTTCTGCCATTCATCGGAAGGAGTAGTCATCAGACACACGGCTTTGTCCCCTCGCCATCTTGGCTCGCTGGTTCGTGCAGCATGCGATTGGCTCGCTCTCCTCTTTTACCCTTACGTATACCCAAATTTGACCCACGCAGTGTTTGTCAGCCGATTCGCAGCTGATACCTCCCTCGAGGTCGCGCCTCTCCTTTCAACCGAGGTTGTTTAGGTTTGAAGGGTCGCATGTACTTACCGTCGGCATGATAGGCCAGGAGGTGTCTTCAAATTCGGCGCAAATGGCAGGGATCCTGTTTTGCTTATTTCGCCATACAGGTGCGATTCGTGCCGAAAGCAGTACACTTTGCTGACGTATCATTTCGACTCTCGCACTCTAGCCCATTGGGTACTCTGGAGATTCACCGGAAGCCGAGATTGCCCCTTGGCGTACTCCTGAGAAGCGGGCTGCAGAATCCGATAGTCAGAAACTGCCCCATGGGAAAGGTCTCTTTTGAGAGGAAGGAGGACGATCAAGGCACCCCAGGCGCGGACGGGCACCAGCTAACGCGCGGCTTCGAGCAGCAGAATCTCGGAGATACTGATGGGGGCGTTTACCGCCCGTGCGGTGCCCTATCAAGGTGGGCGACAGACGTCTGTGGCACTATTCAATATGTTAACTTCATTCATTCGCTCGCAATTGGTCCGCCGGTGGACACAGGGATTCGACATGGACGGGACAAACAATGCACGCTAAAGACTTCGCGGTGATACCGATCAGGAGCTTCCTACGAATCTTAGTTCCAGGCCAAGTTCAGGCTCGACTTCTCTCTTCTCCGCCGTACCCTCGATTCGGCCATTTTAAAATGTCCGTCTGGGTTATAAGGTCCTTGCCTCCGCTCGCTCAGACGGTCCAGTCTACTCCCCCGCACCATGTCTACCCGGTCATCCTCGTCAGCACCTGCCAACGGCCAGCCGTTCGTCACCCATCCTGCTTTGCGTATGTCCGCATGTCTCCGATGTAACTATGGCTCTTACCAGCTCCCCAGACCTACGCGATGCCCGAGATGCGCATATAGTATTCGAAGCCGTTCGCCTGAACATTTTACCGCTCATAACCCGCCGATTGACGACTGTCGAGCGAGAGCAACTCGTGTCTGGGAACGTCTTTGTATGGGAAGAGGCAGAGCATAAGCAAGGTATGTCGTGCCCATTGATAAAAATGCAAATAAACGCTGACCAACCCAGGTGGCCTGGAACGCTGGACAGACGGCAGACGATGGTGAGTCTTTCCGCCCTCCTGATTGATCCCGAGGCAGTCACTGAAGACGCCCTACAGGTCACAAAGTCGCATGCGGGGCGATTACCTCTTCTATGAAGAAAAGATCGATATCACACCCGAAGAGCGGGACGCCAAGGCCGCCCGTCGGTGAGTCCATCCAGCCTTCTTGTCACAGACCTGCGCAAGTCTGAACAATTCAAACCGCAAACCAGGGCGCGAAAGACCTTAGATCCCTTCTCGTACCAGCCCGCTCCCGTCCGTCGCCAGGATCGGCCTTCGAAGCCAGACGGGCTAACGAAGCAGACATATTCCATTCAAGTCCACAGTAGCAGCTACGAATCTCCCAAAAAGTGGCACATTGTAGCCTATTTCTCGGTGAGCTCTTTCTCCATTGGGTCATTATTCAGGCGCTGACAGATACTCAGGGCGACGATTACACCCGTCTCCCCGTCGTCGACAACTACGAGTACCTCCGCAACATCCGCATCCCAGACGGAGTATACTTTGCCAAAGGCAACCCTGCCAAAAGCGGACGCATCGTACTCAACATTGGCGAGGATCGTGAACACGACCATGACGCTTATGACGACCAACCCGGTTGGATCACACCGTCGTGGCCGCAGTCTCCATCCGAGGGGGGACACGATGTCGTTGGACCATCTCGGCATAGTTCATTGTCGTCAAGCTCTTCAGGCTCGCCATATGCGCAGCAGCCCGGTCGGCCGTCACCTCGCCCTGATCATACGGACGCGCGATATTCGCTCCCACGTCTGTCCACCGTGGCACCTCCGCATCATCTGACCGGACAGCCGCGCCCAGCATGCATTTCGGGAAGCCCCTACAGTCCGCTCACACCTGAGGACAGGAAGGCGCTCAATAGCTTCCGCGTCGTACTCTAGTTCTTATGGACATTGCTCGGGGGCGGTCCTACTCGGACGCACGGACAGGATATGGTTCTCCACTGTACTGAGTTTCATTCGCGCTTCTCTTCTCGTAATGTGACAATTGCTCAGATGCCTGAGATGGAACTTATACTAGCGTAATTCAGATAGGCACCGAGTAAATCTTCATGCACCTCAGTATGAAGTGTCCGACCTGTCCACGAGTGTGCGCCTTAGCCTCACAGGTGAAACACACCACGTATAGTAAGGAGTCTACTCGACACCGCAGTTCTGGAGCATCGCGGGACTACGTCGCTGACACTTCGGTTTGGGTCAAGACGACGGTCAACCTACAGGATTCTCATCAGAACGGCGTCGTGTTCATACACGCATCGTGTGCTGTGCTTTCCTTCAAACAATCATTGGTCGGTAGGTGCGCGGTCTCTTGGGGCTCCAGGATTTAAACTATTAGGATGACAGCCACTGATGACGCGACTTATACTAATCTGCAGGAAAAGCTTCATGCACCATTGGTGAGCTTTCATCTCGTTCTGCCATCGACCTCATTGATTGCTCCCAGTCCTGGTGAGATAAAGCCTTACGGCGGTCTTCGACATGACCTTAGGATAGTTCTCGGGGAGCCAGGCCCTATCGAGAACGCTTTCGGTGCCTATACTTACCGCCCTCCCCAGTACATGCTACCGTTCCTCTTTTCGAGGTCCCCCAGGTCTCCCTTGCTGAGGAAAGGTGCTGTGAGAAGATCGATGAGGAGGAGCATTCAAGCTCGGTGCCACCAGAGGTACGGCTCGAGACCAATGTGGAAGAAACCTGGGCTATTCTCATCATACATCTCGACAGACGTTGATACAGGAACAACCGACACCCTATCCAATGCCAAGAGCTGTCTACTACGATGCGTAAGTGGCTCTTCATGCGGTGTAGGCCAGTGTCAGAGGATGGAATGACTAAGCAAGATGTAGTATCAGCCGCGCACCGGCCCACACAGTGAGCCAGAAACAGAAAAGCGTTAGTGCACCCAGTAAATGGGACAGTGAGGTAAGCGAGAAGTCTTCCGTGAAGCTGTCATGGCAGCCCTCAGCGCATTCGCTGCGCCGCCGGATGTGGCGAATCTTGTTGCGCTCGTGGTCCGACTCAGGCCTCGACCCACGGAGAGGGGCGACGCTCAGGGCCCATGACGGTGCTTGAGGTTTGACCCCCGCACTACCCGTAGTACCGTTCCTGCTCCTCATGTTGAAGTCACGAGGGTGACAGTAAGGTATGGAAATTATAACCTCCTTCCGTGAATGGGCCCCGTCTGAACATTACTTGACAGATGAGTAAATTGTAGGCTGCAGGTCAGACGGTGGGTAGTCTTCTTCAGCGGCCCGGGCGACTGTGTAGATACATGCTTCTCCTGCGGCCTAGCCAAAGAGGAGCTCCGCTCTCACACCACCCTTGTGCAGGGCCACTTCCTTGATCGCGCTCGCGGCACCAATGTGATCCATCTACCGCGCTCGGGATGAACTGCGCCGCTCGGAACCTATGGCGGTAGAGTCCTTTGCGGCGGATGCTCTGCGTTGCCTTGGTTTAGGAGCCTTTTGACCGCTACTCGACCCGTGACTGTCCGTTTCTGACCTCTGTCCTTACACGAAGGCGCCTGTCACACGCTTGGGTCCCGTATGTCCCATGGGCACAGGCTCCGCTTCCGTATGTTTCTACCCACGCTGGTCTGCTCTCTGTTGCACTGCTTCCAGCCAGGAGTACGCTGACCCTACTCCCGTCAGACGACGCGCAGATCGTCGACGGCGGCCGGCTCCCTAGACCGCGATGCGGCGCACTTCCTCGAGCCCTCCCGAGCCGTAAGGCGGCCATTGTACATCACAGGGTCCCCCACAAGTATGCCTCAAAGATTACAAACTTATGTCTATCGACCTGCCGACACGTCGAGTCCCATTAGGACATGTCGCTACTTTCATAGCGCATCCTGTGATCATGATGAATGGTGCCGGGGTGCGTACACTGGGGAGCAGCTCATGATTCCGAGGGCGGGTCGCGCAATCTTGTGACTTCGTAGCGGGCTTTAGGAGTCAGATACATGACCGTTTAGGTAGCTCGAGTGTCCACGTCCGTCGAGCAAGCCCTCCACACTGCGTGATGAAGATAGCATTAGAGCGCATCTTGCATTGGAGGACCAGGGTCATAGATCAGCAACGGCGGGGTCTATTGACTGCTCATTGGCATCCGCTCTTTGTCACCAGACGTGTATCAAAAAATAGCCGCTGTGTAGCCCGTAAACGACGCACGAAGTCAGCCAACCGAGAGCGAAGTCTCGGGTCGACGCAGTAGGTCGAAAGAGGCAGTGCTTCGACCTGGTCGCGTGATGATAGGTATGTTGCTTGATCGTTTGCGCACCCTCTGCGTTGTGGAGTATAGCGTCATTGGCAAGCTTTCCAAGTACGTTTCCTCTGCGCGAAACGCAATTGCCGTGCTGCAAGTGATCTTCAACTGGGGACGACCCGTACGCAAAGAGAGAAGGCAGACCATTTCCAACGCTACGGTTGCTGCGCAAACGGTCATGTAGTCGTGAAAACAGACCCAGCATCCGTGTTGATATGATACACTCCGTCGATATGACGCTTTCCTCGCAAGGCAACGTTTGTGGAGGTTCGATCTAAGTCAAACGAGTGGAGAGCTCTCTGCAAGAAGTGTAAAGGGCTTCCTACAGATACGCATCAGCCACACACTCTCCTCAATATATGATGCGTCCTACTGGGCATGCGACACGAAGTATCGTTTGTAGCCTCGTCAAATATGCTGCAGCTAGCGGCTCGCCTCTGGCGGCTGGAACGCGCCTACGATGCCGCAGGAGCTGCGTGGAAACACGACAGGGAATCTCGCCTTCGCGGGAAGTCATGGGCTATGCGGTAAAGGGCACGAGCGTCGCAAGGAGGACGGGTACTATGGTGCAGGGGGAGGGTGGGTTTTCGGGCGCCGCCAAGGGCACAAAAGGCGATCCCGATGCGTGAGTGCACAGCTGTAAAGAAGGTCAGCAGTGGGAAAACTCGACGTTTTGGGTTTGCACCGTGAGAGTGGTTTATATCCACTTGGCTACCACCAGGTATGTGTACAACTTGCTCCCGCTCGTACCCAGGTGTATGAACACGGTTCCTGGTGAAACAGGGGCGCGATTACACGACTGTTGCGCTTGTGTTTGACCACCCATATATGCAGGGTAAAGGTGGATTTCTGGTGCTCGCAGACGGTTCCCGCTCCGCGGGCGGCACCCTGAACACAGGACATACCATAAAAGGCATCTCCCTTGACCGAAGCATATTCGAAATGACGAAGCGCGAATATATTGCGAGCCAAAATGCGAGGGAAAGATGATCATGATCAATCGAGAGTGAATGCTTGCCAATCAGGACGTTTATCGCTCAAATGGTTCCTGCCCAGGCGCGAGATATCCGATAGGTGACGCATCGTCGGCCTCCCATGCGGACAGTTCCAAGGCTGGTCCATCGTTCCCATATGTCTCACAATCTAGTACGGGATGAGCACAAGGGCAAGAACATGATCAGTGAGAGCCGGATTGCTTACTGCGACCATCTGCTGAAGCTTCAGAGGCATGCCGACCATGACACTTTTCCGACAAGCCCTGGATGCGAACATAGCGCGGGCCTTGCTGCAACGGACCATCTGACCTTGTGGTTGATCCCGGAGGAGATGCAGTAGCTCCTCAAGGTCTGCCAAATGGCAGTCAGCTCGGGATCGAAATGGCAATGGGCGGGATCTTCGCTTGCCTTTCATGTCAAAGACGGTAGTCTTGCTGACTGGTTGCGCCACCAGTCTCAACCGCTGTCGGCCTTCGAATTGGTCCTCGGGATTCCCTCCGGTGTCTATTTCAAAGCCATTCTGCCTCAAGATCTCGATATTTTCGAGTGCAAGGAGCTCATCGGAAGCTGTTAGCTCCAGAGGTCTCGGGCTGTAACTGGGGTTTAACGCTGTCGACGAGCTGCTAAATACCGAACGCACCTGATTAAAGCCTGTGAATCAATCTTGGTCGTTTGCTGCAATGTTTCGAAGTTGTACTTCTCGTCTGCCGCGTGCTGGTCCACAATGAACAGGTCATCCATCGGGCACGCCTGGGTATTAGGCACGGCATGGTCAGAACCGGAGCTACGTCTTCTGACGATGATAAAGCCCAGGTTGAATTGCCCGACAACCTCCATGGAGCTAAAGTCAACCTTGGTGATGACTCGGGAAAGTGCTTCCTCAGCGTCCGCCGCTTCTGCGGAGTCGACTCCGGCTGTCCGAGCAAGGGAGCGTGCCGAAAGGGGCATCCCCCTTGTGGCGTTATCTCTTTCGGACGTATTGCGCAAGCGCTGCCATGCCGACGAAGTAGCCCTGAGGTCGAATCGCAATTTGACAGTGTCCACACCAAACGACTTCACGACCTCGGCTGGTCTCCGAATGGGCGGACTGGGGGCAGCTGATGAACCCGATGGAGGCTGCTCAGCAGTGTCAAGCGGAGTTCCAGGCGTCGCGTCAGCTGGTCCAGGTTCGAGAGAGTTTTCCCCCCTTGTGCCTCGCCGACTAGTTTCCTGAGAAATGGAAACCGTTCCCTCCTCCACCTCCGCACAGCCGTCGTCAGCGTCCTGCTCGTTCTCACTGGAATCCGACCCCTGCCCGCCCCTTGCCACCTGACTACCCGGAAGCGCATACGAGGCCATCTTAGACCGGAATCCGAGCTTCGAGTGTTGCGCAGCAATAATGCTTTCGGGAGGAGAACCGTGGTGGGAAAGCTTGGGCCGCTTCCGAGGCACGTCTGGAGCGAGGCCGTCGGCGTTGGCTGTTCTGCGAAGGTTCCACGCTGCACCAGAAGTATCGAGGACGAGCTGAGTGCTATCTTTCTTCGGTGCGCGAGATGCCTTGTTGAACGGCGTGCACGATATGGCTGGAGAGGGCTGGGGAGCAACTGCAGTTGGCGTGAGCGACGGGATCGAAGGCCAATCGGAGTCTTTGGCGGGGGAAGGATGACGCGTGGAAGAAGTCCTTCCATCTTCTTGGGCCGGGCTACCGGTCCCATCGTCGCATATTTGCATGGCCGTGGGCGATGTCGGACCTTCGTCACCCGTAAGCTCGGCAATGTCGACTTGCGAAGTGTTGTCGAACTGGTCAACAGCCATGGGAGCCTCATCGCAAGTGCCTCGCGGCAAACTGTTTGGTGGGAGTGTCGCTTTGGGCTCCAGCATTCGCACAGTAGTTTGAAAGGCTGAGGACTCGGAAGCATTGCTCTCGATGAGAAGTTGGGGTTCACCCATGTCTATGTCAACATTGCTAAGCGAGGAAGAATGCACGACCTCTACTTCGTCGTCAGAGTCGTCAAGGAACAAGGGCTGAGAACCCGTCGGGACCGCAGAGGCGGTTGGGGTGCTGCATTCCGTAGCGCACGGTTCTCCGGGAGGACCGCGGGGTGCCGACGCCTTCGCGCGTGGTGTTGCTTGCGTTTGCGTTGGCTTCACAGAGTATGTCGACCGTTCAGGCGCGAAACGCTCTTCCAAAGCGGTCTGCCGGGAAACGTTTAGTGCGAGAACTACACGCCTCTTCTCCGGAGACCGTACCTTGAGGGCCTGTACCAGGTTATCCTCGCTATGAATGAATATTGTTCGTTTGTCAGGGCTCACATTGATGTCATGTGAGCCTGTATGCAGGTATTGTGAGCTTTTCATGTACCGATGAAACGTTTTACTTACCATTTGGCAGCGTAAAATTTGCTACGATGAACGGCACCTGAGTGGCGTTGAAGGTTCGGTAGGTCTCGTTGAAAGCCTTCTGAACCTGGAAGCCGTAAGCACGTGCATTGCAACAAGATCAAACGAGGTACCTTCGTGGGGTTGCACGGACGGCCGTTGATGAAGAAGAACTGTCTATCTGATGCACTTCTCCCGCAGTTGAGTGAGAACTTAGAGACCATACCGCGCACAACGACCTGCGTGGTGGTACTATGACGGGCGTTATTGAGCATCACTGTAAAGAGAAGCATACGACAAGACACATACGCCTCAGTACTACCCGCGTTCATTCTGCGCAAGGCAGACTTCTCAGTCTCGACGTCGAACGCCAACTCCAGTTCCATGAGATTCTCCAACGTCTTGGGTCCCCAGAGAGCGGATATTGATGAGGTGAGAGAACTACTCCCGTCCGTGCGAAGCTGTATCGATTTTCGTCTGCCAACATGTTGGTCAATTATGGACATATGCCAGTGGAGCGCATGTACTCGCCCATTCAGCTGATTGGACACAACGAGTCTGACACCACCGTTCTCATGTGTGCATGGGACAAGTGCATATGCATTTAGAAGGTTCAAGGCCTTCCCGAATTCGCGCTTCGCGTTGCGCTCGAATTCCTTCCTGCGCACGGGAAGTGGCTTGAATATGCCAGACACAGTGACCGTTGTTCCCTTCTGCTCACAGCGGTCAGTTGCTGCAGACAAATTGATATCTAGAACGA
Source organism: Phanerodontia chrysosporium (assembly GCA_001910725.1). Classification (NCBI taxonomy): domain Eukaryota; kingdom Fungi; phylum Basidiomycota; class Agaricomycetes; order Polyporales; family Phanerochaetaceae; genus Phanerodontia; species Phanerodontia chrysosporium. The sequence goes on from MJGA01000020.1 coordinate 248,300, forward strand.
ACCTGGCGCGCGACCTTCCCGCTGCGATTAGTAACGCGGCCGAGTCTGTCAAGTTCCAAGACAGTGCCTACAGGCGCTGTACTTGCGGTAGCCGTTGTGATTGTAACGGAGCCACTAAGGGCACAGAGCGAGGCTAAGGCTTCACCACGGAAACCGAAGGTTGTCACCGAGTTCAAGTCCTCGAAAGAGGAAAGCTTTGAGGTGTGGTGTTTCAACGCTGGGAAAACGACTAAGAAGATCGCTTGGTGAAACGAAAAATGGACGTACCGACAACATCATAGTCTGAAGACGCAATTCCGGTCCCGTTATCAATGACTTCAATGCTGTCGAGACCATGGTCCTTGAACCGTACCTCTAACAAAGCCAGTGTTAAGTATGATGGCCCATGGGACAAGTTCGGTTGGGCGTACCTATATTTGTCGCGCCAGCATCCAAGCTATTCTCAACAAGCTCTTTGACGGCAGTCTGGAGGTCGATAACAACCTGACCTGACGTGATTCTGTGCGCGGTAAGCGCGTCTATGGCCTTAATGGAACGCGTCTCGGAGAGCATCGCATCGCTGGTGGTCGCCATCAGGCTCCGCGAAGATATGGCTTAGTTGTGGGGTATATGTATATAAGCAAGAACAGTATATTCCAAAATATGTCGTGTAAGATGAGCAAAACGAGCGTGAATGTCGCTGCGCGACGTAGAGGTGAGGGGCGAAAGGAAGAGGCGAGGCGCCGGGACAAGCCACCAAACGGTGACATGGAGTGACGAGGGTGACATAACGCTCAGCACTTGTCACCCTCCAGGTACCTCGTCTCTCCGCGGTCGTGCAGAAAGAGGAAAAAAATAGCGGCGTCCTGCAGCACCACCTGCTTAGCTTCAAATAGTAATAAACTGGTGTAGTTTTTCATGTGGAACGATGAAAGGGGCGAATACATTGTTGTACATGGTCTTGAAATTGATCGCGTCCGAGTCTCAGTTCGTGATGCTGGCGTAGGCCAACCGAAGGTTAGCATAACGCAAATTCGCAAACATATCAGATTCTCACGGGTCATACGTAGAGTCACTCCCCTCAGCAGTACACGCCACCAGCCAAGCTTTACACCGGACTGTCACCAACAGCTTCCCGCAATCGCGACACGGGGGTAATTTGCACATCTATCCCATGGGTGATGCGTGGCGCACTTCCAGGGCAAGGAGTATCGTCGACATTTGGAGAAGGAGCCAAAAAGGTCGCTCTGGCCGGTGATCTAAGCGCTACCGATTCCAGGATTTCGTTGGACGTGACAGACCTATAATCCAGACCAAAGTCAGCCGAAGAAGACGCGAAAAGAAAGCATTCGGTACATTGTTAACATGACGTTCGTACTGAAGGCGCGAGACGGAGATTTGATACTTTCAGAGCCCTTGGTTCCGGACGGATCGCTGTACACTCATCAGATGGGTTCGCACTGTATTCGAACGGAGGTATACTTTTCTCTAGCCTTGTTCATTTCCAGGAGGGAGACCACGGCCTGTGAAGATACGATGACGCTGTCCTCTGATTGTCAAAACACTGTGTGTACAAAAAGAAAGGTTCAATACCTGACCGTCACCCCCGGAGCTGAGAATATATCGCCGACATAGACTAGAAAATTGCTTTAGCATGTCCCCAATGTACTCGTCTGGTTTCGCGTACCATTCAATTTCATTAAAGCAAATGCCTAGCCACCCATGAGCAAAAACATGGAACGACGCTTGAGACCCGAACGCACCAGGGTTAAGACGTTTATCAGAAAGGTAATAACAAAATATCCCAAGCCCTGCTTGTACAAATGGACCCAGAGCGGCGAAGAGCTGGCTTCGCGGATGCGCAGGAGCCCAAAGACCGTGAACAACAGTATGGCCAGGTCGAAAATCAAAGCTTATGGCGTGGGTTAGTGACATGATAGGCCAACATCGCTGGTACGCACTGTATACATAAAATGGGACTGGGCCTCCAGCACCTGTAACGATCTCGCAGGTTTTGTCGTACTGCAGCCAAGCGTCCACAGCAGGCACAAAGAATACTGCTGACGCTTAGCGGGCAATGTTCCTGACGCCGTACCAGCGAACGTACCTGTGATCCCAACAGCCCAGTGGCCCAAGGCCATCGCGGCCAAAGTCGCGGTTGCCCATAGGTTACCCCGCCATAGCGTCATCCTGCGGAGGCTAGTCAGCTTATGTCTGTTACGACGCAAAGCGCACGTACGCGCGAAGCATGATGCTTTCACTGGCGAACACCACTGCCATACAGCCTAGGAACTAGTGACAGTAAGTGAAATGTCAAACCTCCGGTAACCTGAATACCCACCCAGAGCGTCTCGTTCGCCGCTATATCAGAGTATGTCAGGAATGACCTCAGAGTCACTCGAAGAGATACCACGCACGTCCGCACAGATTGAGCTCACTGCGCTCGGATCAGCTGGGACGTCAAAACATAACAGGTCGTGGGTACTCACAAACCGATTGTAGCCGCCAGAAGCGAATACCGCGCGCCGAGGTATGGCAGCTATCCCGAGCGAGCACTCAGCCTAGACTGCTCTTCCCGGTGAATGGCGTCTACTCACCAGTGTCCACCTAAATCTCAGCTTTCGCATGAGAAGCGGGATTTCTACGTGGTTCAAGGTAGACAGGAAGTGCCAGCTGCTGGGAGTTTAGCGATGGTCCCACGGAACAGGCATGAGTTACGTACGAGTACAGGCCGAACAAGAAAGTGTTGACCTTCTGGGCGTACTGCGCCGAGACGTGGAGCACGTGAGGACTGAGCCAGTCAACCATCCATTCGATCCTGTGGGACGCATTCGATGTGAGTTGGTGTAGAGCACGGTCCGATGCAAAAGAGATGTACGTTGAAGGCAGCTATTACGGATATACGTGAAGGAGTGTAAGAGATGTGGGTGGGAGGAGCCGATCATCCTTCTTCTGCGCCGCATAAGTAGTCCGGGCAGTCGGTAAGTGCGCAAAAGATGTCCGTTTCTCAGTCGACCGGCAGCTGTGGGTCTGTCGAACATTTCCAGATCCGCTTGCGTTTTCTGCGATGGCAGAGGCGCCCTGGCCGTTTGTCCGCCGCTAAGCCGCATCGGAGGGGCAAGCGCACGAGCGAACCTGCTTCTCGGCATGCCCGAGAAGGGCGGGGAGACGGGGTCTCTGGGATGAATAAGGCAGGTTTGCGATAAGGCACAGCGTCGTTCGCAAGATTGTGTCAGGCTAATCTGGTGATCAAAGAAGCGGCGGGGCACACACATGCGCTGTCCCATCCCTCAACGCTGGCCCAACGTCGGACTTCTCCCTGGAAGAAACTATTTTCGACGAGCACAGCGCCACAATCATGAACAGACTGCCGGAAGATCCATCGCACTGAAATCTCCCACCGGCTACCGGTCCTGCAGCGGTGCTTGACGTTACTCAAACCAGGATTTCGTCCTTGGGCAACATGCTGCCGTGGGCCGCTGCGCGTGAGCAGCCGCGGCAGGGCCATGATGTCAGGGTAGGGTGAACGATTTGCAGGCAGGTCTAGTGCTTCACCGAGTCTCGAGGAGTACTTTCTCGCGCAACCGAGCTGGCAACGCACCGGGTATTCTGTGTCACATCGCTGTCGCTAGCGGGCGGGACCGCTTCAGAACGGCCGCGCGCCCTGGGGTGGGCCATCCATGCGCCGTTTGCGTGCCTCGAGCACGCGAGCACCGGCGTCGACGGCCGCGCGGGAGCAGGCAAAAAGTGTCGCGACACCTGCGGATGGTTTAGCACGGGTCTGCGGAGAGAGCGGATGCAGGGACGCACGAGCAGCGTAACGTCAACGGTAGTGCATCGGAACCCAAAACCGGCGGGCAAGCGCGACAGCCGTCAGGCGAGGACATGCCCGAGGGTGCCTGCCAATTCAGCGGACCCTCTACGTGCAACGGCCCCGGTCTCTTCTGCACGGCCAAGCGTTGGGGTGCACGGCACCGTCGAAGCCGTGCACGGCCGAGTGCCACAAAGCCCAACCGTTGCCCTCTCGAATCTAAGGCAACCTTATCAGCTCGCGACCATTACACAGTCAATTCAACATATTCAATGTACCCCTGCTTGCATCCTCGTCGTTTGAATGTATACAGTTGACCCTGGCGTACGATATGCGACATTCGGGGCCAGTGGGCGGTTTGAAGATCTTTGGTACCAGGGGTCACGGAAACTGTAAGGCGCTTCTCGCTCAGAGGACCCAGGACACTCCTAGCTCTCTCCTGTCCGTCGTGGTCGAAATCCTCGCCTCACAGAAATATAATGATGCTGTTGCGCATCTCACCCCTCTGGCATCGTTTATGATGCAACTTCCATCCTTTCTAGTTAAAATCCTCGCTGGATATGTAACGGTTGACCCACGCGCGCAGCACATTGCTGCCACGATGCCTGCGCACGCTGATGCCCTGCATACTCAGGAAGATCGTCTTCCTTCATCATCTCATCTCCCAACCAGGCCAACGACCTACATTTCAGGTGCTCTAAGCTGCCTCATGGCTCGCTGAAAACTCGGTTACCCGAGGTAAGGTCGGCCTTGTGACTGGCAGGCTTCTATCTGACATCTCGTCGGCCGCAGATCCATCCACGCAATGTCTGTCGACTTCTCATGCCCATTCAGCTTCGGCACAGCCGGACGCAGGCGGTCCGTGAGACTAAAAGTCTGCTACGAGCTGCCAAACTGTCCATGGGAAGCGTTCTCCCGGCGGGGTATATAGCTGCAGGCATGCGTCGCACGCCCGTCCCAGACCTTCGGAGAGCTTCTCCTTCATGAGCTTTGTCATAACTGATTGGAGCACGCATTGGAAGCGGACCTCGTATCTTTGTGCTGCGCCGCTGCCCTGCCTTGACCCTCTTCCGCGCTGAGGCTCGCTCATTGCGTCCTCTTGCATGGTCAGCTAGTCACCCCCTCGTCCGTCGCGGCATCACTCCGCTAGCCTAGTTATACTCCTGATATATCTCGGGACGACTATCACGATGTCTTCCTCAATCACGGCATCCTCTGTGAGCTCCAGTGCGCCTACGGAATCGTCCTCTCCTGGGCAGGCCGTCGAGCCCAGTGGTCCGCCTCCACTCTTGTCATCACAGGCCTCGCTGTACTGTATGTTCTACACCTGTTCGATGACTTCACGGACTGATGATTTCGTCGTACAGTGTACACATTTCTTGGTGCGCGACATTCTCATGGGGTACGGGATCCGTAGGACACTCATCACGGCTCCAGTCACGCTCGTCCTGCTGCTCTCAGTTTCCGGAGCGATCGTCATCCGCTCTTTGTTCTTGCGGAGGAGACATCGCCTTCTGGTGGAAGAGGCGATACGGAACGGCACTTACGTTCCACCGTCGGTCAGAGCGAAGAGGTTGTTAGGCCAAAAGCCTGTCATACATGATGCCTATGTCGACCTCGATGACAGCAACGCCGAGGGAAAGTCGAGGATGCTGGAAACTGGGGTCGCACGGTGGTGGGATATCAGGGTGCGTCTTTATACAGCGGGTCAATGAGTCGTGCGACTCAGGTGCGATCCAGCCTGTATCCGTCATGATCCTCAAGCCCGACAAGTCGCCATATTTCGGTACAGAAAACGGCGTGACGGAGCAGGCCGTTCCAGCTAACCTTCCCGTACGGGCCCCTTCATTATGGCGGTCCATGTTCTCGTTCCTGTCGCTTCCGCAATTCATGAACAGGTCACCCGGGTCGCAGCAGGGCTCCAGAGGGTCTGCGGCAGCGCCATCTGCCTCTGATGCCTTTTGTTCGACAAATCAGAAGACAGACAACAATTTGCAGGTCCCGCATTACGCTCGGGTCTCCGTGATAGTCGCCATGCCACGGCCTCCTTCACATCACGCCCCACAAACCGGACCTTGTTCGCTCACCACCTCATGCACTCATTCTGGGCTCGATTCTCAACCTCATCTACCGCCTCACGACGAGACCCCGGAGGAGACACTCCCGCATCTGGAATTGGGTATCTCTGACACACTTCTGTCAGGGTGGGAAGAGAGTGACCTGCGGGATCTTGTCGACAGGGTTTCCCGGTAATGTGCTAGGAATTTATGCATTTTGTTGTAGCTAGGTTAACCGCCTCACAGTCAACCACGGACTTTTAACACATGTGCGCGATTGTATCACCGATACTTACGTTCAATGGTATGACTGCAGGATGCTGGCGATTCACACGAGCTAACTCAGTCGTTTCTCCCGCTGAGAGCCTCCAGCAGAACTGTGTACATGTGCCCGGCTATGTACCAGATGGTAAGCTGAGCTCCGAGGTCCTTCGTTGAGATCGAGCGAGGTCGCGTGCAAGTCCCTCCGTATCAGCGAAGTGCCTTGAGGTCCTCCGCGGCTCGTGGAAAACCTGACTTCAGTCTCCAACTTCCAATACTCCAAGTATACAGCTTGAACACTTTCCGTTGGCTCTGAGCGGGCTGCTACTGAACTCTGCTCGGGCAAGTGCGATCCGAAACAGGCAACCGAGAGCTTTGGATCCTAACAAGGACAAACAGCGTCCGAGAGATGGGATGACGTCACGACAGGGCGTGGTTGCTGTGACATCACGACGCCACTGACGGCCTGGGAGGTTGCTCCAGCTTTGATTTGGCTGCTGGCGCTGTCACGCGAGTGACGCCATGGTGAGGGGCCATATAAGCCTCTACGGAGACGCGACGTCCATTCCACAACTCTTTCACCTTACGACCATCTACGACCCATTTCTCACTCAGACTCTGACGTTAACGACTTTTACATCTTTTTTCTACGATCATCATGGCTGGACTTCCTCCTCTCAGCGCTGAGCCCGGCACTCCTGCCCACGAGTGGGCCGCAAAGACCACTTCGGCTCTCGATCCCAACCCCGACACACCCTCTGTAGCCACTATGAACCCGACGACGCGCCAGCTCTTCGAGGAGAAGAACCTTCGCCCGGGTACTACCGCGACAGAGACATTCGGCAACCCCCCTCCACCAGCTCTCGATACCCCAGGACGCCAGGTTCCCGGCGCATACCCCGATGAAACCGAGATGCAGACCCGCGGCCAAGAGATCACCCAGGCCATGTCGCAAACAGCCAGTAAAGCGGCAGAGACCGCTACCAGCCTTGCACAGTCCGCTCAGCAGGCAGCGGCTACGTACTTCCCGAAAGCGGCCGAAACTGTTGGAGCCTACCTTCCGAAGAGTGTCGTTGACACCGTGTCGTCCTATGTCCGTGAGTATATGCGCACGTATGCCTATCGCGTACTCAGACTTCTCACGCACAATGATCTGTAGCTGGTGTCAGCAATCCTCAGGGCGACGTTCGCGCGTCTGAGCACGACAAAGTCCACGCGACTTCCTTGCCCTCCACCGAGCTCGCCGGCCAATATGCTGGGGAGCACACCGATGGTGCAGGTGCGCTACCGGGACCAGTGACAGAAAGCGAAGTTAGCAAACTTCCCGACGAGCGTAATGCCACTGTTCCGACCGCCGGCACGATGGCTGCGGTCGCGGCTGGCACGGCTGGTGTGGCCGCCGGTACCGCTGCCGGTTACACGTACTCCGCTGCCCAGAATGCGAAGCAGACTGTCACAGGAACCGCTGCAGCAGCCAAGGAGCGTGTCGCCGAGACGAGTACGTTTGCTACGTGTCTACTGAATTTCGTGGAGACGCTAACCTTGCTTGACAGCGGCCATCTCAGGTCCAGCGACGACCAAGTATTCACTGCCTTCGGAAGAGGATACAGGTGCGAAGCCTTTCGAGCATAGCGACGGTGCGGGTGCGCTTCCAGGGAAGAAGACCGAGCCGGCCGTTGCGACAGTCCCCGACGAGAACATGCGCGGAGCAACCTTTGCCACATCTGCAAGTGTTGGTACACACCCCACGACCTACGATACCACGTCCAAGCCTACCCAGGATGACTCCGTCCGCGACGAGCTTCATCAGGTCAAGGGTCGCGAAGTTACCGGTGGTGTCGGACGCCTGCCGGGCATGGCTGCCGAACAGGGCGTCGCTGTCCTCCCCGACGAGAGGGCGGGAGCAGGTGTAGCCGCTGGTTTTGGTGCTGGTAAGCAGCTGTAAGCCTTCAACCAGTAGATGAACGAAACTGACACACAAGGATAGGCGCGACCTCCTACCCTACGCGAGAGACCACTGGCGCTCAGCCTTACGAGCACAGCAGTGGCGTCGGTGCCCTTCCAGGCAAGGTCTCGGAGCAAGGCGTAGCGACGCTTCCGGATGAACACCGCGCAGGTACGTTGACAAACCCGCTGATCCTGAACCTGCTTGACGAATGATACAGGTGAACTTGCGGGAGCAGGTGCCGCGGCTGCCGGAATGGGCAAGTGGGCTCTGGATGAACGTCACCCTACCACCGACAAGCCCTCGAAGGTGGGCGAGGACACCCACCTCGCGGATTCGGCCAAGTCGGCTGGTCTCGAAGAGGCTCGCGCGCAGCCCACCAAAGAGACGCAGCAGGCTCCGAAAGCGGACGACAAACATGAGCAGCACAAGCAAGCTCCTCGTGGTAAGCCGAACCAGGTGAGTTGACAATTCCTTGCAATCAAGTGTGCGGGGCTTCCATGGCATTCAACGCGTTATCGGCTGGATGCACATATCGCCCGACACGCACTCGATGCTAGCCTGCCGCTCCTGTGGCTTCGAAGGGCATCGTGTCCGAACACGGTCAGGAGAAGGAGCGCAGTCGCGAGGCAGGCGCAAGACGAGCCTCGCGAGCAGCAGGCGAATCTGCGCAAGCCTAACCTGACACCACGCACCCATGTTCTGGGAAGCAAGGGTGCGCAGTGGGCGGGTATCGACGTAGGAGGCGACGGGTATCGTCGGGGCGAGGGCGTCGACCTGAACGATGTTCGTTGAAAGCACTGCCCGCCCATCTCGGTTATCAGAGTTGTTGAACAGTACCGCTGACCAATTCGCAGGGATCAGGTTACGACACCGACTACCACCCAGCCCAGCTCCATCCTTTGGAAGCGGATTATTCTAAGGAGCACGCCGAGATGAACAAGGACGACCAGAACACCGAGGGTCCTCTCACCGGCGAAAAGCACACCGACAACAAGAGCCAGCTAGTACGTAGTCTGGATTGTGATGGCGCGCGCTGGGACGCTAACGGTTTGTCATAGGTACCGGTGCAGCTCCCGCTACTGCTGGCCGCGATGAGGCCGCGCGCGAGGATCGCAGGGCTTCGCAAGGCTCGCACTCGGGCGACAAGGCGAAGAAGGCAGGCTTCATGGCGAAGATGAAGGGTGAGGCCAAGGTCCTCCTCGGCAAGGTCGAGGGCAAGAAGGAGAAGGTCGAGGCCGGCCAGAAGATGAAGGCTGGCGAGCCCGTCCAGTAAACGTCGTCGATGCGCCCGGGATCTCTCGTCGATGCTTGCAATCGTTCTTGGATTATCTTGATCACTGTCTGCGGAAAATAACGGCGATGCTGTATGAGTAGTGTAACATAGGACTATTGTACGTTTAGCTTGTTCGTAATGATGTTTTTCTCTGCATGAGTCATACCGGTGCACGAGGAACATGGCATACGACTCTACCAAGCTTGTGCTCATCGGGGCCTGCAATATTTGCTGCTATCTGAAATCTCAAGCGAATGATTGTGATGGGCTCAAGAAGGGTTATTTCGTGCTCACCTTGTGGTCTACGACCGGTCAGGACGAAATGTATGGATTCCAGGATTCCCACGCTAACTTTCTGCTTATCCCGTTAGGCGCCCGATTGGCAGCTTGTTCACTGTTCACTTTGGCCTCGACGTCCTGTCCGTGCTTTTCGCGCTGCCCCTACGAAGAGCACGGTCTCGTTATGAATAGGGATGTATGCGTTGCCCTGAGAAAAACTTCGAGTCCTCGCTGGCCGCAGGCCGGCTCAAGTGAGCTCAGATCAGGGATTGCCTGCCTATGCCAAATCTGAGCAGCTAATTTGTGTGGCCGTCTTGTGGCGCAGCTCATGTTGCATGCATTCCATGACCGAGGACCATGGTAAGCACTCGCTCTCCCAGCGCCGCCCGCGCCGCGAGGATGTTGCTCCTGTCCTAGACGCCAACACGGTCTTGCAGTGGGAATACCACCATCTAGACATCCACCATCTCCTCAAGTCTTCGCTCAGGAATTGCCCTCAAAGTTTCACTCTTCGAATACGTGTACAGTCAGGGCTGCGTGCACGGCCCCTCCATACCCGAAGATTCTCCTCACAGGAGGAAGGAGTGGTCTTAATCGTAGGATGTTTCTCGTTCAGGTTCTGTCACCACTCTGTCTCATGCCTCCGTTGCTCTCAGGTCCTTCCAGAAGCCCTGCCGAAACTTCAACTTCCGCCGGTGCGCCAGCGGATCTTCTGCGTAGTGCTCTCCTATGCATGCGCATCGACGAGTGACCCCTGCGCGTCGACCGGCACATGGCGCGCTCTCACAAGTCAATGACCTGCCGACGGCGTGGAAACGCACGTACGAAGCGTTTGTATGCCGGCCGATGGTCGCAGCCACATTTAGATTAAGGTTGGGTAGTCCTGACAGCGTCGCACGGTGATAGGAGGGTGGCGACGCGGACGCTTCTCTGCACCCTCGGGCGGCGCGCGACGGTTGCAACGGCCGCGAGGCAACGCGCGAACGTCCTTCGCCCCCCGCTGCATCCCCCTGGGGCGTGCTCTCGGCGGGCATTACGGCATGCATGACGCCCTCGCCGCTGCTTTTTGTGTGCGCCGCAAGAAGCCTGCGCACCGGCGGCAGCCGGCGCGACGTGGTCGCCGGCCACACACACGACGCTTGCACGGAACGGCCACATCAAACCGAGAATCCCCACGGGAGCAGTTCGAAGAAGCGGCCCTCCCCTGCGCAGACTGGCTACCGGAGGGCATATATGTATCCGAGGAGCGCGCACCCCCTGTGTGCCTGCGGTCTCCCTCCCCCTGCGCCGCCCCGTACGTACCGCCGCCCGCACCCCCCGCCATGGTCGACTGGGGCAGCCCCGAGGTCATCGGGATCTGCCTTGAGGTGACGGAGAAGCTCAACCTGTATTTCACCGGGATCTTCACGTTAAGCCGCCCGACCTTGTTCGTGATTAACTGATGCTGAGATTGCGCGCGCAGATGGCACTTTGTCACCACGTTCAGGCTTGTAGAGTGGCAGCTGCTGACGCGAAGGTTAAAGTGGAGATGGTCGTACGTGAGTACTCATGTACGTATAGCTTGGCATCAGCTTACGTTGGCGATAAAGCTGTATTATATCGGAGGGAGATATTTCTTGCTTGGGTTCCAAATACCTTTGTGAGCAGCCTAACACAATGTTGCTGTCATTTGCTGAGCAGTTGTTAGACATGAGATTTTCCAACCTGGCAAGTGCACCTGACGCAATGGAGTTATACTGTCCTGAAACCTCTTGCACAGTCGCTTTCGAAGTCCTGGCAGTGCGTGGTCGTGCCAGACAAGCATATATTATCTGCTGACATGCTCTCAGATAACAGGATGTATGATTTCGGTGTTTGCGAGTGGAAATCTTCTCTTCAGGGTGTAAGACCGCTCATCTCACTCAAGCTCCTGTATCTAACGGGAGAAGATAGGATAGCCTTATGGAGAGATCACAGAGTCGTAGTCGCATTTCTGATTATTCTAGCCATAGGACACTGGGGCGTAGTCTTCGGAGGTGCGTAACCTGCACTCTGCTTGTCATCACATCGCTAGCCGAAGCCTGACTGCCTCGCAGTGACCATGCCTCCAATAATTCGCAGCCACGGCGACTTCATTCCCAACCCTGATACCCACCCGAAGATCAGCAGCGACTCCTCAGTGCCGTTCTTCTTCTACAGTATGTCTCTCACCTCGCTGCTGCTGCACCAAATACTGACACAGCGCAGCGTTTGCGCTCGACCTCTTCATCCTCGTCATGACTCTCGCCGGGCTGCTGCGGCAGCGCGCCGCGCGGTCGTCCAGGCTCTGGACTAGCCTGTACCGCCAGGGCATCATGTACTTTGTCACGACTTTCTTTACGCAGCTACCTACTGTCGTGCGTCCGACTGCCTCCCTCGCACCGCTGATCCGTCTTACGCACTACGTCTAGATATTCGCTTGGGAGACTGAAAGCGGTGAGAGCCACTGCGCGATTCTGCTTTATGCCCCGTTAACTTCTCCCTAGCGTGCATGATTGGCGCATTCAGCATGCCCGCCCTCGTCACTAGCGTCATGGCGTCGTCCTTCGCCGTGACATCGCTCCTCGCGCTGCCGCGCACACCGGAAGCGGACAGGTGCGCACCCTCATCCTCTGCCAACACGGGCCACTCCCAACCCCTCGCAGAATGGCCGCCGCGAGAAGCACAGTATCGACATCTCACTGCCGACACACCGCTCCCGCGGCTGAGCACGAACGTCAATATGTCCTTGTATGCGTTCTCCATCTCCTCAGGCTTTGTGTGGCATCTGATCTAAAAGCGTAGGGGCGTCGACAGCTCACAAGCGCTGACCACGTTTGCAGGTCCTGTGCTTGACCTGCGTACAGACTGCGACATCGAAGCCGGGATGGACTCTAGTAGAGCGATCCCATACGTCGAAAAAAAGTAGAGATGCGGGGCTTGTTGCACACGCTCGTGCCCTCGTATTCATCTGCACTCGTGTGGCAGATCCGTGGAGTCCATGTCAAGCGGATAGAATACAGAGATTAAAATTACATGACGTTCATGCGGTTGATGGTACCTGGGGCGCGATGCGCTCCTCGACCTTGTGCAGCTTCTGGTTCCAGGTCGAGAGACGGTCTGCCAGTTGGCTGATTTGGTCTAGCGAGAGCACCCGCGGCTGCACCCAGGTGATAGTCGCGGTTTGATCGACCTGGTCCAGGCTGCCGCGAATGAGCTTCAAGCTGTGGAGATAGTTTTCAGTACTGCTGTAATGCTGAGGCAGGTGGCATGACGTACCTCAGACCCTTCATAATCAAGTGCTCGACTTCATTGAGCGGTAAACGCGTCTCTTGCGCAATCGTCTCAAAGGAGAGCGTGCGGTCATATGCGTTGCGCTTGAACACAGACTCGATGAGCGCCATGAGGCAGATCTTCTGGCGGAGGAAAGCGTAGTTCTCTTGCAGGATGGGCTCCTTGGGGAACAGCGGCGCGAGAGCCTCGAACTTGCCAATATTTCCTTCGTTGAAGGTAAGCAGCAATTTCTTGAGCCACTCGTACGGTGTGTTGTTGAGACAGTCGAGGATGGGGTGCATGAGAAGCTCGCCGAAGTTGTAGATGGTGTCTCCGAGGAAGGCAGATATGCTGAGGTCGTGTGCACGCAGAATGCGCTCCTCAGGCTCCATATCAGCGACGTCGATGCAGGCAAGGTAAAGCAATGAGTTGCGGTAGTAGGGTGCATACTCGGCCTTGCCCTTGTAGTAGTCGGCAGCGACCTTGTAGTAGTCTGCCCGGACACGGTTCTCAACAGACGGCAGCGAGTCGAGAATGGCTAGCGCCGCGTCCATGTCCGTCTTTGTCCCCTCGAGATCGCCATAGGCGAGTTTGGTATGTGCGACGTTTGAGAGCAGGAGAACATGGGCGTCGGGAGCGGTCTCAGCAGGTACGCGTTCGAGTAGGGACTTAAGGAATGTCAAGTGGTCATTGGGGTCTGACAAGAAACAAATGAGGTTGACCATCGTAAGAGGGGACAAATGATCACATACTCTCGATTTCCCGCGCGACCTTCACACCCATCTCGACCAGTCTCAGCTGGTTCAGCTTGTTCTCAAAATCCCGTACGAAACGATCGAAGACGTCCACGCGGTATGGTCTTGACAGAGGATGGTCAAAGAATTCAGCAAGCTTTATCGATAGCTGGTGCCATAGCCTATGAAACTTCGGCACTGAGTGTTGCGCGTTCGACGGAGAGGTGGGACATACTTTCGAGAGTGCAGGTCCTTGAACGCGGTGAAGAAAGGGTGCAACTCTGCTGGCGTCGCGCTCAGCGCGGAGGTCAAGTATTCATCAACATCGAGCTTTGGCCTGTCGACGGACATAGTCGTAGACATGGTGGGAGATGGATGTGAGGAGAGCGATGACCGACCTCGCGAGGCTCGAGGACGCGTACCACCCGTCCACCGCACGTGGCATCCACGTGGAGTATGGGCGTCTGTTCATGATGAGTCGCGGGCGCAGGACGCGCTTTCTTTCTGCACACCGACCACATCGTCGACAACTCTCACTCTGCACCAGCCACTTATTTCTTGCATATACATTGATTTGGCGATACACATGCTACTGCGATGCGCCACGTGACTACCGAGCACACCTACGACGCGTGCGATCCAACTGGTCGACGCGTCTTCGATGTGGGATATCTTCTCAAACTTCTCGAAGATACCGCTTCACCCAAGCAGTCCGGCGGCCGGAAGAAAAGAGCTCTCTCAGAGGAAGGCTTGTACCCGGACCGCCAGCGCAAACGCTCCAGATATGCGGATGCCACCAACGGAGAAAAGAATGGACAGCTTGTTGGAGAGCCCGCCGAGGTAGAGCAATCCGAAATCCTTGTCTATCATCACACCTTTCAGATAGAGTACGCTCTGGATGAAGAAGAGCAGCGGAAGGGTGGACAGTTGCTCAAGCTACTGAAACAGAATGGCGAGGGGGATAGTTGGTTGATGAACATCAACGAAGCTAAGCTCGCGTCCAGTGGCTTCTTCGCGTACATCTACGTGAATGAGACGTCGGACCTGCTTATGGAGGTCCCCGACATCGACCCAGACACCAACATAGAAGATTACGACTTCTGCCACTTAGCTTCCTGCGACCCTCTTGTTGCGTGTGCTCTTCTTCGGGATGCTGGAAGAGCCAAGGTCGACACCAATCTCTCTGTCTATGCTGCATCCGTCGAGAACGGCACATTGTTGGCCTTGGGCATCACATTGGACGTCTTCGTGTTTTTCATCTTCCCCACGGTGACAGAGCCCATCCTATTCACTACGAAGGTCGCCACTTTGGAGGTAGAAGAAGCACAAAGGCGCGCCCTGCATTATTTATTCCCTCCCGTGGTCCAGCACTCCGTCCCGAAGTCTCACATAGATGTTGCCACGTTGTACGCGACGCTTATGCCCGCTCCACCTCTGGAACGGCCATCGTTGGAAGCAAGCTACCAGCCTTCTGGCCTACTACCTACTCTGCTGCCATTCCAACGCAGATCCGTTGCATGGCTGTTGTCGCGAGAGGGACGGGTGATGAATGAGAACCTCGAAGTTGTTGATAGAGTTGTAGACTCGGAGCTGCCTCTGTTCTGGCAGAAAGTATCAGGGCGCACGGCACAGGGCGTCAGCCAGGACTTCTATGTCAACGACCTCACTGGAGCAGTGTCCTTCAGCAAGCCCGATGTCGATGATCCTCGAGGCGGAATTCTAGCCGAGGAGCCTGGTCTTGGCAAGACTCTTGAGAGCATTGCCCTCATCCTACTGAATCCTGCAGTCGACAGGAACCCCTCCGCGAAATCGTGGAACGCAGATGCCAAGATATTCGTGAAGGAAGTGAAGGTATGTCTCGTTCGCTGAACGGCTGTTCTGGGTTAACTAACCGAAGGAGCGCAGACAACCCTTATCATAACTCCTGGGTCCTTGTTACAACAATGGGTGGACGAATTGAAACTTCATGCGCCCGAACTCAAGGTTCTTATATACGAGGGCTGGGCTAAAGTAAAGGTCCCTATCACAGAAGCTGACCTCGCTCTTGCGAAGGAAGAACGAGCCAAAAGCGCACGGAAAGCAAAGGCGCGCTCCGCCCGCGCAAAACTGGCTGCCACAAAGTCCGGGAATTCCTCTGCTCTTGCATTGACAGGTTCAAGTAAAGGCAAGGCACGATCCCGGCAAAGATCATCAGACATGGATGTCGACAGTCTTGATGAGTCGCATTCCAGCGCGGAGCTAGACAACGAAGATGACCTCCTAGACTGGTGCAACTACGTGAATACGTTCGACGTTTGCATTGCCACGTACAATACACTGCAACAGGACCTCGGCGTTGCTCGCCCACCACCCGTCCGGCCTCGTCGCACGACCGCGACATATATCAATATCGAGCGGTCGCGGAGCCCGCTTGTCATGTGCGAGTGGTATCGGGTCATCATGGACGAGGTACAGATGGTCGGTGGTGGAAAAAC
Organism: Phanerodontia chrysosporium; assembly: GCA_001910725.1. Classification (NCBI taxonomy): domain Eukaryota; kingdom Fungi; phylum Basidiomycota; class Agaricomycetes; order Polyporales; family Phanerochaetaceae; genus Phanerodontia; species Phanerodontia chrysosporium. The sequence goes on from MJGA01000020.1 coordinate 264,386, forward strand.
AGAGTGAGTCTCGATGGCTCGTATGAACACCGCAAACTGACCAGGCACGACAACTAGGGAAATGGTGTCACTCATACCCCGCCTGTCTTCCTTCGCCGTTTCCGGAACTCCTGCGCGGTCGCAAGTTGGCGATCTCATCCATGTGTTGAAGTAAGTGTAAATGCGCTTTTCGACAGTACATTCACTGACAGTCGGGAAGTTTCTTGCGCATTCCTGCTGTCAATGCACGGACGTGGAATAGGCTTCTGAAGCCTGGCTACTCCAGCCAACTCGTCCAGCTTTTCCTTCGTTACGCCATTCGGTGAGGATCTCTCTCACCCACGTCTTATCATCAGCTAACGCTCTTTCTTTCAGGACAATGAAAGCCTCCGTGAAGGACGAGCTGACGATTCCGAAGCAGACTCGGTATCTGGTGCCAATTGAACTTGGTCGTGTGGAGCGACACGTGTGTGCATTCACTCGTTGCATTGATGTAAGCTCATTGTTATCGCAGGTCTATGACCAAAATTTCGAAAAAGCTCTCCTTGAGCTTGGGCTGGACGCTCGTGGAGTCGCAGTTACTGAGAATTGGCAGGTCGACACTGCCAATTTGCGAAGTTGGCTGCGCAGACTGCGTGGATTCTGTACCCACCCGCAAGTCGGTCAGCTGCAGAACCAGGGAGATAAGTTGCACAAGCCTGGCGTACTCAAGACGATTGGCGAAGTGCTCGAGGTACGCTGTGGTACGGCAAGTAGAGCTGCTGACTAACATGCATTCTGCAGAGTATGAAAGAACAGAACTGGCGTAATCTGATGGAAGATCGTCGCACAAAGGTTCAGCTTATGACGTCTACAGCTCAATTGTACCAGCGGCACGATGAACACCCCACCCGCTATCAAGTGGCCCTTCAGATCCTGCTCGAGGCTGAGAAGGAGGCGAATAATCTCATCAAGGACATTGAGGCTGCCATTGTGAGCCATGACCAGGAAGGGCGACGGCTGAAAGGCGAGGCAGCTGCTCTGACTGCTGGACACGATCGCGACAACGGAAGCGGCACGGGGTCTAACGATAAGGGCAAGGGTCGGGCAGAGAGTGAAGATTCGGACGACCTCCCAAAAAATGCCGCAGGAGAAGAACACCGTGTCAAGCGGAGAGCATTGCAACAGCGACTAAGAGAATGCCAGATCGTCATGCACCGAGTGGCTTTCCTCAAAGGAGATGTTTATCACATTCTCGGCAATGCAGACCAGGAGACAGCCGCGTATGAGAAGGCCGACGATCTACGACGAATCCTTTTGCGAAGTACGGAGGAGACCGCGGAACGTGCCATGGCCCAACTTGCCTCGGAGGGTGAACATCTGGAAGAACGCGAACTGATGATTGAGGTTCCATATCTAGGAAAGGGTGGGATTCATTCGAATGCATTGGTATGGCCATCGAGCAGCTCAACTGAAAGTACGAAGCTAATATGCTCTATCGTATAGATGGAAGAGATCAATGAAAAGGTCGACGAGCTGCTCAATCAACAGTCTGCACTTCTTTGGCGATGGCGCTCGCATCTCATCAAGCTCCTTACCATGCCATTGAATTCGAGAGGTGATGAGGCCGACGGGCAGGAATATGGCCGCAGCCTCGAGACCCAGGGAGAGGCTGAGACGTACCTCCAAGCGTACGCCGCGCTGCTCGCCGATCGCCGCGAGGCCATGACCGCAGAGCGCACACTGCTCGCGGCGCACGACGTGCGTGAGAAGAAGGCACGCCGGACGAAGGCAGCGAAAAAGGCGGAACTCGCCCTTATGGACGAAGAAGTCATGCTCGCAGTCGGGGATCTCGAGCCGCAGCCACAAGACGAAGTCCTTCGCAAGGAACTCAACGACCAACGCAAGGCCCTGCTGGAAGACCACAATCCAGAGCGGGCCATACGGTCGATAATGGTAGAGCTCAATCATATTGCAGCCAGAATTACGCGAAAGGACGACCCTGAGAAGATCATCGCTGCTGAGGCGTCTGAAAGGTTGCGTGAGCTCTTGGCTGATCAAGGTACCACTCTCTGTACATCCTGATGGCGTTCTACTGACAGACATGTATAGCGAAGCTAATGGATAGGCTGCAGATGGACCTGAACAGGCTTCGCAGAACGTTTAATGAGCGTATTCAGTGCGTCCGCCTTTGATCCCACCTATCGAGTAGTACCGAAATACTATCTTCTCAGATATTTCCGTCAATTGCAAGAGGTCTCTGACACGGTCGCCGATATTGAATGGGAAGGCCATGTTTCCGAGGCAATCCAACAGAACGAGGAAGAGACGAACAAGCTGGACGTGAAAATCAACACTGGTAGAGCCCGCCAGCGGTACCTGGATCATCTGGCCAAGTCGCAGGATGAAGGTACACTCGACAGCGAGGAAGAGTCTTGCATTCTTTGCAAATGCGAATTCAAGAGAGGATACATTACTCAATGGTGTGCTGGTTTTGGTCTCTTTGAACGCAGTACTGATGCCGTTCATTAGTGCTCACGTGTTTTGCGAGGTACGTCTCATTTGAAGGCGTCCCCGATGCCCCTACTTATCCTGTGCTAGGACTGCATGAAAGCCTGGCTTACTAGGGAGAAGGGCAAGACATGTCCGGTTTGCAGAGTCGCCATTCATCCCGACACTATGCAGCGTTTCGCCTTGGGCGACAAGGGCCGCAATCAACCCGGCCCACCCAAGACCATCAACAGCGAACCCGCGCCGAAGTCCACTCGGCGCATCGAGTACAATCTCCTCGATCCGGACATCTATCGCGACATAAATACCATGGAGGCGCTCGGGAGTTATGGGAGTAAGATCCAGACACTCCTGAGGCACCTCATGTACGTGCAGATTGTCGACCCTGGGGCGAAGAGTATTGTGTTTTCAGCTTGGGCGGATTCTCTTCTGAGTGAGTCATTTGAGGTTCCCACGACGCGTTGGCTGACTCTCGTCGCAGTCATTGAACATGCGCTGAAACGAAATGGTGAGCAACTATTGCTTGCGATAGCTAATTTTTGCTGATACACCTGGTCAGCTATCCCCTGTCTGCGTATCGACCAAGGCACGAAGAAGGAAAACGCAGTCAAGAAGTTCAAGACTGACGCAAGCATTCAAGTGTTACTTCTGCATGGGTATGTGCCATCGATAGGCTTTAGCAGGCACTGTATCTCTGACCGCTGTGCGTAGTGAACGCGAGAATGCTGGCCTGAACGTGACCTGCGCGTCCCGCGTCTTCCTAGTAGAGAGCGTTGTCCACCATGCTTTTGAGATCCAGGCAATTGCTCGTATCGACCGAATGGGCCAGACGCGTCCCACTGAAGGTTAGTCTCATTCATGCAGCAGGTCTAGAACCCGACGTCTGACTCTGGCTACTCAGTGTACTGCTATTACGCCGAAGACACTGTCGAACGCAATATCCTGGACCTCGCAGCTCGCCGTGGCCAGTCGCTGTATACCAAAGACAAAGCCGCCGGCACCCTCACGGCGGGCCCAATCACGGCACCAAGCAAGGCTGGCATTGACGCGCCGAAGAAGAAAGCTCAAAAGGGCGACTTCGTCTTCAAGTGAGAACTTGTCATGGCTTTGTCTCCCTGATGAACGCTGACGGTATGCTTAGGACGGAGGATATGCTTGCCATCTTCTTCCCCCACCTTTTTGAGGATATTGAGTACCTCATACCTGCGGAGGAACCAAATCCGAACTCGGATCCGCAAGCCAGGAGTCAAGCATCACAGGTCGCTGGGCCCTCTAGATTGGCTTAACCATCTATCTATCCATTCAACCAACCGACAGCCTTGTGTAGCACTTTCGAGCACCTGTGGACTCTGATTATTGTAGTGTTCCGCATAGCTGAGATTCCTTGTACCATAGACTAGACATGCATGGAGAACGATATCCGCAAACGAGAGATGAGGTTATGATTACAATGCCCGGGACGATAAATGGAAAGAACGAGTGCATGACGCATGAGGTGTGACGCTAAGATGACACGTTGACGGTGGGGGGTAACAATGACATATATGAAAAGGATCATTTTGGACCGCCGTCCCAGCTCGCCCGCTTGCGCTTATTGTCGTTGCCTCTGCGGACAAACAGGTCCTGCGGCGACACGACTGCAGTCGCGCTCTGGCCACGATGATGCGAGTGCACGGCTTGAAGGTCTCCCCCGCGAGCATCGGCTGCACGAGCGCAGGCGCGACGCACATCTGCTTGTGATGGCTTGCCGGCGCGTGCGACGGCGCAGGAGCGAGCGTCTGTGCGAGGTCGAGGGCCTGCGCGCCGAGCTGCAGAGAACCCGCGGAGAACGCATCCGACATCGAGAGGAAGTCGTTGCTCGAAAAGTAATGTAGGTCTAGGAAGGGCAGGTCGTTGATCTCTGCGTCCGCCGGTGGCCAGGCATGCGGGGCGAGCGTCGGCGCAGGGGGAGGCTGCGGCTGGCTGATGGGCGGCGCAGGCATCGAGCTCGTGGGCGACCCGACGTGCGTGCTGCTCGCAGGCAGCTGCGGCACCGCGAACGTGGCGCGCGTCGGCGTCATCATGAGCGACTTATACTTGGCCTTCGGACTTGTCACCTGGCTCTGGCCGGGGCGCGGTGGCGGCTGGAAAGCGCGATGCTCCGACGGTGGGACCGACACAGAACGATGCTGGAGCGAGAATCCTGTCTGTGCGCGTGTCGACGCGCGGAAGGCATTTGCAGGTGTCGCGGGTGGCGTGGTGTGGTGACTCGTGTCGTGCTCTTCAGCCGCATGTAGCTGCGACGACCCGCTCTCGGACTCAGGCGGGATCCCCACGATGTCGTCAAGGCTGAGAGACTGATACGCGTCCGGCGCGTCGGAGCCCGGATTCGACGCGTCTGGTGGCGGAGGTGACGACACCATGTTTGCGTTCACCACCTCTTCGAGCGCCATCGGTATGTCGTCCTTCTCGCTCGGTAGGGGGTCGTTGAGCGATATACTTGTGAGCTCGATCTCATCGATGCCAGGGAGAGCAGGTGTATGGAGGACGCTTTGCTGCGCGCCTTCGAGCCCCAAGCCCATGGCTGCCCCAGTGCCGAGGGCCCCAAAGCCGAACCCCGGCCCGTAGTCCATACCGGCGAGGTGCCCCGAGGGCTGGTGCGTACGTGCACCAAAAATGAGGTCACCAGCATAGTTGGAGTGGTGCGTGAACCCGCCGCGGCGTGTACCTGGGGCCCACGCAGACGACGGATCAGAGAATGCAGAGTGCACATCCGAGCTGGCAGCATCCAGCCCTTCAGAGATGAAGTCGAGATCGAAGGTGTCCACGTCAAAGTCGTCCATGCCGTGATGCAGGTGCGACGATGGCGGGAAGAGGTCGTACCGGTCCATAACTCCATGGCTGTACGCCTGCGAGTGCACATGAGACGAGTGCCCGTGCGAGAAGGAGTTGGACTGGGAACCAGAGGAGGACGCAAGAGCAAGGTGGCTGAAAGACAGCTGAGCGAGGGACATAGGCTGCGACGGCGCAGTAGACGACGAGAATAGTGATGGCGAGCCTATTGGTGAAGGAGAGAATAGGCTATTTGAGAACGAGTCACTACTGCTTTCCAGCCGTGGGTTGGGAGAGAGCCAGTCTTGCGGGCCCCACGCGGACTTCCCAATCATGCCGGTGCTAGTCTGAGCACTCGGCGAGTTGGGCAGGAAGTAGTCAGTGGATGTGGGCGACGCAGCCAAAGAGTCGTTGAATGTCATGTTCGCGCTTGTACTTTGACTCTGGCTCTGGCCACCTTGTTGTGAAGTTGACGCAGGTGTGGCCGACCACGGATGAAGCGGCGTGTCGAGCTCAGACCAAGACGTGTGTGCCTGGGAGGACGAATCGGTCAAGTCAGATATCGAGAGTGACGACGTCGACACGAAGTCTGGTACGCTTTGGTCCTGGCCTGCGACATCCATATCAATGTCCGCGTTCTCGGCGCCAATGGCGACAGGAGAGGTGGACGAGGGAATCGACGGGCCTGATGGCTGCGCGCAGTCGTCGAATTGCCCATCCCAATCCAACTCGGACTCGCTTGCCTCGTCCTCGGAATTCGCCATGCTCTCCGGGCTGCTCTTCGTCCCACCACGGTAGAGCCCGAAACCTTGGGTGGTGTGTCGCCGTTTCCGACGTACAGGTCCGACGTTTGACGCAACAGCTGTCGGCAATTGGTCGTCTGTCGCGGCACGGACAGGCTGTGTGCGTATACGCTCGGCGCTGCTACTGAGCGCTCCCGAGGTCGTATCATTCGATGCCCCGTTAGGCTCCCTAGTAGGCCGGCCATCGGGGCCCTGTCCATTCTCCTCGGGGTCCAGGTCAAGTCTCTTCTTCTTGGACGCATTGGCCCGAGGTTTGTAGCCAGCCTTAGCGTAGAGCTCCGGCCACGCGTTGCGAAAACGGTCTCGCAAGTCCGTACTCCGACGTCCTTGCTCCTTGAAGATAGGGTCTTTCACGATTGTTGCCCATACTGTGCCGTGTTTGTCATATCCTTCTTTCAGAGCACGGTCCTCCTCGGGCGTGAAAGGTCGCCGTTTCTTCTGACGCGACTGCAGGAAGAGTGGTGACCCGTCCGGGAGCATCGAACGTGACTTCGAAGAGTTTGAACTGCGGTTCGCAGAGGCGGTTGCAGAGGGAAGGTGCGTCTTGGCATTAGGGTAGTGGATCTTATAAGCATCCGGAAAGTACGTCCGGAATCTGAGCATGTCGGATTAGCACCATTTATCGAGACAGACTGTCAGACAGAACGAGCGGAGACACACGAGCGTAATGGCGGCACCCATAGCAATGTGGTTTGGAAGGGTGGACACCTGCATCCGAAAAGCTTGCATGCTCGACCTCCATAACTCACCACAAAGGATACATACAAATGGAGGAGCAGCAGGAATGGAAGGAAATGACGAGTGGCGTGATAAGGAATGATAGATTCGTTCCAAGGGACATGACGGGACTTGGACAGGATAGTAAAAGAACGTGGTATTTATATGCTTACCGATCTTTGAGATCCACCGGCGACCTATTATCGAACTTCAGGTCGGGGTCGTTCAATATCGCTTTCCAGTTGCCCACACCCCACTATTCGACACCAGGCCGAGGCGGAGACATGCACATGATTAGCACCGGGCTAGGCCAGCGAAGATCGGGATCGGCACGCACTTTGTTGCAACCTCTGACCAGCATCTGCGTCTCCTCCAAAGTCCACTTCTTGCGGGCCTTCTTGGGTGGGTCAGTGCTCTGCGGCGAGGTGGCAGAGCTGGCAGTAGAGTTGCTCCCGCTTGCCTCGACGGGTGCGCTTGAGCCGCCCATGGGAGGGGCTGAGACGGCGGACGTTGTCTGCGACACTGCGGTCAGTCCAAGCAGCGTGGGGGCCCGCTCGCTAGCGGAGCCAATGTCCGAATCGTCAGATATGCGGCGAATCTTGCCCTTCTTCTCGGGGAGCAACGCGGAGTTGGCACCATCATGAGAGGTGTTGCCAACCCGCAGCGTCGTGTCGTCGCGGAACGACCACGCGGGGAACTGCCGCGGCGAGGACGGCAGCGCAAGCGAGACCCGCCGCTGGCCCTTGGATGATGTGGGCGACGTCGGCGTGCTCGTGCTCGTCGGGAGCTTGTATTGCGGGTGTGACGGCGGCTGAGAGACAGAGGCAGGATAAGGGGCGGTAAAGGAGAAGGTCGACGTGGTTGGAAGGGCAATTGGCGGGAGCATGGAGACTGCTCGTGGCAGTGCTGAGGATGTGGACGGCCCAGGTACTGGGGCCGCGCGCACCGATGGGACCTCCGAGTCCATGGCTGAGTGAGCGACGAGATGACGACAAGACGAGTGAGAGATATGAATCGCTATCCTGCGGACGCGATGTTCTATGTTCAGGAGGGATGTTGAAGATAATGGTGGTATGCGGAATATCAGGCGTTCCGGGCACGTTGAAACGGGCAGGCAAGGAGAAGACAGACACGCTGCGCGCAAGCACTGGCAACTTCACATGCACGAGGAGGTCCTCTGGGCACCGAGCTGAGACAAAAGATAGGATGCAAGCGCGAAAGCGTATGCCCTGCGATGGTGAGGTCCAGGGACAAGGGAGAGCAACGACTCCAGAAGATGGTGTTTCCCTAACAGGTCAGTTTGTCGGGTTAGGGTTTACGAGATCGGATCTCGAGCGTGCGCATCCCGTTCCTGGTCTTGTTCGCAGGCACCGACGACACACGCTATCTCGTTGCGCTATACAGTAGTCGTACACGTTTGCCGACAGCGATGACTGAGGGTAACCAGAAGTTCCCTCTGATCCAATTTTTGACCTAGCTAGGAATACTTAAGCGCTGTGTCAATCGTCTGGTATTACCACGCCTCGAGGTGCGGAAATCAACGTATAGATCTGACATCTGACACGCCATGAGCTACAGTATGAGCCCATGTTACTCTGTAGAAGATAAGGTGGCTTCATACGCGACGATTCTTCGAGCGGCTGCGAGAATGCAGCCCAGGCCGTGGGCTCTCGACCAACTCGAGCACACACTGGACCCGAGCTAGAAGGACAGTGAGTACGTAGCAACTACTCAGTGTTGCAGCGCGCCAGGCGGAAGAAGAACGACGAGGGATGTGTTCCGAGACCTCAGGAATCGCAGGTTTGAAATCCTGACAACAGGAACAAGACTGCGCAACACGAGATGTCAGTCATAGAGGATGATCAGATTTGAGTTACTCTTGCAGACTTGGGATCATCTATGTGTTAGAGTTCGCGTCGGTCAGTCCATTACCATGACTAGAGCAGGCAACTCACGAACGAAGCTGATGTCGCTCCCGCCCACCGTGATGGCACTTGGCAGATCCCCAAAAGAATCCCCGACTTGCGGTACTATCCTAGGCTCTCATCTCGATTTGGCACGCGGGCCATTGTCGCACTATGTACGATGAAATCTACCAAGAGCACATGGTGAGCACAAAGGAATCGTGAACCATGATGCGTACCATCTTGCCCAGAAACCGACCCTTTCTTCCTTGGACCACTGCGGTGAGAGCTGACGCAGGCCACGGAGTGTTTGCTTTGGCTTATCCCGGGCTACCAATCGGTGCTCGGGTGTCTAAGCAGCTCGCTTCCACGGAGCAGTGCCTTTATGCCTGCTGTTTCCCTCCTGCAGAACAACCGTACTCTCGAATACCCATTCGTGACGACAGTCAGGGAGAGATTTGCTTCCGCGACGGTTTTGGGGCAAAGTGTTTGGCGCTATTTGGCAAGAGCCTCTGATCCTAACAAGGCCAAATAGCCGTGTAATATTCTGATTTAGACTTTCCGGACCGGCTGCAGTCGGAGGGTCTGCAACGCAACAACAGACCAAGGGAGCATCTGTTCACCGCCCTGAAGCCTCCGTCGTCGAACGTCTCGAGGGTCTGCCCCGGCAACAAATTGCAGAACTCCCAAGTCGTCCCGCAAGTCCTTCTGCTTGCGTTGCCAAGCGGATAGATACGCTGGGAACAGCGCTGCGTGCGTGTTCCACAGGTGCGCGGCCGTCTGGACTCGCGGTGCATCATATACCCTTTCTCATCAAATGATCCTAGCATCTGCGACCACCAGCCGTCGGCGAATTGGCTGAGCCTTTAGCGTTCCGCATCAATACCATCATCACCACGAAATTCACGACCGCCGCACGCCTCCTTGCGAGTCACCCCTTTTCCCTCTCCTGCCAGTCTTCCCGCCAATCCGCCCAGCACGCCGGACGCTGGCCTATGGGGACGTAATGAGAGCCTCGAATGCGACGCTGATGGTACCACCAGAGGCCATACCAGTTATAGAAGGCTTCGCAGAGAGCATCGTCACGCCCGCCGTGATATTCCTTATGATTGGTACCATCTTCCCGACGTTGCTCCTTGTAATGCTCGGTGCTCTCTTTTATTTCTCTACTAAGACGACCCGGACACGGCCTATCTTCTCCTTAACGTCCTCGACCTCCTCCTGGGTATCGCGACCGGCATATGGAACGGATACATCGAGGTCAGTTCCTCTGCCCATCTCAATCGCCCGTCGTCTTCACCGCGTGTTCCTCGCAGATTAATACGCTTGTGCACCCGTTCAGTTTTTTCTCACAGTCGCTCTACCTAGCCTTTGGCGTCGTCCTGTCCTTCGTGTCCTGGATCTCCGAGCTGGTTCTCTTGCTACGGCTGGTCGCCGTGTTTCCCATTCAGCTGACCGGCCGGAAGACCTTGATAGCCATTCTCGCCTTTCCAATCTTCGTCAAGATCGTCCGCCTCGCCTGCATGGTGTGCTACTACGTGCAGTTCTCTGAAGTCGCGCCTCCGTACGGGAACAACATCCTCACGATAGAGCTCGGCCCCACACATAGCCCGTACATTAAGGTCGAGTGGACGCTGGAGATCTTCGACAATGGGTACGTACATTATATACAGATCGTATGCTCCCCTGCTCAGCGGTCACAGTTACGTGTCCACTCTCTTTTTATGGCGTCTGTATACCACGTATCTGAAGAAAACGAGAGGACAGATCTCGATGTTATCATCGTACGGTTTTGGAGGTACCCGTTACCAATCCTACAGCCAGGCCCCTGCTCTGCTCTCACACACGTGTTCCTGGCAGACTCACTGGCGCGAAGGACGATGGGGCTTTTCTGGATAGCAGGCACCAATTTTATATTTCCAGGTATGGAAGCCGCCCTTCGTGTCAGCAGAGCGACTTATCAGACCCACTGCAGTCCTTTTGAACATCGTTCAACTTGCGATCCTTTTCACCAAACCTGACTACATTCTTTGCACGTACGTTATGCTTGTGAACTGCTACACCTCGGTCGTGGGCGTCGTTTTTGCAACCGGTGTGTGTCTCTCCTGGCTCCTTGTGACTTCGTGTACTCACAACTTGCAGTCTGGAGCTCGTGTATGTCCCACAAGGAGCTCGACCGGGCGCTCGGCACGGTCGAGGACGCGCACACGACGAGCATCCCGCGCATCACGTCTGTTCCCGGCCAGGTCGCGACCGTGCCGCTGACAGACCTCCCGCCGCGCGAGCGCGACGCGTCGCTAGACTCGCGCAAGACGTCGTGGAACGTGAGCCTGACGGTCCCATGGCCCGCGAGCGCAGACGACGGCGGCGCGGAGAAGCACACGGCCCCGCTGCTGTGAGGTGCGCGCACTGCGACGCCCGCTGTCCAACTCACCTATACCTTCGTTCTACGTCACGAATATACTTGCCCGCTTCCGCGCATTTCTTTCGCAGACCTCCGCTGTAATTACCCCGCCCGCGCGCCTCCTCCTGCACATGCTGTTGTACTACTACGCACGCCTCCACCATTCGCACTAGAGACACACGTAACCATCCCCCCACACCTAATCTGTACACCCGTCCTCGTGTAATATACCTGCCACGAACGCGCGCGCGCTTGCGGAGTGCGTCCTGGGCCCGGGCGACGATCTGCGTGGCCAAGAAGCTCCCGCCCCTGTCTTGTCACCACCGAAGCAGGCACGGAGCCAAACACCGGGGCAGTCTCCTCCGTCTCAGACAACAGAGACAAACATTGAAGTTTGGAGTACCTTCACGAAGGGGCTGCTGCAGCGGACAGCTCAAGGCCATGCCTGTCTGCGGCTGGCCAGTCGCAGAATTGCGCTGGCCCTCGACAAAACCGAGGTGTCCGTAGCCCTGCCGTTACGCAAATTTAGCTCGCTCGAACGTGCGGGGCCGTAGCAGATGCACGGTCGAGCAATGGCCGTGGACGCCTGTTCCTATATGGGGGTTCGCGTGCCCTCCGATCGGTATTGGCGGCCTCTCGTCGCCAGGGCGTCGAAGCAGCGACGCGCAATTTGCACGTCTGTTTCAAATCAGCTCGACTGTTCCCTGCAAAGGGGCGTCCAGGCCTCCCCAGTCGCCCAGGGTAATCATAGCCTGCGCTCGCTTGACGCGGGTGTAGCGTACAGAGTCTGCAGTGCCATCAGACCGTCCTCGGTCGCCACGATCGCGCCGTTCGGGTGACGGCGTGGTGTCAACGCCGTCTGCTCCCGCGACGCTGAGGATGCCTGATGGAGATATCTGTCAGGCTCTCGGGGGATTGAGATTGGCTTCGCTAGCGAAGCCATTCGCTTATCTAGCCCCCAGAGGCTCAGCGGAAGCCACCGACACGGACAGGGAAATGAGCTGACGCAGCCAGGGGTAGTAACGACTTACACAGTGGTCAAACACATAGTTGATGTCAGGAGCGAGCAGCTGATCGTTTTGACTGACTGACCAGACTAAACACGACCGCCGCTTCACGAACAGGCTGGTGTCTTGTAAATCTGAGCGACTTAGTTGCACACCTTCTAGTTGTCATTCCGTTTCGCTGAGGATGCCGACTACTGTTGCTGCCGCTCGCTGAGTTGAGGCCGGTGAGGACGGGGAGTTCTGCGAAGCTCGTGGCGGCGAAGCGACCTGGCTAATGAGTGTCAGCTGCAATCACATGTCTAAGAAATAAGCAATGTGGCGCACCGAGGCTATTCCATCTGGCAGCTGCATAGGCCGGCCTTCCGACGAGAGCAACTGCAAACCAGGGCGTGCATAACACTCTCTTTGCGGGCAGCTAGCAGCGATGGTCGGGCATATACCGAGGCTCTGCATGCATCCGTATGGGCGACCGGTCTCGCTTGCTCGGAGGGCCGCCCCGGACCAGTGCCATCAACGCCCTCCGACTCCGAGGAGACGGTATCGGCGTATCATGCTGATGGGATCCTCCTCCGGCGCGCGCAACTGTATTGTTGAGCTGAATAACCCGCGCGCCGGTAGACAGCAGCCGTGCACGGCGGGGCGAGACCGGTTGCGACGATGGTAAGCTGCGGCGGCTGGGAGCCAGTGAAGGGTGAGGTGGCCATTCAGGCAATAACATAGTCAAATCGCACGAGGTGACGTTGGCATGAACATTCTATAACGCACATAATTGAGGTTAGCTTCGGGGTACTGGGTGTCAAGTGGCTGCACCAACTTCATGTTCGCCTCAGGAAGTGCACTGTCGGCCTCTACAATGTGGGCACCTCACTCTGAGTCATCAGGACGTATGGATAAGAAGCTGGATACGAGGAAAGATGATGCAAAGTAATAAGCCACGAGACATGCTTTCAGCTGTGATCGTTGGGGTTAGGACTCGAGGAGGGAGGAACGCTTGCCGGCAGTGGCGAGACCGCCACGCGACGATTTTCCTCGAAAGCGCCCATCTGTTGCCTTTTGGAGTCAGACAACCACTACGACTCGCCAGGCTCGCTCGCGGCTTGACCCCGCTAGACTGTATTCGCTGAAGTACTCTGAGCCCCTGCGACTATCAGCTCATACACCCTATCTTCCGTGTAACTCTTTCATCCCTGACACCCCCAGGAACTTGTAGAATCGGGGTCATACGAGGATCTGGCTCCAGCAGCGGAGATATTCGTCAGGGAAAGCCTGTTACGATGTCTATCTTCTGCCATTCTCGTTCGTGTAAGTGGACTCATTGCGCCCCGGTCTGCGTCTGAATCGCGCGCTCACGACTCAGCAGAGCACCGCGCGTGCTTTCTGCCATTCCTCGGACACACGCAGACCACGATTGATCCGCCTCCCGCGAAGCTACGGTGCCCAGCCACGAGCACGCGGCGCCGCCCGCGCCCCGTGTCCGTCCGCGCAAACCAGGGCGGGTGCACGGATCCGCGCTGCCTCTGCACCCCAGCCGACGATCATTCGTGCCAGGGGGGCGCGCACTTCCGCTGCCGGGCCTGCCATTGGGCCTTTAAATCGTCTGGACACGATCGATCGCCCGGCGGCCTGGCATCGAGCAGAGCGTGCCTGCACCCCGTCCGAGGTGCTGCGGCAATCATGGACGTGCGGACGCTGCTCGCGGGTGTACATTGGCCTGTCCCCAAATCGCTGATTGCCTCGTCAATGCAGGCCCCGCCCGGTTCGCAGCTCAGGCACCGCAGTGCCCCGCCCGCCAGTCAGGGACCATGACACACATCGCCCGCGGGTGGCGCGCCTGGATGCAAAACCGGTGACTCCTGGACATCTGCGCGGCGCGGACGCCTGGCTGATGCTCCACCGCGTTCCTCGCGGCTGGTCCACGCCTGCTCCTCTGCGGCGTCCCTGCTATCTGTGTGTGTATGCGCGCCGGGGGCTTTCTGGGGTGCCCCAGACGCGTCGTGCATACGCACTGTTTTCTTCGTGGGCCCTGAGCCTGGGGCCGCCAGAAGGACTATCTGTGCCCGTGCGGTGTGCTTGGCCGCTGTTCACACAGGGGCCTGCGTACGGACGTAATGCGCCTTCGGACGGGCGCAAGCTCTAGGTTCGAACATAGGCTTTGTGTGTTCGGCTGAGCTGTGTTGCTGTGGTGATCTTCGTGCGCCCAGGAGAGCGTCGTCCGGTTATATCACTGCTGGTTTTGCGAGACACGGAGGCGACATAGACGGATTGGGGCTGACGATCCCGGGGGCACGTAGCTGCAAGGTTTCGGGCGACTAGAGGACACGTGTGTAGACTCTATGCACCAACCTAGAGGAGCTGGAGGAAGCGTCCCTTTCTGCGCGACATGAATAGAGTGGAATGAAGAGCGTTCATGTGAGCGCCGGAACAACTTGCGCAAGCCCGGTCCCTGAGAATTCATTGAGAGCGGTTGATCCGCTCCCGCGAGGCTCCTCCATCGCATGTGCAGTCTGGCGTACAGGATGACATCTTGTTGCAATGTGTCTGAGCAACCCAGCGCGCCCAGCCACGCACGGCGTATTTTTCCTCCGTGTTCGCCGCACTGGGCTCCAGAAAAGTGGAAGGCAGATGCATGGCACAGATGGCAGAGATATCGATACAACATCATACGCTGTCCACTCGCGAAGCCTTGGAAAGCGGGCCACTAATCCCATTACGATCTCAATTTCCGCATTCCAGAAGCGATATGGAGCGCACCTCCAGCACCTCAGCCTAGAACAAAAGCCCACAACACGAGGGGAAGCGCCGCCCAGGTCGGCCCCGCATGACCGAACGTCGCTGGAGCGGCGTTCGCGCTCCCGCTAACAGACGCGGACGTCGTGGGTGCGGCTGTCGGGACAGTGCTGGGGAGGACGCCCGGGCTGGTGGGAAAGGAGACCCCAGAGCCGCTCGCGGACGGCGGGGCCGCGCTGCTGCTTGCAATGGAACCGAGGCTGGTGGAGCTCGGTGCCCGCCAGAAGAGAGCGAGACGCCGGAGGGAAGGATCCCTGTTGGAATCGAGACCGACGTGCCCGACGAGAGGGGCCGGAACGAGGGAATAGGCAGCGATGTCACGCCGCTAAAGGGGTGGAAGAGATAAGAGCGGTATCAGACACCACGGTGTTGGCTGCTGCTTACCTGGCGGTTGGTGTGGTGCCGGTGGACGATTGTGCGAGCGGGTGCATGCAGCTCGCAAGCACGAAGAGCACGCCGGCGAGGACGAAGCGCATCTTCATCTGCAACACAAGGCGTCAGCACGAACGCACTCGCGAGTTTGTTCGCAAAGGATAGATACTGATTGTGCAGTGGAAATGTCGGTGCTGGACAGAGCGATGAGGATACGAACCAGCCCCTGGGTCTCACATGTCCCGGAGGCATTGGGCACCCGATGCTCTTGGAGATTTGTTCCCACGCATGCGTGGAGCACGCCTCCGTACCACGATTCGAGCGTCGCCGCTGGTGTCACCCACCGCCGCGAGGTCGAGCAACACCAGGGGAGGCGCTTCCGCGAGGCCCGGCGTCTGCGATTGCCCCGTGATGGCCGTTCCGCCACCGCCGATCCCGCCACTTGCCTTTTATGTACATGCGCCCACTACTCTATCATCCCGCAGGCCGCGGCCACCAGGCAGGCAGACCTCACTGACGCGAAGAGGCAGTGCTTCCGGTCTACAACATGAGGTACTTGAGGGTATGGACTCTCGGAAGACATAGGCCCGCACTACCTTGAACACCGCCCGCGTCACCCTGGACGCAGAGGAAGCTCAAGGCATCCGCGGGTCAGTGTCACCGTTCGAGGACGCACGAAAGGAGTCCATGTAATAATAGACCTTCCGTACAATAAACCGGGTGTCAGAACAGGGAAGTCAGACAGATATATGCCGCATCCTCAACATAAAGTGACCCATGACGCCAAAGTCTCTTGGTAGCAATTAGTTCTGTAGCAGGCTCAGAACGTACTAGGGTCCAGCGTGCGCCCCTGCCACGAGTGGCCAGGGAATGGCCTTCGAGCTTCATACGGGCTGCGAAGTGGGAGTCAACGTCCCCAGCAGAATTCGGGACACTCATCGCAGTGTCAGACATGTCCTCGAACAAGAACCCATTTTTCTGAGACTGTGTCAGCGCCAGAAGAAAGACAACAACGAACGAACCGAACGAGTAAAGTACTGCTTCATGTCCGCTGAGGATGGCAAGACTGAATTATCAGAGTGACCCATTGTAATGAATCTCGACCTACCAAGCGTTTAACCGCAGAGTATGTTCTAGCAAGTGTAGAAAATACCTCAAACTAGCACGACGCACGTCAAACATTACCTCAACAATGATACCAGCCCAACGCCTGGCCAACATCGATGGCGCCCGATGACGGCTGGGAAGGTTCAGACCCTTCGCCTGGTGCGCACCGTGCGCACGGCGCTTCGTCGTGCAGCGGCCAGCACCGCAGCGAGACAGACACTCTCGAGGGTTATGCCGAGGATGGCCTTAGCTCGGGGGAGACAAGGGCACGCCTGCGCGAAACGCGCGCCGCGCGCCGCCGCGACACCATCGCTCACGTCCCGCGCGGGCGTGCGCGCCAGCCGTGACAGTGCTGCCCTGGTGTGCGCTGGCGCGACACCCCGTGGGGGGCGAGAGTGCACCCTGGCCGCCAAAAGCAGCTGGCACGCGGGTCCGGCGGTCGCAGCAGAGAGTGCTCGCATGACGACGCTTGCAGACGCGCCGTGCGAGAACTCAAGGCCGGCGGTGACGTCGGGGTGCGCGGGCTTGCGTCATGCGTCTACAAATTCCGGCGACTCGCCGCCGTCTGGGACGCTTCTGGGTGCGCACACGCACGCTGTTCGCGACGGCGCGCTGGGCCCACGGCCGCCGGGCTGCGTACCGCGGCGGGCGGGGCGGCCCCGCCGGTATAGAGTGCAGTGGCGATTGCGATCTCAGGGTCGCGGGGACGATGGGACACGCCTGGGAGGAGCTTCAAACTGGAGCACGGCAGCGGCGAGCCGGGCCTTGGCTGAGCGAGCGCGGTCGCTGTGGATGGGGTCGTCTGGAAAGCAGGGTGCATCGTCAGTGCGGCACGTGACGTGGCTCACGGCCCTGTTGGCGGAGTGCACGCATCCCAAGGAGCCCAGCGGTAGCCACGGCGAGTGCAGACGAGGGGCAGAGGGCGCGTGTGGCGCGATGCGCGAGAGCACTGTCGCTGCCGGGATTTCGCCTGTGGACGGGCAATGAGAGCAAATGTGACAAGTGTGTGGACCACGGGTCGAATATCCGACGTGCCGCCATGGCACCGCCACCGCGCAGACGCAGGACCCTGGGGCCTGGGGTGTGCAGCTGTGCCGCATTCCTGCGTGGTCGCTGGCGGATCGTCCTGGAGGGTGCGATTCCGCCGCCGGTGTGGGCCAGTTGCGACGGGCGCTCGAGGGTTGCCTCCGCACCGAGGCTGCGATCGATTCGAGCGTCGTTGTTCGCCGTCTGCAGACAACGTTGCAGGGCCCCGGGGGCTGCGTTGCAGCTGGAGGCCAGGCCGGTGTGTGCGTCGCCATACGGAGTTAGGTGTGCGCGGGTGCAGGCGCTGGGAGGGATAGGAGCAGGCGGAGGCTGGTCTGGCCTGCCAATCTGGGACTGTGCATGCAGCTCTCCGTTAGCGTTGTCGTCGGAGCGTGTGTGGTGTGCGTGGGCATCCCGGGCCTGCTGACTTTGGCAGGTCTGCACTCGCAGGGCCGCCAGATTCGCGGTGCAGGCTCATGGCGAATTTGTAGTGCGCGGGCGGAAACGATCCAGAACAACGAGGCCGGCTCCACCTGCGATTTATAATCTCTGCGCGATGCGTCGACCACACTACTCACCACTGCTGCTGCCCTCCCCGCCACGCCCGCCATGATTCGCTTCGACAACCTCCCGCCCGAAGTCATGCAGGCCATGTGCACCCCCATGCACCTCATCCTCCCCCGAGCGCCGCCAACCGCACCGGCGCCCTCTACCTCGGCTCCTTCTCCGCCATCCTCGACCCCGCCCTCCTCAACGCACACGCCGTCGGCGCCCTCGTCCAGGTCCTCGACGCTCCCTGGCTGCCCAGCGTCGACGCCCACGCCGCCCAGGGCGTCAAGCTCGAGTGCTACCGCCTCGACATCCTCGACAGCACCTCCGCGGACCTCAAGCCGCACCTCGAGGCCACCGTCCGCTGGATCGACGACCGCCTCCGACGCGGCGTGAACGTGCTCGTGCACTGCCAGCAGGTGCGTCTGTGCCGTCCGCTCCGCCGTCCGCTCCCCAACTGACTGTGCCCACGCAGGGTGTCTCGCGCTCGGCCGCGGTCGTCATCGCGTACCTCATCTACACCCACAACATGACCTACGACGCCGCGTTCGACCTCGTCAAGCGCAAGCGTGCGTGCGTGAAGCCGAACTCGGGATTCGTCAAGTGCGTCCTGCACCTTGTCTAGGGCTGCACCCCGTCTGACCCGCTCTAGGTGTTTGCAGGAATGGGAAAGACAGTGGCGACCACCTGCCTCCGACCGTCCGACGATGCGTCGGGCACAGACGACGCCGCGCTAGCCCTCCCAGCACCGACTTCTCCCCTCCCCATGACATTCCTGCGTCCATCACACGCCCGGCCCCGCGCTGCACACCGCGTCGGCCTCGCGCCAACTCTCCCACCAACGCTGTGTAACCCCACTACATCATTCAAAACCTTCACAACGCACACATCCACGCCCACAAGGAGAGAAGGGGTGAGAGGGCGCAGTTTTAACGTACATTTGCTAGGGTAATGGTCCATTTTTTCCCCCGCGAGTCGCTATTCCTCTGTTTCTCTGGGCTCATTCGGTCGGTTGCTGCATCTCATCATCGGATCGTGGGCTCCCCAGCTGCATCATCTTCCTTGCATCGCATCTATACAATCTACATACATGTCTCCGCATCGCGTTCCCCCGCGCCTGCTCTCGTCCCGGCACCAGGCTTCGCATGTCGTCTGCACCCCATACGTACCACACTCACCATCTGTAATTTATTTCGCCCGCGTGCATGACCCCGCTGCATTCTCCTCGCCCGGCCGCGCGCCATGACCCGCTGCATTCTCCCGCCCGCGCTCAGTGTGCCGTACCCAAGATCGCGCGACCCCAGCCGGGAAATGACGCCCGGGCGTGCACGCCGCGTTCATTCGTGCCCGCTCGTGGTTGGCAAAGCGCGCCACTCAAAAGTAAGCATCAGGCAGAAGCGTGCATGGGTCTACCCGTGATCTCGGGCTTGCCTTGGTGCAAGCTCGGTTTCGAATACGAGCAATAAACACGGCGAGGGAAGCGCGGAGCGCGTGTACAGGACTTGGCGGTGGAAACACCCCCCAGGACATTCGGCACGGCCCATCGAGCAGCCCTGCTCGCAGGACAGACTGCGAGCCGGTGCCGTCTGTATTGCAAGGCTGCGCGTCTCAGGGACAGCGACGCAGTGGCCATCAGTGCGGTCACGCGCGCACCCACCCACCGTCAGCAGCGAGTCATGCTAGTCTCACCCCCCGCGGGTTGCTTATGTGAACCCACGCAGCATATCAGACGCATATCAGCCGCGGGTTTCCCGCGTCAGCGCAACGGATTAGGACAGACTCGCCGCATCCGCGACGGAGTGCCCCAGGGCCAGCAGGAGGGGGGGAGCACGTGGACGCGCAGGGCAACCGGCGTCCGGGCCTTGGCCCCGCAGGGCACGCCAATTCGCCACCACCTCGCGCGCGGCCTTGCCGTACACGGACAGCATTGCCCCCTGCGGCAGGTTGCGCGCAAGGGGATCCCGCAGGACCGAAACGCCGTCCGATGCCCCCGTCTCGACCGCGCGCGAACCTCCCCCCCCCCCCGCTTCCCCTCCCCCGGCCGCGGCGGACCACGTTCGTGCAAAAACGCCACGCAACATATGAGAGGCGTGCGTCCGCAGGGGCGGTGCCGGATTAGCCTTTCGCGCGCCGCGGAGGGCCCGGGCTGGCCTGCGCGGCAGAGTGCAAGCCTGCAAGGGGTGCTGCACGCCTGCACGGGCTGACCGTAGCGGTGTCCAGGCGCGGACGGGGTCTAGAGGGACGCGATCCAGCTGGCTGCTGCCCGATCGCACACGTTCCGCAGGGGATTGAATCTCTGGCATGGAACGCAGCAAGCAGCGAATCTGGGATCGCGCAGAGGCGTGTCCGGCTGCCTATTCAGTTGTCGCCGTATCGCCGCAGCGGCTTCCGCGGCCGCGATTCACGAAGCTTCTCGGTCGTTGCGCAGGCGCGTTCTCTGCGAGCATGAGATGGACGTCTGGACGGGGCGGTGCGCGCTGCGGCGCCGCGGGCGAGCTGAGTGTCGCCAAAGGCCCCCACGGCCAGACCGGTCGCGCACGCGCCACACGAAAGCCCAGCCAACCGCGCCCCCGCGTCGCGAGAGCCGCGACGATTCGCGTCTGCACAGTGTGCAGGCACCCGGCGGGACGTGCCAACCCCTGCGCCGCGCTGATTAAGGTTGCGCGGCCAATCGATGCGGATCGCCGCCGTCCGTTCTGGGAGCACGCAAAGGCGCGACGCAACAGCAAGCCGCCGCCGCCGCCGCTGCTGCCCATAACGGGGCGGGCGACGATCTCGTCGTAGCGGACCCTGCTTTCAGACTCAGTCCGCGCAGAATACGTCTCGATGTGCCGTCTATACGCACCGGGCTGGTGGCTGATGTCAAGGGTGGGCACGTTTAGCTGGGCCAGAGGGCTCCGGCTGACGCTAGAAAAGCCTGATTAGGCTCGCAGAAAGGCGGCAGGCCAGGATACGTACCCGAGATGACCGCACTGTGTCTCGCTTCTCTATGTCGCGATGTGCAATAGGTGCAGCGGAGCAGAAGAGATAGCGAGTTGGCCGGATCATGTGGGGACAGTCAGAGGGTTATTGGGCCTCCGCTTGCTCTCGCTCGCGGCGCAGTGAATACGCCGGTGCCACGCCGAAGTCGCGACGCGGGATAGTCGCGATAGTGCGTAGAAAGTGACTCTGCTGACTGTACGTGCTGAGCTCTTGGTATCAACAGCAGCCCTTGACTATGGTCGATACGCCGGCTCCAATGTTCAGCGATGTGAATTTGTCCACTGTAGACAAGAAAGGGGTAGAAAAAACATATGCGAGACAGCGTTGCAGATCCGCTCTGGAGCGCCATCCCCGGGCAGGGATGTGCCTTCAGAAGCCTCCGGGCCCAATCGATCTGCATGCAGCCTCGTCGTCCCTCCGAGCTCGATATTGCCCGCAGCTCTGAGCGTGTGACGATCGACCGCGAGTACCCAAGACGAGTGACGCAGATCCAGCGCACAGGAGGCAAATGGACGACAGCGTGATAAGGCTTGCCGTTCCGTTTGGTGCGGCAAATCCATAGGACTGTCTGCTAATGAACGACCCTGCTGCACCGTCGGCGAATGAGGCGCAGAAACTGAATGTGCAAAGCTACCGACCTTAGCGCTGCACCGCAGCGGCGTGGCCGTCACAGATTCCGGGGCAGAGACAAGCACGACGTCCCGGCTTCTCTGGTAGTGTCTTCATCCGAAAGTCGTCCATCCACGAGGAGGGCATTCGTCCGACGCGGTCTCGGCCGTGGCGGCGTTTTGCGCAACCAGTATCGCAGGCGACTTCAATTTCCGCTGCTCATAGATCGCGGCAAGACGTGCAGTTTGCTTGTTCGATCGTTGTCCGAGGCGCACATGGTGGTTGAGAGCAAGTGTCGTCCCGGGCGCTACATGGCACGTCCCCGTCACGCAGTTTGTCTCCGCGGCAGCCTCCTCCTGCACGCTTTCAACTCTTGCCTGCTGCGATGCTCGTGGACAACCTTCATGTATGCCGCTTGCGCCTCGAGCCATGCATATGTGGGATCAGCTTCATGCTATGCCGGCGATCAAGGCGAAAATGACTGATGTGCACCTCACCCCTTGCATATACTAGCACAGAGATCGGGAGATGGAGCAGCAAAGCGACGACCATCGACTCCCGGCAGGATCGCACACGTGTTGCGCGAGATGGAACGTGGTGCTTCCCGCGAAGCAATATCTGGTGAGCTGAGTCGATGCTCGTGCTCAATGCTGGCAACTGGGAATGACTTGAGCTACACACTGGTAGAGTTCTGGCGGTGGTGCGATGCTCACCGTAAGTCGCCTAGCCAACTAAGCAAGACGACAGGTGTCGTGCGGCGTCTGCATTGATGTGGCGCTGCCAGCATCGTTTCCTGACCGGAGGAGACATCCCAGACTAATCCAACATAGTGAATCGCCCATCCCTCCTTATCCAATTTTCTCACCGGTCCCTGCGCAATCACCAGAGTCAATCACGGCGCCTGGCAGCTGCACCTTCAGTGGGGAGTGGGGACAGCCTCAAGGGCGCGCCGCACACACTCGTAAGTGCGGCCCGCGAACAGCGCAGGCAGCAGCAGCAGCAGCGAAACGCTAAGCCAGCTTGGACACATCACTCGTCGTCAGACGGGGTGAGAACCGTTTTCCCAGGCGGGCCCGAACACCATAAATACCTTCTCCAGGCCATCGACCACAACCATCTCCAGCGACTGCACACCGACATGTCGACCAGCTCTGCCCCCGCGCTCCCTCCCGTCCGCCGCATCATCACGGGCCACACGGACGACGGGAAGGCGGTCGTCGTCGACGATGCGCCCGTCAGCTCGTACCCGTTCCGCGGATCGACGACCCAGTTCACGGACCTGTACTGGCAAGACGGCTTCCCGGGCACCAACAACGGGGGGTTCGAGGACGCGGTCAAGCGGCACGACGGCGAGATCGTGAACCCCACCGGGACCGCGCTGCGCGTCGTCGACACGCCGCCGCACACAGAATCCGTAGGTGCAGCGCTGTTCGCCGCAGAGTCGCGCGACTGACGGCGTACTCCCAGGTCTTCCATCGTACCATCTCGCTGGACTACGGCATCGTCACGAGCGGGACCCTGACCCTAATTCTCGACGACAACAAGCGTGTTGTCATGAGACCCGGCGACGTCGTCGTCCAGCGTGGAACGATCCATGCCTGGATCAACGAGACCGACGAATGGACGCGCATGTACTTCGTCTTGATCCGTGAGTGCTGTGGCTATCGTCGCCAAAAATACCTTTCCTAATGTTTCCATCTCTCTAAGCAACGGACAAGGTCAAGGCTGGGGAGAAGGAGCTTGACATCGAGTTCAAGCCGATCCCGCAGGAGTGGAAGAGCCCCGCGTAGCGCTTTTGGACATGTTGTCTAGTCTGCACAAATTCGCAACCGTCGTGGCCCTGACCAGGCGACCTTTACGAGGGCACATCGATAATACCTGGCGTATGGCTTGCGGATGACTTCCGAGTGGAAGATTTGGAACGCAGTAGTAGCATTTCGTGACAGTATCTCGTGATAAAACGTAAACATCTAGAGCGTAGAACAAAACTAGTGGCACAGTGGTAGATTCAGTACGTCGTAAATGGTCGTCTGGTTCGTGAGATAACAAATCCAAAGCACGCGATTATACCAGTCCGTACAATAGCATGGGGTGTTGATTAGATCAGCGGACGCGCGAGCGGGGTCAAGTAAAGCTTCCCCGCAGGCTGGACGCTGGTGGTGTTGAGCGGGTCGACGACGGTGTACTTTCCGCCCTCGAGCGTGGGGTCGGCCAAGGCGAGAATCGTCAGTGCGATCATCTTCATCTCTGTATTCGGATCAGTGCTGCCACCCTTGTGCTATGCGGGAGGGAGATTGGACTCACCAGAGACTGCGAGGACACGTCCAGGGCACGCCCAGCGATTCATGCCGAAGGGAAAGTACGTCGGGCCGACCATGACCGCGGGCAGGTTCCGCTCGACCCAACGGAAGCCGTCAAACACCTCTGCATCCTGACCATGATATTCTCGGCTTCGGTGCGACAGCGAGGCCATCGGGATGACAAGGTGCCCTATGTACTTTCTCAGCCCGCGCTTCGCCCGACAGACAGCACGGAAGGCGCACCTTTCGGAATGACATACTGGCCCATGGGCGTGTCCTGCACCGTCTGGCGGCAGACACCAAGCGTGTCGCCCTTGAGGCGCATGACCTCGCGGATGAACGAGTCGAGGAGACGCGCGTTGCGCAGAGAGTCGTAGGAGAGGTAATGCGAGCCATCTGCCTGCAGCTCCGCGACCGCGAGAAGCTCCTCGCGGATTGCGGGGATGTAAGTCGGCCGCGAGGCGAGCTCGTACATGACCCAGACTGCAACGACGGCGCTGCAAGGAGCATTGATTGGGTTAGACTGGAACGGTTCATGTGTTCTAGTGACTTACGTTTGGTGGACAGAGGCAAAGATCAGGCTGTAAGAGATGTCAGGAGCTGTCCCAGGCCATGTGTATGCGATCCAACGCACCTGAGCATGAGGCACATGCACCAGCAAGTATCGACAGCAGACACAGTACCGTCCTCTCGCGCGAACATCCTGCCCAAGTAGCGGAGTACCGATTCCTGTGTTCCATTAGCCACGATTCTGGTAGAATAATTGCCTGTCCTCATACGTTCGCGTCGTGCTCCTTCTCCGACCTGGCGAGAGGCTCAAATTTGTTGTTGCGAAGTTCTCGCCAGACGTACGGCCCAAGGACGAAGAAGTAGCGGTATATGAGAGTGCCAAAGAGCAGGCGCAATCTGGGACAGCCGTTATCACTCAAACCGTCTCGCCTGAACAAAGACGTCTACATACAGCCTGGAGAATTTGGACAGCCGCGGGAACGTCCGCGAGAACCAAGACAGGTTCTCGTATATACCTGTGATATTAGCGATACTATGGGCCATGTCTTGTATAATATTCAGGTTTCGCTGATTCACGCATTGCTAACACGGGGTTGTGAGTAGTGGTTTCCCAGCCGAGATCAAGCAAACCCACCTCTCCCATGACAACCGTGAGCATTGACTCGGCGATGGAATGGTTCGTGTGCGCAAAAAAGTCGACGCATCCATTATTCTTCTGTCCGTCCTCTACCAATCGTCTGGCGTGGCGCATGAAAATAGGGTAGACTGCACAAAAGAACATCAAACGTGGTGAGTGTTGTAGGCCTTAAGCCAGAAGAGCACTGGGCTTACTTTTATTCGTGATGGCTTCGATACGAGGAATTATACCAGAGGTAATAAGTTTATCTACATCCTTATAGAACCTTCCACCACGAATCTTGAGTAGGAATCTCAGGTTCAAAATCTGAGCAAATTATCAGCCACATGTTCGATCCACCAGATGGGATATTGACGACGGAGTGGAAGCAAATGTCGACTGGGAGGCGAGGTGAAGAAGAGAAGGAGAAAACATCGTACCGTCGCTGCACCCTCCTCAAAGCTTAATGATTTGTCGTCGGCGAACACGTATTTCGTGTACTCTCTGTTGACGATGTATTCGAGCTGGGATAAGATAGCTTAATGTGATATCCTCCACGGTTCGTGTCTCGTACCTTTCCCTTCCTCTTAACGCCGATAACAGGTCCATGGTCGCGAAGCGCTTGCTCGTAGGCCTGTAGTGGTCTGTTGAAGATATCATCCGCCTAGAGCACCGTTAGCTTCAACTGCGCGTATGACGATGGTCGAGACGTACGGGGATGTCTATTACAGGGGGGTAATTGGTCTATAGGACGGTCAGTCGAGACGAGAACACAGAGGGGTCGAGTACTTGCATGTGTACGCTTCGTAGCTTGGATTATACGCTTGAACAGCACGAACGCGATCAAGACGACGAAGGGCAGGAACAGCAGGAACAGCTCCCCGCGGGGGATGCCAAGGAAAAAGGAGATATGTCCGCTGGCCAAGTTGGTGAGAGGAGGTAGCAGGGACATGTTGACGTGGGTATGGCGACGCACCGGCCGCAGGCCTTGTTATATGCGTGGCCTTCCTGTCAGGCCGTGGGGGAACGAGGACACCTGGTGATCCGATGGACATGCAGTGCTCTGAGCACCACGATCTTCCCAGGCCGAATGCTGGCCCACCCACCGCAACGAAAATCGCGCGGTCAGGTCATGAGTGGGAAGGCACCATGGAACGGGATAAGGCCAGGAGACCAGCAGTCTGGTGCGGCCGTCTGGTTACATCTGTATAGGCACGATCAGCGCCGTCATGGTTTGAGTCAAGTAGCCTTACAGATGGGACACGATGTGGCTATGATAAGGCGGTCTCCCAGCCTCGAGGTGAGCTAGACTGCTCAGCATGTGTCTGTACCCAGAAGTTCGAATTCTGTTTTCCTAATGGAGGTCAGGACATGTGTATTAGCGGACGCTAGCAGAAGATAATACACCTCCTACACAAAAGGACTTGAGTATACAGTGAGACGTGAGTATGTGTTCGGCGTAATTGGACGCTGAGGTTGATGGGATCCCTGTGGATGATCATGCTGGGCAAACAAGAGATGCCCTGGAATCCCGCAGG
Source organism: Phanerodontia chrysosporium (assembly GCA_001910725.1). NCBI lineage: Eukaryota > Fungi > Basidiomycota > Agaricomycetes > Polyporales > Phanerochaetaceae > Phanerodontia > Phanerodontia chrysosporium. The sequence continues at coordinate 290,897 of MJGA01000020.1, forward strand.
GCCGGTCGAACGACAGACGCCCGACGTCAGGGCGCAGAAAGCCGCCCAGCGTTGACCTTGTTCTCTCCTGCCGCCGGTTGCCACGACACAACAACAGTCATCCCACAGCGTATCCGAGAGGCTCATTGCACCTATTCAATGCGTTGCATAGGGATATAACTCCCAGCGAGCTATTGTAGTTGAGGTGTGCGTTCGGAATCTGCTTGTTGACATGTATGGCTAATCGACTTTACGCCTGCTTGGTGTATCTGCGATACTTCGGTGATACCAGGGCGCCGGCCCTTCTCTTGGGTCGGGCTGCTTACCCGCGAGTGTCGGAATCAGCACGCGCTCGACCCCCAATGGTGGAGACATGGCCCAACGCCGAGAACATGCTGCTCAATCCAGGGACACCGTTGCGTCAGGTCTCCAGCCGAGGACGCCCTGAACTGTAAGGCGAACGATGTAAGAGTCGCTCAGGACTGATCAGCTGCCGTACATGAGGATTAGCGAAGCCTTGGTTTTTCACCGTATGGTGCGCGATATCGTCCTCATGTTCTTGTGATGGCGACACGGGAGCTGTCTCTGACGTGCACGCGTTTGTAGGACCCACTGTTTCTCCTTGTCTTTCGCCAGAACATGCACCGCCTGACGCACTAGCTTGCTGGGGGGAGTACACTTCAACAGCACAGGCCGGACAGTATGCCGAGAGCGATGTCATGGAGGTATCAACTTCACTCCAGAGTCCATTGTACGCCTACAGGTCCTACGTAAAATATCGCCCTCGGCCAACGTTCCGTCGCTATCATCGCCGTGCAACACCGAGACCAGCCTCCTTGTGGCAACAGGATGAGCGGCCTTCCCGTACACGTCGTCCCACAGCTTTCACTTGAGCGCAGGTCTCATTTCCCATCGGCCACAGCAGCTTTCCGGTACAAAATCACCTACATCCGTCATATCGTTGACTGTACTCTCGTCACTTTCGGCGCCGCCATCAAGGTCCGCTGCGACAACATGTCTACGGAGTGCCTCTATTGAGACCTTGTGGGGACTGTAGCAGACTGTCTCGCACGAGCATGCCTTGAATAGAACCACAATGCTGGCTGACATACACGTCGTAAATTGTCTTGGGGCGCACGTTGCACGCACATGTTGCGATAGGAATTTGCTCCCGATTTCTTGGGCGGCTCCGTACGACCAGCAACGAAGTCTGAATTTCAGCGCGGAGACGGGATTTGTATTCTACTGTACAGCTTCATCTTGGTAGCTTACACGTACTTCTGACGTTCCAAAACCCAAAGCGCGTACTAGGTATTGCACGCTAGAGGGGCACTGCGCCCTGACCGAACACCTCTGCATGTATTCTGGGGGTATCAACGCCCTGAGCCTTGAGGTCGCGGATAACAGCTGCCATGAACGGCTCGGGGCCGCACACGTAGTAATGCGTGCCGGGCTCGGCGACGCGGAGCACGTCCGCGGGGACGCGCGCGACGTCGAGGCGGCCGGCAAAGTCGTAGTCCTGGCCCTGCAGGTCGCCCGGCGCGGGCGCGCTGTAGAAGATCGCGCGACGGACACGGTCCGAGTGGAGTGCGAGAAGGCGGTGCACTTCGTCGTGCAGCGGGTGCGCCGCGCGCGAACGCACGACTTGCACCCAGCTCACGGGGCGCGCCGGGACACTCTCGAGCAGTGTGTGAAGCATCGCGGCGAGCGGCGTCACGCCGACGCCGGCAGAGACGAGCACGACGGGCGCGTCCGTGTCGTCGAGGAAGAAGTCGCCGAAGGGCGCGCTGGCCTCGATCGTGTCGCCCTCGTGCAGCCGGTCGTGCAGGAAGTTGGACATCCAGCCTAGCTGCCCCGCCTGTGCCGTGTCGACCGCGCCCGTCGCGGGGTCGGTGGCACGCACACCGCGGTCTCGCTTGACGGAAATACGGAAGTGCTCGGCGTGAGGAGCGTCAGAGAGGGAGTACCTGAACCGAGGTCGTCAGTGGGTACTGCGGTTACAACGAGGCAGGAGACGCACTGCCGCGACTGGTTGAATCCCAACTCCTTGATGTACTTCTGCACGCAGATATACTGGCCCGGACGGTGTGCGGGCAGAGGCTTGCCATCTTTGGGTGCGAAGTAGAAAGAGGTGACGTCCTCGGCCTCAGGTACCCGTTTCTTGACGACAAACTCTTTCCAGCCTTCCCATGCAGAAGCGCGATAAAGGTCCGCCTCGCGGTTGAGAAGAATGTGAGCGAGCTGCCAGTAGGCAGCGTACCACGCATCGTAGAGTTCACCCTTGAAGACGTCCGCGCCGAGCACCTGCGTGATCGCGTCGAGTAGATTTTCCCCGACAATGGTATATTGCTCTGGAGTGATGTGAAGCGACGCATGCTTGTTGCAGATTCGCTCCACCACAGGCAGGATTGGTGTCAGATCGTCGATGTATGCGGCATAGGCGTAGACGGCACGCGCAAGAGCCTCGGCCTGGTCGCCTCTCTGTCGCCTCAGTGAGTGCTAGCGCTGCACACATGTGCTAGAAGTGCTTACCTGCTGCTTGCTGTGATTAAACACATTCCTCAGGTCCGGGTTGCGCTCGAGCATTTGCTTGTAGAAGAGCTTAGTGATAGCACCGCCATGCTGTTCCAGCACAGGAGCGGTACTCTTCACTAGCTTCTTCTGCGCGTCGGTCAGGCCTGGGTTCGGCAGGTTGGCACCTGGGGCATCTGCTTGAGGGACGGTCATGGTAGCTGGGGAAACTGCTGCGAAAGAGAACGCGTCGTTATCAACCCAAGCCTCCAAGACCCAGCAGGGTCTGCAGCTTACCGAGATAAAGGTGCGGGAACGTCGCATACGACTGCAGCGACCTGAGACAACTCCTCAGCTCAGCCTTTTATACCGCGTCGTTGGACAGTTGGACGTGACTCCTGGGCTCGCCTGGTACCCGATGTTGCAGAGTTCCGTGTGCGTACGGGAGTGGCCGCTACAGTGCCCGGGAAGTTTCGAAATTGGTCAGAGATGAGCAACACCCAGTCCCATTGTAACTTGTTGCTCGCCGCCCAAGCCGTCTCCCACACTGCGCTCACTATGCCTCCTGTATCTCCGCGGTTCCCGCTGACGCCGCCCGCCTGATGCTAGGAAGGCCATCGTAAATGTATTTCTGGGCGACGACACCTGTGACATACAGCCCAAAGCGGCACCGGCGACATTGTAGCACATCCCGCTTTCCGAGTCCTTACGAGTTTGTATGGTCTGGAGCGGCTAGGCTCAGACATGGCGATGGGCGAGGTCGTATGGGCCAACCCTGTGCCTTGCGTTACTATTCACCCGACCACGGACTGGCTCGGGCCTTCGTCGAGTTTGCGCGCTCATGCTGCGAAAGATCGGGAATTGGCGTTGCAACTAGGAGTCACTGTCTGGTGTTGTGTACAAGACGATGTTGTGAAGGTGCAGAAGGGCCGTTGATAGTCTTAACCGAATTGAAGCCGCCTGTGAGGAGGGCAGCGTTCGTCCAAATGTAGCAGGCCGGATCAGGGCCGGTTGTTGTAAATCAGAAAAATTCAGGCGGACATTGAATGTAACCAACTGCCAAAGACGGTAATGTCGTCGTGCACAACACGCCCATACTCTAAATTCATGTCACATAATGCTTCCTCTACCCAACGCCAATTAATCAACTGGCTTTCGCCTGCGGGCAAAGCCTATGCTCGTCGCGTCCTTACAGAACGCGTCTCGTCATGGCCGGACGGTCCCTATGAGCCCCAGGTGTGCTCAGTGGTGCACACCGCGAGTCGAGTCTCGCAAGTCATCCGTATGCCAACGGGTGGAGGCAAGACGGCACTGTTCGCCGCGCCTTTGATTCTTGCACAACACCTAAATGAGAATCCGTCAATGGAGGCCATACCAATGGCGAGTAAGCCTGTAGTCATTGTGGTCGTCCCTTTGATAGAGCTAGCAAACAATCATGTCAGTAATCCTGCCTTCTCGAGCAGCAAGGTGAACTCACGGGGTTAGGATATAGGTGCATGAGATGGAGAAACTGGGGATCAAGGCCTTGGCGCTGCACGCCGATGCCATCCTCCAAGCGCGACGTGAAGGCCGGGACCTCTACCGTGAGATACGAGAGTGTCAGTGGCCGATAATCTTCATATCACCGGAACGACTCACCTCTCCGGAGCTTGGAGAGATCCTGCGCCACAAGGAGTTCAGGTCGAACATAATTGCACTCGGCCTGGATGAGGTCCATGTCATTATTCCCTGGGGATTGGATTTTCGCCCTGCATTCCATCAAATCGCACTCGTTCACAGACGGCTACCTGAACACGTACCTATCATCGCCGTCTCAGCCTCGCTCACCTTCGGAAAAGACCTGAAGGAGCTCTGCAATCAACTCTCACTGAAGCCAGGCCAATACTATCAGTTAATGCTCTCGAATGAGCGAAGAAATGTCCGCTCAGTTATGCAGACGCTTACGCACCCTCTTGCCGGTAACCACTTTCCGGATATCGATTGGGTGACGAGCCCCAAGGCGAAGGTTGTTGTTTATTGCAAGACGGTCGACTTGTGCTACCGCGTCGCAATGTACCTGTGGAGCAAGTATGAGCCTGGCCGACACCGCTTGAAGTTCGTCCGCCTATGGACGTCACTCACCCCGGCAGCGTATAACAAGCAGACGTTGGAGCTCTATAAGGACGACACAATGACGACGATCATCGTGGCGACCATCGCATTTGGTATGGGGATGAACGTACCAAATATCCGCGATGTTGTCAATCTCGGATGCCCGCCAACGGTCCACGCAGTCGTCCAGCAGGAGGGAAGAGCAGGCCGCGATGGGAAGGATGAAGCGCGAGGACATACCTACGTGGAAACGTCCCTCCTCGAAGCGGCCGCGGCGGTTCGACCAGATGATGTGCCAGCGCCGCGACGACCAAAGGCTCCCGGTCGAAAGCCTCCTCCAAGGAACCACTGTGAGGGGACCGACGATTATAACCCGTTGTCTGACTCGGAAGTGGCCATCGGTACAGCGGCGAAACGACCTCGGCAGGTGCTAGACAAGACGAAGCGAGCAGGGAAGGGCAGTAGCGGGCGCACGAAAGCAGACAAGTTGAAGGAAGCCGGAGAGAAGATGGACCCAGGTCTTCTGCGCTTGCTGCTGGCACATTTGAATCGACGGTGCTTGGTGGCGGAGAAGAACAAGTTCTACGGTAACACCAGACTGGTGAACGGGAAACTCGCAGGCCTCGCGTGTAAAGACGCCAAGCGCCTGTACCCATGCAGTAGCTGCCACCCCTTCACTTACCCACGCCCGAGCTTCCCTGACTCCTTATCATCTGCGGCGACGAGGCAACCCGATAACCTCCCTCCTACTCGCCCCGTCATCATGTACGGGCCTCGTCTACCTGCACCGCTGGCCGCCGACGAGCGCAAGCACGCCGAGAAGCGTTTGGCCGAGTTCGCCCACGTCCGATGGCTATTGAAGGCAGAGTTGCGCAACATGCACGGCCCCAGTGATGCACTCTGGAAGGGCATCTCTCTTCGCCACGTCTTGGACCACTTCCACCTCATTCGCGGGGACTTCGGGCTGAGGGAATACCTTGGGAAGTGGGTTTACATTGACGAAGACGGTGCGGAGCTGTGCAAGCTCGCGATCCCTCTCAACACTAGGTACGACATTCGTGCTGTTAATCGCAAGCGCATCACTCTAGAGAAAAGGCGCAAGACTCTCGCTATCAAGAAAGAGGAAGCCGAGCGTGCAAAGCCAGACCATAAACACGAAGACCCTCTCACGCGAGCAGTCGACGATTCCCCCGCAAGTGTCGAGTACGTAGCAATGCTCACACAATATTTTCGTACTGAACGACCATGTACTTAGGCTTCCATCCAATCCCCCACCCACCCACGACCGTCATTCACTCGAACTACGTCCTGCGCATCCCCCTAACCCTCTCTCCAACGTCCGCCCGTCTAGCCCTCCTTCAGCTTGCTTGCAGACGACGCTGATCGATCTACGCACACATTACAACGATGCGAACGACCACCGTCCCCTCTACCTCTCGCTCCTGCAACATCGTATTTCGACGCTTCTCGCATGCATGCCCCACATGCCTACATGCAACAATCCGCGTACGGACGGTCGCTTTCTGAAGTAGCGTTACCACTGCAACACCCCCTCCACCAAGATTCACAACGTATACTTGACGTGCACGTTTGTGAGTATCTGCCCATCTGCTCTACTGTATCCTCTGTGCAGCCCGCACCTAGCTTTAATTCCCTATTACCTCACTCCAGTAATCCACACAATTCCCGTACGCAGACCCCTTCGCTTTCACTCGACCCCCACTTTAATCGTTCTTTTGATCCTGTCCACCCTCATTTTGAGTCTCTGTCACGTCTACAGCAACCACTGAGCAGCTTGTCTGCGTGGGCGCCGGCGCTCCCGCAGAACGCACCGGCTGCTCTGCTCGCTCCTTCCGCAAGGGTTGCAGGTACTGCACCGCAATCCTTTCATGTTCCGCTCGGCCAGCAAACTGTGTTATCTACCTCAAAGCGGCCCAGGACGGGCACGATGGACGCTGCTCAAGTCCGTCCATCTGACAGCAAGGCACCTCGGCTGACGCACGTTCAGGTATTGCTGTATTGCGCTATTTACTACAGTGACGTTGGCTGACTTTCCTCCGCTATAGGAACATGAAGCTCGCCGTGAATCATCCGTAACGGCGGTGGGGGCGGCTGCAATAGTAACCCCTCCGGTGGCTCCCCGTCATTCCCGTCATTCCCGTCATTTTCCTCTTCACCTGTAGGTAGTTGCTCCGTTCCCAGGATGTCCATGTTCGCTACCGTCCGTTTAATGAACTCGTCGACTGTCTTCTCCTCTAGTTTGCGAAAGCCCTTTGAGAAGTCATCCTCCGCATCAAAGCCGTAACTCCGCCCAGGACGAAAATAGTTAACCTCTTCTTTTCGCAGAATCTCGAGGATGGCTCGAAGCTCATTGTCAGGGTGCGTTGATCCGTGTTTCTTTGATTTTGCTTTCAAAGAGACTGACTCCTCCATCTCCTCCTTTAGGCGCAGAAAATGGTGAACGTTCATCGAGATGACATCCCGATAGAATTTGGAGTCGAATTCAGCGCCTTTATGCTGCGCAAGATCTTCCAGCCAGAAGTTGAAGTGTTCCTGCATCAGGTCCTTCTCGATGAAGTGCCCAGGTCGCCCATGTAAGTTAACAAGCCAATTGTTGAGAATCAGCTTGCGTGTAGGCTCAGGAAGTTCCCACTTGAACATGCAGTATAGCTCCAGAAGATACTGGCAGTAGTTCGGGTTCCCGCTTCCCGCAAACGTAAATAACCATACCTGCACATCATCCGTGAGTTTGCGGTGTGACGCCATACACGCTCGTACTGACTTACTTTGAGAATTTCCCATATGCGGCCAGTGTCACTGAGAGCAGCCGCCTGCGATTCCTCCCGCCACCAAATCCCATTTCGTATGAACAGCGTCGTGTTCGCCAAGGTAGCGTCGGGTTTAAGGTCCTCTTCACCTCTCTTCTCTTCTTCCGTAAGATCTGAAAGCTTCTCTTCGTCAGGTTTGTTCTTACGCGACGACAGACCTGGTACCAGGACCGGTGGCTCAGTGATGCCGCCGTTCCTGGTCCCATCCCAGGGTGACCCGTACGGCACGCTATCCGCCGTTCGTGCGCTAGCGACTGGGCTGCGTGCCTGCGAGAATGCACGTGTCGTAGCGTGACGCTCTGCAAGACGTCGCGCAGTGCAGAGAAGTTCATCGAATGTGGGCAGCTTCTGCATATCTGCCAGGTGCTTGAAGTACCCAGCAAGGTCCGTGGAGTGGTATGATATTCTAAGGTGAAGTCGCATGTTAGCTCAGCTTGATCTGAGTCCACCGTACGCTGACTTACTCCCAACAGTTCAGAAGATGGGCATCAAGAGCCACGTCGAGCAGATGTGCTCCATCGTAGAACGGGATCTTTTGCAGATCGCTCGGCGCAGGCATTTCGATGGCGGCCGCTAAACGTCCGAGCGTCGATGGGTCATTGGCGTGCCCCTTTCCCCATGATGCTCGAAGGGTCCGGCAGAGGTCGGTCCACTTTGTATGCCAAAGCTCCAGCATCGGGACGATGAAGCGGAGCGATTCGACGTTGGTCTCGTGAGGCGTCATGACTCTCTTGAGCTTGAGCAGCTGATCAAACGTCTTCCCATCTCCAGAGAAGACTAGCAGCCGGTCCCGCAAGGTTTCGTCTGTAATCCCCATCTGGCTGAGGAAATCTTGTACAGCCGTGTTCATTCCTTGCAATGTCATCTCGTCTGCGCTATTGGTAGCGAGTGGGATGACATTACTCTTTCTGGTAGGTTCGATCTGGAATTTACGGATTTTTTCCTGATAGAACTTGTCCAGATCCTTTCGGTACGCCTCGTCAAGCGCAGGAGCGAACGACAGCAAGGTTTGGAGGAACTGGCCAATCGCGACATTGAGGAGATGCTCAAAGTCAATGTCCTCGAAGATGGTATGTACGGTGAGTTCTTGCCGCCGAAGACGTTGACGGTTCTCAATGAAAGCGTGCAGGTCTAACGCACTTGGATGGACGTCCACGAGTTCGATGAGGGTTCCCGCAAAGCCCTTAATCATTTTGTTGAGGCGTCCGATGCGGGGGTCGCGCTGTTTCGCGTAAGTCTGAATATTGTCGCCGACGAGATCGAATCAACGCCCTGACGTCCCTGATATAATGTCCTTGATCATGTCTTGTAGCGCGTCAGCCATGGTATGCAGTGCGCGGTAGACTGAGTCGTACGCGACGCTGTATCCGAGCCGACTATCCACCCGAAAAATGGTCCGATGCGCTTTCGTCGCGAAGAGCCAAACGCCATGGGCCAGCGCGAACAAATTGGCACGATTTGAGAGCGTGAAGGTGAGTGACGCTATCTGTGCCGCACATGCCTACAATTTCGCTCATAAGGAGACCTTTCTAGGCTGCGCCGTAGGAAATTGGACATACCAATGTCTGCGGCTGACGTTTCCGAACGACCGTCACCTTCCCTTCCTTCCCGTGCGTCGGATTCGCGTACCCGTTGACGATATGCCAGAACACCGGGGCCTTGGCCTCGAGAACGTCCTGTAGGTGCACAAAACTGAATAGATTCAGCCGTTCCCAGGTGACCAAAGCCTCCGGCCGTGCCTTCGCTGGCTTCCGCTTCTTCTTTGCGCTCGACTGGCCTTGCGCTACTGTCTCGGTTCCTGTGACCTTCTCTCCTCCCGCCTCTGCCCCTGCTCCCGTCTGCGCAAGGCTTTCCGGCCCTTGTTCCACCTCCAAACTGTCGCTGTCTGCATCTCCTAGCAGCGGCTCTCCGCTCTCTCCTTCGTCTATCGCGATGTTCGTGTCATCGGCCAGCTCCGCGGAGGTCGGCGACGACTTTTGGCATGCCCCGAGTCCTGTCACGGTGACCTCAACCGACGCCGATGGCGTAACACAGTATGTGTTCCTTGTTTGTTCTTTGTGTGAGGCTGACGCCACCGCCACCGCAGCGTCGCCCGCTACGGATCCACGAGTTAACGACGACGCGGCTTCCGCCGCCGACCCAGATTTCCGCGTGCTCCCTGCTCGCAAGTGCAGTCCACTGTCATACTCCACAAGTAACGCGGCCTCGGTCTGCACGAACTGCAGGGTTGTTTGTATTGCCCAGGTATTCAGTGCCGTCTGCGCGTGTAGGATCTCCTGAGCATTGCGCGTGCGGGAGAAAAGGCCATTCGTAGGATGCGTCGCGTCGCCGGTTCGCACATTGATCTTCGTCGCGAGTGCATACGCGCGATTGAGAATCTCCACGAAGGTATGTTCTGTTGATCCATTGAGCAGCGACGTGACCATTTGAATGTGCCGCTGACTGCGACCTGCCTTCTTTCCGTCCGCATCCTTAGGCACATGAAATAGGTGATATAGGAAGTCACCCAGTGTCCACCGCTCCTCCCTGATTGCATCTAGGATAGTTGTCACCTTCTCGAACTCATTCTTGGCTTTCTTACGAGTTCCTCCTGTGTCCGTCATCATTGGGAATGGTTCGAAGCGTTGGTTCATTGGCCTCTACTCGCTGTGCTACTCTACACGACTCTGCTGCATGGACTCCGCGTGCCATCGAGCGTCCGATAATGCCGTGCTCGGCACGCCGGCTCGTTCGGCATGATGTATCTTGGCGACGGTCCTACCTCGGAGTTTTGGGCTCCTGCCAACGGGGTTCAATTCGTAACAGACGTTATATGAAAATATAACGTCTGTTTTAGGAGACTAGGCCGTTGAGGCCAAGCAGGAAGACTTGCGAAGAGTCGCGGCTCAAAGCGAACAAGTTGGGAGGAGCGCCCGCAAGGCTTTGAACGTCTGCCCAGCGACACGGCTTGTCCGTGCCGTTCTGAATAGTGCTCGACAAATATGAGTAAATATCGGAAACGGGGATATTTATTCAATACCAGACAATACGGGAGAACAGCGGTGGTTTTATATTGTACCCGTATTCATAATGTATCGTATTGTGATATTTCGGTATTGAACTGTTGTATCTAATACTACTGAGTACGACAAGCGGGGACACGAGAATCTCCAAGCCGAAGAAACAGGTACGCCTTATTCAGCGGTACGCTCCCAGATCGAGACGTTGTTAAGATAGTGTATATCCTTGCCGAAGCCGCGCTTCAGCCATTCCTTCGTTATGACGGTACGAGACGCTGTCTTTGCCGTCATCGAGGAGCGGGCATCAGTGAGCGTGTGCTTGCACTGCGAAAACAGTCTTTCAACTGAGACGCTGACCCCTGGTATCGCGAGAATATCCCTAGCGGCCATGGCAAGGACGGGAAGGTACTTAGCTCCCGTCTCCTGAAGTAAGGTGAGTGAGCTGAGACGAGACTACAGGAAGCAAAGCTGCGTACCTTCCACCATGGAAGTGCCCCATCAGGGTCGTCACAGGGGTACCAGCCTGCTTGCGTGTATAGCTCAGGCTCAGACTTCTCGGGGCCCGATGGGGTGCCAGTAGAACGAACAGCAGCGGCGAAGATAGATGACGAGCTGGACTCATTCCGCAGAGTAGATGTGGAGGGCGTTGAGGCGCCGTTCCGCGCTGAGTATAGGGCCTTGTACTCCTTATAGACGTCATCCAGGAGCTCACGGGCGCGCTTGGCAACGTCTTCAGACCAGAGCGATGGATTTTCGAAGTAGGCGACACGTATGAAAGGATGAAGGACTAGTACAGGGATGAGCATGACACCGGAGGGTATATAAGCTTGGATAAAACGCACCTGCGCCGAGAAGAGGGTACTTTCCCACCAACGCCTTCGTCAGATGAACTTCTAACTTCGCCTCGGCAAGCCTGAGGCCTTTACGGAGCTCCATATTGACGGAGTGCGTCATCTTGAATTCCTTGAGTCGGACCTCCATTGTCTTGTAAAGCGGGAGGACCAAAGAGATCGTTGGAATGCCCTTCCGTGAGAAGCTAAGGGTGACCTCTTTGAACGGCTATTGGACAGAGGATCAGCAAGCATGAAATGCGACAATGTAAGCCGGTACCTACCTGTAAAATGGTCAAGATGGTATTCAATAACTCCCAGTCCGTCTTCGAGATGGACAAGTTTGTCTTCTTCTGCTGGGCAGCGGTGAACTTCTTCCCGGTGAGGTCATGAGTCAGGCTGTCAACCCATTGATTAATGGCCTGCGCAACAGTATTAGCCACGTTCCAGATCACCTAGCCCTCCGGTTTACTCACCTCTTTGAGCTTGAGAGCCCTCTCGATCTCTGCATGCTTTGTGTTCCAACGAATAGGCATGCTTCGTACGAGTGTAAGTCCTTGAGCGTCTTTCTTGCAGAACTTGCGCTGGAGCCCGCGAAACTTCTTGCGCTGCTTCTCCGAACGCAGGATTTCGACGCAGATGACATGGAGCTTTGTAGATCGTCAGTACAGCGCGGTGAGTTGAGGATGCAACGAACCTTATCTACAGCGCTAAGCGGTTTGCGGCTGCGCGCCTTTCGAACCTTTGCTGTGGCACTTCTCCCAAGCTGTCCGTGTCTGGAACTCTTCTTCCCACCAGGGATCTTGCCTTTGTCGCTCACGCCAGGACCTAGCCTCTCATCCTCACTGTCCGCAACGCTGTCAGCATCAACAGTACTATCTGTGTCCTCTTCGCCTGACTCAGACCCGGTGGTGCTGGCGGTCGACAGGCTATCTTCATCCTCGTCTCTCTTCTCCGTTGTCTCGACATCACTTTCCTCGACGACAAGCTCTTTCAGTGTTGGGCAGAGCTCATTCTTCATCGCGTCTAGCTGGTCTTGGACTTCTTGATCTTGCTCAGGATCATATCCAAGTTCGAACGCTCTGGCATCTTCGTACTGGTCTTCCTTATCTGGATCTGGCGCAAGCCCTAGCCCGCTGAGGAATGCCTGCACCACTAGGTTGACAACGTGAGCTGCGCAACCAATCTGCATGTCCCGTGCACTTGCACACTTTCCCATCCTGCTGACGCGTTTGCTGAGGTTGACAGTTGCGACACCATTAACGGAGGCATTGTCACCGGTGTTTGCAACTACACGACGTCGGAAGGATTAGCTGGGTACTATGTGAGGTTCAGGATATGGTACATACGGAGCTTTTGTGTGATGTTGCGCCGCTTCAGTGCTTTGTACAATAGATCTCCAGCAGCTTTACCGCTATGGTCGCCATCCAGAGGAAGAAGGTCAAGCGGACACTCAATTAGCTCCCAGTTCGAGCTAATGAAGAACACAAGAATGCCACTGAATGCGAACACACAACTCTTACTAGTCCAGAAGTCGCTGGATATGGACAGCTTCGATGTGTTAGCCTGTCAAAAGTAAGCAGACATCCCGCATTCATGAACGGCCAGATTACTCACCATCAACGCCTTCGTGACGTTCAGATTGATTGTCTCGTAAAGCAAGTTCAAATCACGGCGAACCATCGTGGCATTCGGAACTTCGTAGCCCTTGGGAAGAACATAGATGAAGCATGCTCTCATCCCAGGCTTTTCGCCAAAGGAGAAGGGTAGGTCGTCCATGATAATGCCCTTGACGAAATGCTCACGGAAGCCCTTGTAGCTGAGCTGCGACTCCTTCGACGGATTCTGAATGCCGTTCTTGATGAACGTGTCCATGAAGTTCCGTTGCATACCGGCTTCGCCCACTTGGCTTGACTTGGTGACATGAACGGCATCGGTGGTGACATCTTGACCGCCGTCAAAGCGCCTCTTCAGCCACTCTTCGAATGATGCAGAGGGCTTGATACGCTGGCAGCGTGACTTGAGTGACGTCGTGAAATGGCTGATTAGGTTGCTAGAAACACCACGCTCCGCTGCGAATGTGTCCTTTGTGCGAGGTACGCTGCGCTCATGCCTATATACTGTAAGCGAACTGACATGCCCTGAGTAATTTGCAGACGTACCGGCACCAGTTACACACGAAAATCCATATCAGCTTTTGACCGTTTCTGCCCTTGATCGGTGCCGCAAACTGCTCAAGAGCCCACTGCCCCTTGTACGGCTTCTTCCCACGTCGCGCTGCCACCACTTCGATCGCAGTATCACATTCCTTATCACTTGCGAGGTCAGGCCCACTGTGATCACTTTCTGCCACCATTGCTTCTAACTCAGCGTCGCCATTGCCGTGCTACGGTTTCTGACTGTGAGCGCGATAGGTCTGGCTATGTGTACGAGAACGTACGTTATCTGTCTTATGGCGTTTCGTCACGCTCTGAGCGGTAGCTGATGCTGCCTTCCCCTTCGATGCTTTTGGCCGCGCCGTGGGCTTAGGTTGATCAATTCCGAGTGCATGGTTTATAATGGCATTAATCCTCGGTGAGTCAAGGCCATTCTCGTCTGTAAATCTTGTTAACGGGGTGATCTCTCAGATAGAAACAACGCAACGCCTACCGGTTTGAGGGCGCTTTCCCAGAACACATGCTGGCACATGTGAATCCCGCGCATGCAAGGGCTCTCCTGATGCGTCCGCGGTCTTGCATGCATTGATGCTGAAGACATAGGGTCACGGTGAGAAATAATGGCCACATATTTCTGTCATGTCACTTACACTGCGGCCGTCAGCTCAACCAACTTGTCTATCTTCTCGCACAGCAGGCCGAGGCCATTGAACTCGGCCATCCGCGGGTGGGATGCGAAATGCTTCATGAATTTGTAGACTAGTGGCATGCCGTACTGTCCTCCTGTGATAGCCTTCATTTGTTCCTCTCGGTTGCACTGGAATACCCTGACGTATGCCTTATCAACTGTCGGCCATGGGCCCTCGTCTTCATCAACTTCCCAGTCGCCGAAGAATCGTGCGATAGGGCCATCAGAGGCGCCCTGAGGAATGGACGGCGGCAGGCCGTTGATTGCCACACCGAGCTTGAACAGGGCCTGTCCCACCCTCTGTTGGATTGAGACCTTGTCTTGTGTAGCAGGCATGCGATAGCACTGATTGGATTGTCGAGCTGCAGTTGTCGACGACAAGCCGTGGTCGCAGGCGCTTCACATTTTTTCGTGTGAATTTTCGGCCAATATCTCGGCAAGCGCCCCATGCAGAATACCAGTAAATATTGCACCCGTACTCCATTGTATTGTACTATATTCTACTGATATTGCCCTGTACCGGTATTGCGTTGAGGGTACGGATGCCATATTTATTGGAAATATATTCGTATTCCCAAGGCGTATTACAATATACCCGTATTTTTGACGAGCACTAGTTCTGAAGAACTTGCTCACCAACCACGTCGACGACAACTTGTCCAATCTCATCGTCTGCCGTCGTCATCTAAGCTTTGTACCTCCGTTCTCAGCAACGAGCAGAGTCGTAAACTCCCGTGTTATCTCCTCTTGTTTGCCAGTTTGCGCCGACGGTACGCTTGCAACCGGAATCGACGCGGTCTGACCCTACGATGGCCCTGCAATTGTATGGGCCTCATCAAGAAGCAGTGCGAGATTTTGCGGTGCCATTTTCCTCTCTATGCACGGCCCGACACCCTCTAACGGCTCTCCGACGGCTGCACTGCAAAGGCCGTATGCGCACAACCTTGATACCCTTGGTGCCTCGACGGTTCTGGGCGAGGGAGTTGCTCATAAGGCTATCTACGAGTACCATGATCAGCAGTCAAACCTATTTGTTAAGGAGAGCTTCTTCTTCCATTGTGAGGATGGCCCTCTGAACTTTGCCCGCCTTCTCGACGCAATCCGGAGGTTGTCGCACTAGAGCGCACAGCTTGCCGTTCCCACCGCGCCGCGAGCATGTCCTATTCGATCTCCAGGAGCACGCACCCTTGTTGTTGCATGCGGCTGGGTGTGGGTCTGTTCAGGGCCCGTGCAATGGCCCCGGGATGCCGTGACGCGGACGACGTTCTGCTTGAGGGATTCTAGACGGCCGAGCGGTCCAAGACGGCGTAAGCGGAGCGAAACAGGCCTGGAATGGCACGCCGGTCGTGATGCGTCCAGTCCGATGACCTCCAGACCGCGCATTATCCTCTGCTGTTCCCCCCGCCCATGGCGCCAATGGCCCAGACTGGGGTTCTCCTGCCCCTATATCTGCGCCGGACTAGCTGCCTGTGTGAGCGGACGCCCTTCGTCGCCATCGACCACCATCTCCCCCCCCCCCGCGGCGACGGTCGACAGCTACCCAGCATCCTCCCTGTAACATCCCTGCACGCGTCGAGGGACAATGACCTCCACGATCGACCCCGGCACCATCGGCAAGCCCGCGCCCAAGCGCAGGCACGTCCGCTCCCTCACAGGTCCGAGAGAGCCCGCTCAGCGACGCGCGTATACTCATCGTCATTAGGGTACCTCCCCGAGGTCGATGAAAGCGGCAAGGAAAAGTGGCCCCGCGGCGAAGAGAAGGTGTGGAAGGCGGGCATTCGCGGTCCTGATCGAGGTGAGCGCAACAAATTATCCGTCTGCCGCGTCAGAGTCGTGAATGTGCCCTCCCCCCGTGTGCAGACGTCCCCAGCATCACCAAGTCTGTCGTGAATCATGTACACACGTCGCTTGCGCGTCAGGCATACAACCTCGACGACTTTGGTGCCTACCAGGCTGCGGCCCTGTCGGTCCGCGACAACCTGATTGTATGCGCCCTACTTGATGCCCGTCGATCGCGTCGTTGACGTTTGGACACTGTAGATCAACTGGAACGCGACGCAGCTCAATTATACGCGCAAGTCGCCCAAACGCGCGTACTACCTGTCGCTCGAGTTCCTCATGGGCCGCACATTCGACAATGCGCTGCTGAACTTGGGTCTGAAGAAGGAATATGGCGAGGGCATGAACCAGCTCGGCTTCAACCTCGAGGACCTCCTCGAGAAGGAGCGCGATGCGGGCCTCGGCAACGGCGGTCTCGGGCGTCTCGCCGCGTGCTACCTGGACTCCTCCGCGAGCCAGGAGCTCCCCGTATGGGGATACGGCCTCCGCTACAAGTACGGTATCTTCCAACAGCTCATCTCCCCCGACGGCAGCCAGCTAGAGGCTCCTGATCCCTGGCTCGAGCACGACAACCCCTGGGAGCTCCCGCGCGCGGACGTCTCCTACGAGATTCGCTTCTACGGGCACGCTGAGCGCCTCGATGACATGAAGGGCATCTGGAGCGGCGGACAGGAAGTCCTGGCCGTCGGATACGACACCATGATCCCTGGCTACGACACCAAGAACACGAACAACCTTCGTCTCTGGGAGAGTAAGCCCAAGCGTGGCTTCGATCTCCAGAGCTTCAACGGTGCGAGCTGCCGCGTTGCTTATCTTATTAGCTCCTGCTAAAGCTGCCTATATCAGCCGGCGATTATGAGCGCGCGATTGAGTCTTCGAACAGTGCAGCGGCTATTACCTCCGTTCTATACCCCAACGACCACACCACTTGTAGGCACTTTCTTGCTATTGTGGCCGTCGCGCGCTGACGGATATCGCGTTCTCTAGTCGGTAAGGAGCTCCGTCTCAAGCAGCAGTACTTTTGGACTGCGGCTTCCTTGGCCGATATCCTCCGCCGTTTCAAGAACCTTGACAAGCCCATCACGGAGTTCCCTGACTGTATGTGTATGTTACCAGAATTATCAACAGTCACTCACCCCCTGCGCAGATGTCGCGATCCAGCTGAACGACGTCTGTATCTTCCCAAGATACTTCACGCACTCACTAACGCTTTCCTCAGACTCACCCGACGCTTGCGATCCCCGAGCTGATGCGCATACTTCTCGATGAGGAGGACGTCCCATGGGAGACCGCCTGGAACATCGTCACCAACACGTTCTTCTTCACGAATCACACCGTCCTGCCCGAGGCCCTGGAGAAGTGGCCCGTCCCGCTCATGGAGAACCTCCTCCCAAGGCACATGCAGATCATCTACGACGTCGTACGTGCTGAACTACGTCCTGTTGTAATACGAACTAACACCACTATGGTAGAACCTGTATGTGCAGCGTCGCCCTACACTGATGGGAACGATTCCTGATATTTGTTCTGTGTAGGCTGTTCCTGCAGGCCGTCGAGAAGAAGTTCCCCGGTGATCGGGACAGATTGGGTCGCATGTCCCTGATCGAAGGTATGTGCCACGCTATCATGCTGAGCCCTGCCACTGATCTTCGTGAACAGAGGGCTTCCCGAAGAATGTGCGCATGGCTAACTTGGCCGTCATCGGTGAGACTGCAGATTCATCGGTTACCTCGTCAGTGTGCTGATACCTGCATCAGGAAGTCGCAAAGTCAACGGTGTCGCTGAGCTCCATAGTGAGCTGCTGCAGCAGACCATTCTCAAGGACTTCGTGGAGTTCTATGGCCCCAGCAAGTAAGCGACGTCCTCTCTGCATGTTTGTCTGGCGTCTGACCCACTGCGTGCAGGTTCTTCAACGTCACCAACGGTGTTACTCCGCGTCGCTGGCTTGACCAGTGCAATCCGGGTCTGAGCGACCTCATCCAGCAAACTCTCCAGGTGCCGAAAGGCGACTTCCTGAAGGACTTGTACAAGTTGGAGGGTCTGCTCAAGTACGTCGACAACCCCAGCTTCCAGAAGAAGTGGGCCGCCGTCAAGCAGAGCAACAAGGAGCGCCTCGCGAACTACGTGGAGGCCACGCTTGGCTACAAGATCAACACGCAGGCGATGTTCGATGTCCAGATCAAGCGTCTGCACGAGTACAAGCGTCAGACGATGAACATTTTCGGTGTCATCCATGTATGTTGTCGCGCAGGGCTACACACTGCGGTTGGCTAATGTCGAGTGCTAGCGGTACCTCGCTATCAAGGAGATGACTCCCGAGCAGAGGAAGAAGGTCAACCCCAAGGTGGTCTTCTTCGCCGGAAAGGCCGCGCCCGGATGTAAGCCAGTGCCATGCTGCCCCCCTCCTGCCGCTCACGCGTGACACTAGACTACATTGCGAAGCTTACGATCCGCCTTATCGTAAACGTCGCACGCGTGATTAACCACGACCCGGACACCAAGGACCTGCTGAGCCTCTTCTTCCTGCCGGACTACTCCGTCTCGCTCGCCGAGATCCTCATCCCCGCGTCGGACATCAGCCAGCACATCTCGACCGCCGGCACGGAAGCCTCAGGCACGTCAAACATGAAGTTCTGTCTGAACGGCGGCCTGCTGCTCGGCACTGTCGGTGAGTCCTCCATGCTGCTTTGACCCAATAACCTGAAACTGAGGATATGTGGCAGATGGTGCGAACATCGAAATCGCGGAGGAGGTCGGCGAGAACAACGTGTTCTTCTTCGGGCACCTCACGCCAGCCGTCGAGGACCTTCGCTACCAGCATACGTACCACCCGCAGCCGATCGAGCAGAAGTGCCCGAGCCTCGCGCGCGTCCTACACGAGATCTCGTCTGGCCGCTTCGGCGACGGAGGTGTCTACGAGCCGTGCGTTCTCCAGTTCTTGTTCCAGCACCGACGGGATGTACTGACATGACTGGCAGGCTGCTTAACACCATCCGCACTGGGGACTACTACCTCCTCACCGAGGACTTCGATTCATGTGCGTGTTCGAATGATTGGCAGGTGGTCTTGGCGCCTAATGTCCCTCCCAGATATCCAAGCTCTTGCCCTCGTCGATGAGGCGTACCAGAACCGCGTGGAGTGGATCAAGAAGAGCATCAGCACCACCGCAAAGATGGGCAAGTTCAGCTCCGACCGCGCCATCAACGACTATGCGCAGGAGTGCTGGAACATCGAGAGCGTGAAGCTCCTCTGAGGCCATTAAGTAGATCCCGCGGCTAGATACCCGCAACGCGCACGGAAGCCTGGAACCTGTTGTTGTCTGTACTCGTAGCCCCACCCTATCGGGAGACAAAACATGTACGAACATGAGATAGCCTAGTTAGAATTGTGACATGGGTGAAGACATCGGAACGCGAGATAGCACACACTACGCGGAAAGGCCGGAGTATAGTCCGTAAGATATAATAGTTGAGCGTCCTCCTACACGTTCTTATTACCGACAACGAAAAACGGCGTGAAACAGCAGTATAGCAATAGGGAAAGACGGGGAAAGGCTGTAACAACGGGCACGAGTGGTATGGGGTCTGGTGGGAATAGTGGAGCGGGTATAGAGGTATAGACAAGAGGTATCCAAGGGACCGGGGAAAGCAAATGAGACTAAACTGAAGCGTCCACCTCGTGGTTAGGCTTATCTGTGAGAGGAGAATATCAGCGCTGCGCTGTACTTCAGTGATTCGAGTTGCCCACCTTGGGTATCATCTGCTTGTGTAGAATCGGCAGCGTGCAACGAACCGTTTCCATTGGTTTGAACGGCATCATTTTCGCCTTTAGCCTCCAACTCCGGCACGGTAGTCTCGGGCGTAGCGGCCGCAAGCCCTGAGGCCACAGATGTAACACCCGCCTCTTCCGCAGTGATGGCCGCTGCGTCGAGCGCTGCAGGCTCAGGAATCGGCTCGGAGTACTCCGCGCCCGCATCCGCCGCGATCTCTTCCTCACGCGTGGGCTCAGGCTCTGCGATGGCCGCCTTTGGGACTTCCTCGCTGCTGTCGAGGTGCTCCATGAACGCAGACGTGACGCCTGCCGGACGAGATTCGTCCTCGGGGGTCGAGTCCTCGGGAGTCGTCTCGGATTGTGCAATCTCCGGCCCAGCAGCTGGTTCGTCCGCTTGCGAGGCCTCTGCGGCATGAGCAATAGCAGCAGGTTCGCTCGAGTTGAGGGCGACCTCGGGTCCGGGGGTGCTACCAGTAAGGACGACAGGCTCAGGGGCAGGCGGGAGCGCCTTCTCGGTTGCCTCGCCCTCAGCAGTCGGTGCCCCAGTGTCGACGGGCACCACGACGTCCTCGGCATTCGCAGGAACCGGGATGGTAGGCTTCTCAGGGGCCTCGGCTTCTGTCTTAATTGTCTCCGTGGCAACAGGCGCGACCTCGGTAGGGGCTTGTAGCGCTTCCGCTTCTACGAGAGGCACAGCAGGGAGAGCAACCTCAGCATTAGGAGAAGGCGACGAGACCGCTGGCACAGGCTTGCGGGTGACAGAGGTCGTCAACCCCAAGCCTTGCACCGGCTTCGCAGAATCAAGGGCGGGCACAGGCGGGATAGTGGACTCGTCCTCAAGGATCTCGCCCATCTCGCCGATGCGCGGGCTCTTGGTGCCGCTCTTGATGCTCGTCTTTTTCGAGCCCCCGGCCGGCGGGTCCGCGCGGTTCTGGGTGTTGAAGAAGCTGAAGCGCTTGATCGTCGGCGAGAACGTGAAGCTCTTGCGCCCGGGAATGCTCGCGCTCACCGACGGGCGGGGCGAGGCCTCGCGGCGGTCCGCGCTCGGCACCGGCGGGAGCGGCGGCGGGACGGGGCGACTGATCGTCTGCTCGACGACGAGGAGGCTGACCTTAGACGAGGGCTCGCGCAGCTGGCAGACGACGAAGGCCGGCCAGTCGGCGGAGATGGGATCCAACAACGCATCGCTCCAGAAGTCGAAGAACGCCTCGTCGACCTGCACGAGGTCGACGCGCTTGACAGACGATTTCGGCTTAGACTCGGCATTGGAGTTTGCAGGCGGCGCTGGCTTGCGAGTGTGGGTGTCGAGAGTTGTCGAACGGCCTCGGGGTGGCGAGGGGCGACGGCTCGAAGTTTGGGACGGCGAACTCTTCTCCACGTCTGCCAGGCTCAGTGACAAACTCTGACCGATGCTGGACTCGCCAAAGCCGGTCGTGGAGAAGTCAACCCAGTTGGTGAGGGAAGAACCCGTTCCGTTGTGACCATTCGTCTTGCTGTCTCCGTTGGGGTTGCCGACAGACGCCGATCGCGTGCGCGCAGGAGACTCGGGAGCTTGAAGCATGGACGGAGACGGAGAGGAACTCGTGCCGCCCGAGGTGGTAGAGCTTGACTGATCCGCGGGAACTAAAGAGAGCAGACGCAGGGACTCGTCATCCAGGATCTTGCTGAGAGCTAGGTGTACGCTTTCTGGCTCGCCTTGCCCAATGCCTTGGCCTTGAGGTCGTCAAGGATGGTGTTGGCAGCATCCGTGGTGTTGGCATCGGACGCGACGGGTGCCTTGAGCGCCTCAGAGATAAGTCGCAAAGGATGTTCCCGAGAGGGACGCGGAGATGAGGGTGTAGGAAGCAACGTGTCTACCCGAATGAAAAGCGCGTCGCGTTGGCGAGTTGAGAAGCGAGGCACAGGCAAGAGTGGCAGGCCGTCATTTGAGCTCGTAGAGACAGTTTCGCCGTGGTATGGATACTGCTTCACGAGTTCAGACAACCGTAACGGCATCCTGTGGCCGATGTCCTCCTCTCTAGACACCAGTTCAATGCAATTTCGGCGAGAGCAGAGGAATAGCGTTACCTGATGTATGCTAGGAAAAGGTGCTCGAAGATGCGTCCAGCTTGCTCCCAGCGCTTGTAGAACTGGGACCAATTCTCGCTTGCCTTTGCCCTCTCGGCTGTGACCATCCAGAGGCCGAAGAGCTTTGACAATTTGCTAGCAGATGTGCCAATTGCTTCCCATGCGCGGCGAATGAGGACATGATGTCCAGTAGAGCCGTTAGGAGCTGGAGGTGTGCAGGCGGGAGCAGCGGGACGAGAGACTGGGAGAACGCTCTTGGTGGATAGTTCGAATCGCGTTCAGTTGTTGCAAACCTCGTGTACCACGACCATTCAGAAGGCGATGCATCCTTGCCAAACGAGGAGCCGTCCAACTGGAGGTGTCGCACGCCCCAGCGGAGCACGCTGGCGATGTCGTGGGGGTCGCGAGTGTAGCTTAACTCTGTTTCGAAGATAGCTGAAGGAGATGCGGGAGTTGGAGAGAGCGTGGTGATGGGGGATTTAGGCCCCAGAGAAAGAATAAAGAGGGAGATGAGCCTGCGCTGGATCTCGGGTGATGCAGAGTACCAGTGGGGGTGCATGAGACCGAGGGATTCGAGACCTAGCGAATATTTAGCATCATGGACGGTGGTGCTGCCAGGCAGCACTGGAGGTGGAAGAGCAGCTCATAAAATTACAGAGAGCCTAGCACTTACCGCCTCGTTCTACAATTGCACTGGAACATGCCTTCACCAGCAACAGGGCCTCCAACGGACTGAGTCTGCGTTCGCCAATGACCTCGTCCGACAGGAGACTGCTGCTCTCTGGGTCCGCCTCGAAGACAACGCCGAGGGCACGGCTCTTCTCCTCTTTCGGCACGGGGAGGTTGAGGGTGAGTGCGGTGCGGACGCAGACGTGAGAGTGCTTGGTTGCTGTTTGTCGAGCGTACGCGACCGGCTGCGAAAGAGGGCGAGTGAGCTCTCCTTCACGCTGGTGGGCTGGGCTGGCGACGCGTCTGTGAACTGCACGGCCGAGGGTGAGGTGGCGGGGAGACGGCTTCATATTTACCCTCGAGGAGCGACGGGTGGGACAGTCGCTTGTGCGCGGACGGGGTCGAAGTCGCCTCCTTCTCGTCCTTCTTACGTCCAAAGACCTTTGTCAAAAACGAGGGCATCTCGTGGCTGATTCCCGCTCAGAATTAGAAAGGTAGGTCCAAAGGAAGGTCGGCCAGGAACAAGAGGAGGAATGAGGGAAAGTACGGTTGGAGGTGGCAGAAAGCAACCCGCCCGCCGGCGCTAGCCAACTACGTTCTCACTTCAACATCATCTCCCCGCCATACGCCTTCTCATATTGGCACACCATGTTCTCCGCATTCAAACTATCGAGGGTGAGTCGCCGTCTCACTCGAAACGAGCCTCATGCTGACGATAGCAGCCGCAAATATCTATCTTGTGAGTCTGCTGCGTTGTGGTATGATATCACACCACAGGGCCGAACAGCTCCACCAGTCACTCGCCCTCTTCCCCAGCCTCTGTGCAGGCTCTGAAGCTGCTCAACGCCGCAATAAGCGGCCCATATCCTCCGTCAAAGCCGTCTGCACCACCTCTGTCGTTCAACCTCGAGGTCGTCGAGAACCAACCGCCAACTGCGGACCAGCTCAGGACCATCCTGTCTTACCTGCCAGGAGTCTCTTCTCTTGATGGCTTCATGTCTGCACACTATGCAGTTGACGCAAAGCCATCAGATCCCGCCCAGCTAACGAAGATAGCCTCCAAGGAGCCACGCGCTTTAAAGTGGCCCATCGTTGTCAACTGGGAAGGTGGCAAGGCAGCCGTCGGTGACCTCGATGGCGTTAAGCAGATCCTCGAGGACCTTCGCAAGAAGCGTGACGGCGAGACGAAGGGAGACGAGTAATGATAGGCAAGACACGGAATCATTGTATTGTACGTGCCTTCGTGTATTCGCTTTGGGTCGACTAACAACGACCTCGAACTACAGATCAGGAGGTACGGACATTCTCGGACAGTAGCAGATCCCTGTATTCAAGCACAACTACTGCTCTTTCATTTCTTCAATCATGGATCGCGCATACCCTTGAACAATACTACGCAACGATAGGCTGGTACTCATAGCGGTACTCCAACCGCAATTAACCCGGTCCAGCGCATCAGCTAATACTGTCATATTTCTGGAAGCGCTATGTACAGTATATTGACTGACGCTTTGCCGCACGATTGCCAAAGCCGAGTTACGAACCATATACCTCGTCTTCAGCCTTTCAAGCAGATTCTGAACGAGGCATCCACTACACAATGACGTAGTCGCCGAGTCTCTCCATCCTCGCCAACCGCTGGCAACGTTAGCCCCATAATCAGGGATTCTAGTGCAGTTCGACGTTATCCTAGACTCGCCCTGGGCCGGGTGCGGCATACCTTTGGCGCTTCGGCGTGAAAGCCGCCCGATGGTCCAGACCCCGAGTCGGACTCTGGCGTTGGTCGACGCCACACGACGCCACATAACAATGGTGAATCGGTGTATGGGGCAACGTACGTGCCCCGGATGCCTCCGCGTTCCTGTACAGGACATCGGCAAGTTTCTCAGCAGGGACCTGTAAGTAAATGAATGTCACTGCAAGCTGAACTCGAATACATACTCCGTGGCAGACATTCGGCCGAGCACTGGGCTGCGCAGGGCCTCTAGTGGCATGCTTATCGGACGACCTCTCAGTCTCTCACCGTCAGTCTAACGTGTAGGACCACGACATGCTGGGCCTGCAGAAAAGTCCCACGAGAATTGTGTAATAACCACCCGAGTTCTCCCTTAGCACGTCACATATTGTCAGACGCACTCGGAGCACAGGTCGAACCCAAATAACCCTGGGACGCGCAAGACCTGCAGCTCCCGTCTCCGCAGGGATCGGCATTGGGAACGAAAAGCCGCGGAGCCGCAGGATCGACGCAAGCGTCTCCCGTCGGGATCGGCATTACCCGACGTCGGAAGTTGCACTCCCGGTTCTGCATTGACTGCTCACCTCACCCGCAGTGAGTCATGGCTCCCTCTGCTCGGTGAACCACGCCGCAGTTTTCTCAGCCGTTGCAGAATTCCAGATTCTCTTGCCTTGTACACGCACTGCATGATGCGAGGAAGGTGAATGGTGACGTTTGCTCACCAGTCACGGCTATGATTTTTGCAGAGGCATCGAGGGCGATCGCTCGAAAAATCCTTCTGGCCAAACAGGCGGGTGCTCTCACAGGACAGGCAGGTCGAGCGACGCGTCTTATCACTCCAGCTGTGGCTTGCGATTGCACGAGCGGGTGCAGTAGCGAGCGGGGCAAACTCTTGACGGCGCCGGATGGGAGGACATTGATCCCGAGGTGACGCGTCGTGCCGGCTCAGGCTGCCGGCAACTGTTGTCCCGCCAAAAATACTCTCGAGCCTCCAAGTAGGGTGAGCTGAAATGACCAAGTGCGCTGTCCTGCGGTTCGATGGCCTTCCGTGCCGTGCGGGGCGAAGTCTTGTAGCGTGCAGGGCCTGCGTATGCCCCGGCAGCCTGTGGAAAATTTTGCAGGGCGAGGGAAAGCCACTACCAACATATAAACTCGCTAGTCCGTCGCCCACCAAGATTAAAAACAGCAGCTACCACGCCTCCTACCACTTCTACCCTTCCTCTCTGCTATAATCGCCCGCTGAGCCAAACATGTGCGAAACTGTATTGAAGTACGTCAGGACCGTGCGCGCGCTCTGGCCACCTGCGCCCACGTTTTCCGTCGACCAAATCCCAGATCTCACCGGCAGAGTCACCATTGTCACCGGTAAGTACATCCTCGACTCGCTCATGTGCAGCTACTGACCTCCGCTCTTAGGTGCCAACACCGGTGTGGGCAAGGAGACCGTGAAGGCGCTCCTGCAGCGCAATGCGAAGGTGTATCTGGCGGCGCGCAGCCGCGCCAAGGCGGAGGCTGCCATCAAGGACCTCAAGGATGCGACTGGCAAGGACGCCATCTTCCTCGAGCTGGACCTTTCGAGCCTTGCGTCCGTGCGCAAGGCCGCGAAGGACTTTCTGGCCAAGGAGCGCGAGCTGCACATCCTCTTCAACAACGCGTGCGTCTTCTCGCCTCTGGTGCTTCTCTTGGGCTAATGAGAATACAGCGGCGTCATGAACCCCCCAGTCGAGGAGCTCACTGCGGACGGCTATGACCTGCAGTTTGGCACGAACGTCCTGGGCCACTGGTACTTCACCGAGCTGCTTCTGCCCGCGTTGCAGGCCGGCGCCAAGAGCGCACCAGACGGCTATGCCCGCGTCGTGTACACGAGTAGCAGCGGCGCACACCTCGCGAAGCCGATCAACTTCGACTCCTTCCGCGATCACCCTGTCCGGCGGAAGATCGGCACCTTTGATTTGTACTTCCAGAGCAAGCTGGTAAGTCGTCGCCGTGGCTTCCGCAGGCTTCAGTCCGTTGATCGAATGTTGCAGCTCAATGGCGTCGTCGCGCACGAATCGTCTAAACGCTACAAGGACATGAACATCCTCTTCTACGCTGCCGACCCTGGTGCTCTGCGGACAGACCTGCAGCGGCACGCAACCGCCTTTCAGCAGAAGCTTGCGGTACGTCTACTCATTGCTGATACTATGCCTCTCTGACATGGACTCAATATAGGACTACCTCCTGCACGACGCGTCGTACGGTGCCCTGACCCAGCTATGGGCTGGAACCATGCCAGAAACTGTGCAGTACAACGGCGAGGTACGGTCACCTCATACGTCACAGTCTCTGGTTTTATTTAACATCATTTCGCAGTTTCTGGTCCCATATGCTCGCCCGGGCAGGACCCAGTCCGCGATGTACGACCCTGAGATCGGCAAGCGCGTATGGGCATACATGGAGGACCAGATTAAGATCAAGTCTTAGTCTCTCGCTCATATCCATCCATCAGATTTATATACCCTCCATCGCTATAACGCATTAGTAAATTATGTTTGTACAGTAATACCCTAGTCTCCCAAGGTGTTCCTCAAAATTCCATGGAATTTAACTAAGCCTTCCTAATTTGGGTGCGCTCCCGCAGAATGATGTCGGTAAATGCCGGCAGGAATGAGATCATGGTGATGGCGATCTCAGAATTTCTGGAGGCGAAGTCATTTCGGGCTCCTGGACTTTGCATCTCGCTTTGCACGCCCACCACAAAACTATGGAGGCCTTCGACACCTACCAGACGCCGCTTGCGAGGTGTGATTTTACCTGCTCATTTTTGCGATGCATTGGTCTGAGGCCCAGGACTGCACAGCCGCTATGCAAGCAAGGAGATGGCGCATCTCTTCTCCCCGGCGGTACGCTGCTCGCCCGGTTGTGTAGAGCAATGACACCGACAGGCGCAACTAGAACCGCTTTTACACATGGCGGAAGCTGTGGCTCAACCTTGCGATTGCGGAGAAGCAGCTTGGCCTCCCCATCTCGGACGAGGCCATCGAGCAGATGAAGGCGAATCTGGTGCGTAGCTGCCGCTATCGAATATTGCATGTGTATTCACCTGCCCCCGGCAGCACCTCGATGAGAAGCAGTTCGAGATCGCTGCGGCGGAGGAGAAAAAGCGTCGTCACGATGTCATGGCGCATGTGCACACCTTCGGCCAGGTTGCCCCTGCTGCTGCAGGCATCATCCAGTGCGTCCTAGATTGTTTCATGGCGTGTATGCAGGAGGCTCACCTTTAGACAGCCTTGGCGCGACGTCGTGTTATGTCACCGAGTGCGTCCCTACCTTTCTCCTGCTCAAGGTCATAAATTGAACGTCTCTGAAGCAATGCGGACTTAATCTTCATTCGTGAAGCCCTCACGCTGGTCATTAACAAGCTTGCAGTCGTAATCGACCGCCTGGCCAAGTTTGCTAAGGAATACCGTGACCTTCCCACTCTCGGGTTCACCCACTTCCAGCCTGCCCAGCTGACCACTGTCGGCAAGCGTGCGACCCTTTGGATCCAAGTGCGTAACGACTTACGAGTTCTATGTTGCTCATGACCGACTCTGTCACAGGAGCTGCTTTGGGACCTGCGTAACCTCAAGCGCGCCCGCGACGACATTGGTTTCCGCGGCGTCAAGGGCACGACTGGCACGCAGGCGAGTTTCCTCGCGCTTTTCGATGGCGACCACGCCAAGGTCGAGGAGCTCGACGCGCTCGTGACGGAGCTCTCCGGCTTCACGTATGCGTACCCGGTGACCTCGCAGACGTACTCGCGCAAAGTCGACATCGACGCGCTCGCGCCGCTCGCGAGCTTCGGCGCGACGGCGCACAAGATCGCGACCGACCTGCGCCTACTCGCGAACCTGAAGGAGGTCGAGGAGCCGTTCGAGAGCACGCAGATCGGCTCGTCCGCCATGGCGTACAAGCGCAACCCCATGCGCTCCGAGCGCATCTGCTCTCTCTCGCGCCACCTCATGGTCCTCCACCAAAATGCGCTCATGACGTCGAGTGTGCAGTGGTTCGAGCGGACGCTCGACGACAGGTGCGTTTTGGCTGTAGTCTTCTGCAAGGCGAATGCTCAGACGTGTTACGCAGTGCGAACCGGCGCATCACGCTTCCCGAGGCATTCCTTACCGCGGACATCGTGCTTACGACGCTGCAGAACGTCTCTGAGGGCCTCGTCGTGTACCCTAAGGTCATCGCGCGCCGCATCGCTCAGGAGCTGCCCTTCATGGCGACCGAGAACATTATCATGGCCATCGTCAAGAAGGGCGGCGACCGCCAGGAGGCGCACGAGAAAATCCGCGTACGTACAATTGCCTCCTGTCTTTGCATCTTGCGGCTAAGCTTCCGTCTGCAGGTGCTCTCCCACGAGGCGGCACACCAGGTCAAGCAGCTTGGCCTCGACAACGACCTCATCGAGCGCGTCAAGCAAGATCCGTACTTCGATCCGATCAAGGGCGAGCTCGGCGCCCTCCTCGACCCGAGCACGTTCATCGGCCGTGCGCCAGAGCAGGTCGACAAGTTCCTCAAGGAGTGGGTAGAGCCTGCGCTTGCGGACCCTGCTCTTCAGACTGTCCTTGCGAAGGGCGAGAAGGCAGAGCTCCACGTTTAGTTTGAGAAGAAGAAAGTAGACATGTACTAGTGATTCTGTGCGTAGGAGTCAAAATACACATCCTAGCCGTGAAAATGTTTGACATAGACTGGGCAATGGAGCACTCACAGAGTGGGTCAGACAGGTGTAATCCTGAATGAGTAAGGATGAGTATAGGGTCCCGCCTGTCGTAGTCGGTCACGTTCTCGCGGATTTGCAGGCATTGACGGCAGGGAACGCAAGCAACAGGATGATTACATTGCTGTTTCTTTTATGTCCTGAGAATCAGCTCTCCACTTTTGCCTTCGGCAAGCCTTCTTTTGCCTCCTTCTCTCTCAGCTCCCTGCGACGCTTGACGTCCCAGTTGTAAACTCGCGCCGTGTTGACCTCCATGACGGTGATCTGTTCGCGCAGGAACTCGAGGTCCTCGATGACGTTCGCGAGGCTGCCTTCTGCAGACTCCAGCTTGGACGTCAGGAGTGCGATCGCTTCTGGTATCTTGTACGACAGCATGACGTTGGCCTGATGGAACGGTCAGCGCTGTCAATGCGAAAGGCGAGCATGTACGCACTCCGAGCCATAGGAAGACCGTGTCGGTGTCTTCGAGCTCTGCTTCTGCGTACAGCGTGTCGTTGAGTTCAAAGTCGTCTTGAGAGCCTTCTTCTCGCCTTCGCCCTCATCCTCGTCAAGATCAAGGTCGTCTTCGTCATTGGCAGCGCTCTTCCCTTCCTAGAGCAGGGGTAAGCACTCAGCTGAATGTGTGCAGAACGCGATGCGCACAGAACCAACTCACTCGCCGCTCCCGCAAGAACTCAATCATGCTGAGTGTTTTCTTGATATCGGGGATCTTCTCCTCGAGGCTGCGCCGCCGCTGGGCGAGATTGTGGTCCATGTAGCGGTACTTCCTGCGTGATGCAGTCAGCTCGGGCCTCACGCAGTCGTTTAACGTGACGTACGCAAGAGCTGCCTGAAACTCTTTCAAAGCACCCTCAACATCGGGTTCGGCACCTAGGTACTCAGCGACATCGGCCTGTCGCAGTGCGCTCAGCACGAGATTGAATTGTATAAACGCGAGGAGTATTCACGATGAATGGAGCTTTGGGTATTCCCCTCGCGTTGCGTTCTTGCGTCGTCACTGATGCACTGGCCATCGTAAGACAGAGTTGGATGCGAGGTCACGCAGAGAGCAACCGTTCGAAGTGGTCGCGTCCGTCTCGAGACTGAAGCCCAAGAGCTGCACGGCGCTCCTCTTTGGGCGCTTCCTTACCATTGCGGCAATCACCGAGAGACGCTGGACCAGATTTAAACGGCGCTTTTTGCAGCAATTTTTCCTCGACGCCATGTTCGCTCTTCTCTCTGTCGCCGGCGACATAACATCCTCCTTCAGTCCCGGGTAGACGCACAACATGTCTCGTCTCATCGTGAAAAACCTTCCCGCCTATCTCACACAACAGCAGCTTCGTGAGCATTTCGAGTCCAAGGACGGTCCTGGCGGCACGCTCACCGATGTCAAGGTCGTCCTCAAGCCTGACGGAACTTCGAGACGCTTTGGCTTCGTCGGGTACAAGACTGAGGCGGAGGCTGAAAAGGCGAAGAAGTGGTTTGACAAAACCTTCATCCACTCCTCGAGGATCAGTGTTGCGGTTGTTGAGGTACGTTTTATGCACACTATATCCTGCTGCCTTCTGACCCAAACTGTAGGGGCAAAGGACGCTCCCGCGCCTCGACCTAATAAGCGACCTCGCCTCGACGGACCTTCATCTGACAAGGTCTCCGCGGATGCATCGTCCTCATCCAAGGACAAGACAAAGCCTACTACCAAGGGCAAGAAGGACGAACAACTCGAAGAGTTCATCAATGTCATGAAGGCCCGGAAGGGCCCTTCGTGGAAGGATGTCGACGCTGCACCGGCTGCGGATGCACCCGACCGTGCCTCGAGCTCGAAGAGCAAGACACGGTCCCAGCCTACAGACAAGGCTCGTGAGCAAACGCCAGAGGTCGCGAACGATGAGCCGGCATCAGACATGGACTGGTTGAAGCGTCACATGAAGTCGTCGCTCGACTTGTCGGAAGGGGCTGAGAAGGCTTTCGATCAGTCAGATGTCGAGATGGATACACCTGCTGAGGTGTGTTTCCTCGTCGATGTCATCAGCCCAGTGACTGATTGCGACCTTCCCAGACATCTGCTCAAGCTTCCCAGCAGGATGAAGCAAAGAGTATAATACTGCAGACCGGTCGATTGTTCCTGCGCAACTTGGCGTTTACCTGCACCGATGAGGAGTTGCTTCAACTATTCCAGCCCTATGGCGAGGTGTCTCAGGTGAGCATCTGCTTCCTTTATGCACGACCTTGCGGTCGTTGTCGAGATGACAAACAAGAATAGGGACAGCTGACCCGTACGGGGATGCTGATTATTCTGGGATATCGATAGTAGAAATCTTTTCTGAACCTACATCGCCGTGTTTGTTACGAACCTTGCGCTAACCTTACGACCTTGCAGGTGCACATACCACTTGACCCAGTCGCGAAGACTTCGAAGGGGCTTGCCTACGTCACCTTCGCCAATCCGGAGAACGCCGTCGCCGCGTACGAGGCCTTGGACAAGAAGTCCTTTCAAGGACGCTTGCTTCATGTGCTGCCAGCGGTGGACAGGAAGGGCAAGGTGACGACAGAAGAGGTAGGCAAGAAGAAGTCGTTGAAAGAGGAGCGGGAGGCAAAGAAGAAGGCGGCGGCGGGCAAGGATTTCAATTGGGGAATGCTCTATATGAATGTATGTACTTATCTATACTGCAATATATTTCTTTCTCAGTTTTCTTCCTCTAGAGCGATGCTGTCGTGTCGTCTATCGCAGATCGCATGAACATCTCAAAGTCGGAGATTCTGAACCCGGAATCCGACAACGCTGCTGTCAAGCTTGCGCTCGCTGAAACGCATGTCATCCAAGAAACGAAGTCGTTCCTGGAAGCCAATGGCGTCGTGCTCTCCACCCTTTCAGGTCCTCGTGTTGCGCGGAGCGATACTACCATTCTGGTCAAGAACATACCCTATGGCACTTCAGCAGACCAGATCCGCGAGTTGTTCGAGGCGCACGGGAAGCTCCAGCGAGTCCTTGTGCCACCAGCAGGGACTATGGCGGTCGTCGAGTTCCTGCACCCAGACGAGGGTCGGAAAGCGTTCAAGGCTGTTGCATACCGTCGCATGGGCAACTCGATTATCTACCTCGAAAAGGGTCCCGTGGGCATGTTTGCCGAGCCTCCCCCTGCCACGGACGGCCCTGTCACCATCGCGGGTGCCGCACCAGTCAAGATCGCCGACGCCGACGTGCCTTCACCCGACGAGCCGCCCCTTAGCGCAGGCTCGACGCTCTTTGTGAAGAACCTCGCCTTCTCGACGACGAACGAACGCTTCACAGCGGCGTTCCGGCACCTACCTGACTTCGCCTTTGCGCGTGTACAGACGAAGCCGGACCCGAAGAAGCCAGGCGACCCGCACGCGCGGCTGAGCATGGGCTACGGCTTCGTGGGCTTCCGCACGGCGGACGGCGCAAAGAAGGGGCTCAAGGCGATGCAGGGCTACGTGCTCGACGGGCACGCGCTTGTCGTGAAGTTTGCGGGACGCGGTGCGGAGGAGGAGGCGCCCGCGGCGGGCACCGCGAAAGCGCGCACGACGAAGATGATCGTGAAGAACGTGCCGTTCGAGGCGACGAAGAAGGACATCCGCGAGCTCTTCGGCGCGCACGGCCAGCTCAAGAGCGTGCGCCTGCCGAAGAAGTTCGACCACCGCTCGCGCGGCTTCGCCTTCCTCGAGTTCCTCACGCGCCACGAGGCCGAAAACGCGTACGCTGCGCTCAGACACACGCATTTGCTTGGTCGCCATCTCGTCCTCGAGTGGGCAGAGGAGGATACCAGCGTCGACGTCGACGAGCTGCGCAAGAAGGCTGGACTGGGCTTTGGTGGCGGCAAGGAGCTGCCTGGTAAGAAGCGGAAGATTGAGATGGTGGACGACCGGGGTCCGGAAGACGATGATTTGTGATTGTCCGCTGCTACGCCTGTACCTATATTGCTTGCTCTTCTCAATTCAATGCTGAAGCTCGCAAAGTTGTTTGTGAGCCTGCTGTCGTCCATGCGGTCATCAATAATCCTATCTTATACAAACTATTGGTACAACGGCGCAGGCGTACTTGTTCCATGAATTGTCCCTTCTATTCGTTGCACACCATTCAGAAAGCGAACTCCTCCCCGCGATTAAGGTAAATCACGCGGTTGGACCAACCGGCCTTCTCGACTTCCTTCACGAAATCGCCCAAGGGAGACTCGAACACGTTGTAGTCATCGATGCTGTTGTTGATATGTTAGCAAAGCGAGAGAACAGAAGGGCGGAAGACACGGACTGGATTGGGATGACTTGCTCTGGCTGCAGAGCGCAAATAAGCTTGATGCCTTGGACGGCGTCCATCGTGACCATCACGCGTATGACCGGTATGGTCGTGCCACCGAGGTGAACCAATGCCAGATTTATATGCGGGTATTTCTCGTGAATCTCCTGCAGGCAGATCGAGACATCAATGGGCGTAGAAACGCGTCCTACAGTGTGACTAACCTTGAGTTCGTCGTAATACAGGGTATCACCGGAGATGTACAGGTTATAATCCTTCTCCCCGCCGGCCTTTTTGAACGCAACAAGACTGCCCATGACGGGCGGGATCGTGTGTAACGCAGCATCCATGGTCTCCATCACGCCCAGCGTGTGTTTTCCAGGCATGCTCGTGATCGTAAGCTCGTCAGTGCCCTTGACCACGCGCACGCTCTCCCACGTGTTGAGCGGGTACAGCACGGTGTGGCCGCGCTCTTTGAGGTTCGTGCACCCGTGCGGGGTGGAGATGATCGGGAGCGATTTGCGGATGTGCTCCGCTACGAGATTGTCGAAGTGGTCCTCGTGGAGGTGACTGAGGACTACGCGGCCCGTAAGTGCTGTTCTCGAGGCCGCCAGAGTGTAGACATACGGATGAAGTCCACCGCGGGGCAGTTCTTGTAATCAAATGCGGGATCCTTGACGCGCTGGGCAGTCACGCCCGGCGCGAGGTGGACGTGGTCACCTACGAGGAAATGCGTAGCCTCGGTCATTACACTTAAACCCTAGTCATGGATTGAGGACTTACCTTGGTGCAAAAAGTTCGGATCCGTCATAAAACGGATGCCATTGAACTCGATGATGCAAGTAGCGTTGCCGACCCACAAGAGCTTGCCCCGAACGGGTATTGACTGGCACGGACGAAGACTTCGCATAGCCGGTCAAAGGCGCCTCGGCGAGCGACTCGTCAAAACAAGGCTCTCTGCCTGTTGGTAAGGTCAATGTGAAGTTGGCGGCAGACATGACGTTGGGGTCGAGAGTCTGAGGCCTGAGGATAGGAGAGTGGTTGAGAGGTAGCGGCGAAATCGAGTGCTATTTATACTACGTCATAAGTGAACGCCTATATGGGAGCGCACCACAGGCTCACCCAGACATGAGCAACTTCCCAGGAGGAACGCAGGGCCGTGCTGGCTGAGACCGCCCCTTACGCCGGATGCTGGTTTACTCACAAAGGGGGGTCACAGGTTCCGCCGCCCAACGTTCAGACCGTATGGAAGCTTGAGCACACAATACGTGCCTGAATTAAGTCTGCGGTGAGCAACGTGGTATGGACGTTACGAAAAAGTGGTACTCAAGGACATGAAGGCTGAGGGCCCTCGCCGGACGCATGCGCACATCACGCCAGCTGAGAGAGCAGATAGATCGCTGCAGCCCCGCAGTGAGACCGCGAGCCGCTGGCTGTTCGTACCCTGGAAAGAATACCGGAGCGTCGAGCTATCTCCATGCTATGCCCGCAGGAGCCATTCCAACAATGAGGTGGTAACAGATACACCGCTACGTGGCTTGGGAAATGTCGAGCTATGTGGTCTTGGGGCTTGACCGAGTTGAAGCGGTAAGAGATCTGTTGTCTCCGCTTCCAGACCGGAGTTTGCCGGCTAAGGCCGAACCGAGTCTGAAACCTATTCGACCACAGCTGGAAAAGCCTGTCTAGCAAGCTGACCGGATGATAAGTTATTAGCAGTGCACTCTGCGAAGGCAGTTTCGTTGATCAGCATGGCTTATAGCGTCATTCCTTCCATTAACTCACCACGTTTGAGCTGCAAGGAAGGAGGTACATGCTCCTGCAAGATATGGTAGAGCATGGTTAGCTGAGTCGCAACGACAATTCCGGATTTTGTCGACACGTCTACCGACTACGGATGGATTTGCAGCGTCTATAGCAACCTGAGTACGCGTGCAAGAAATGTATCCCGTAAATCCACTAAAGAATACAGTATGCTGTCTAGCAGCTGAGGGTAATTACTTCGGCGTACGGAGACTGATGAACCTCGCTCGATAGCATTCGCTGCGAACTGGGTGTGCTGAGAGTATCAGTCTGAGGCAGCAGCGAGGAAGCTCTGAAATGGCAATGAGCAGGATGAGGCTGCAAGCTGCATACAACATACCTCTCGTTCCTCAAGAAACTCGAGATAGGTCAACGCGATGGCAACGTAGAAGCCAGGTTGCACCCCAAGCTCTCTTTCTCTACGGAGCTCTACCTCAAGGATTCCGTGCGTCGTGCCTACCGACCATGCTGGCGTACGGTCGTGGTATGTCAGGAGTGGTACCGGTGTCGCCACAGATGCTGTTGTTAGCGAGGTCGTTGAAGACGACGTCAGTGCTGGCTCTTGTGCTGCGTTAGGGATCGGCGAAAGCGTGAAGGACATATCATGAGACGGCGCATGGTTCTTCAACGCTGCCATGACACGAGCGAAGACCGAGAGTTGTGTGTTTGTCGGAACATGGGCCGTAGAATGCGGAGTGAGAATGAAGGGTGTGATCACTTGTGTGGAGAGGTTTCAGGTATCTCCGCAAGCTTGGCCTGGACGCTTCTCGGAGACGGTGGCTGGACTCGCACTGTTGGGTTGGTGGGTGGTGTAGGTGGGTATGAGTGTGGAGATGCGTCTCCAGCCAGCGTTGCATCCGAGTCCATAGAGGCTTTGGACAACGACACTGATGCACGTGCATTTCCTGGCTGCTCGGAAGGCGGGTTTGTGCGACAGGCAAACGTTAGGGCTGCGTCTGCGTAATATGGTGACGACTGCGGGACCGGGGTGAGCGATATGAACGACCCTGGTGGGAATGACGGTGCGCGGAGACGAAGGTACCACCCCCGCTTCGGCCGATGAATTGTCCACTGGATCGTCGACGTCGCGTTTTCCTGCGCAAAGCGTTGGCTGAGCTGCAGACGGGCCGAGAGAAGCGAGTCTTACCACAACATGTTCAATGATTTCTTCCTCGCCAAGGAATCTTTCCTTCAAACCTGCCTCGTACATTACCTCGCGCACAGACTAGATGCGAGAAGGGCTACCTTGTACCAAATGACGCGCTCTGACCCTTCTTCAGAGACGTTTACTCGCATGTCGGACAGTACATCTGAGCTGAACGCGTTGTCAGGTGGATATCTGGGATCAAAGGCTTGGCTATGTTGACCTTTGTACTGTGTACCTCGCGAGGTGAGCTGCGTTCGTCGTTGCAGAATGCGCCATAGCACGTCGCGAGCTCTGGATGTCGAGACTTCCTTCACGAGTGTCTACCTCCCTTGAGTGTGGTTGGGCGGAGGAGGAAGCGGGCGCAGACACGACGCTTAGTCAGCGCCACGTGCATTTCCTAACGCGGCACCATGCGCCATCACAACGCTGAGACCGTGCTCGCTGTCCTTGCCATCACCAACGACCTTTCTCTCGTCCCAGTCGTCCGCCGACGGCGACGGCGAGCTCATCGACGAGCTTGACACTCATTACTTTCTTTCAGGGGTATGTTCCTTTTATGTTTCTTTTGTTCTCGCGGCTCAAGCTGCCTGCTTTTTAGGTTCAACAACAGCCTGGTTACCGAGCGAGCCACAGGTTGAAAACGGACTCATCCTTTCCTTGCCGCTCGACGTTGTCGACTCCTCTGACCATGGATCCGTTCTCCGCAAGCCTGCATCCAGATTCCGCCGCCGCCGGTCCCTCGAGATCTGCTCGTCCGGCGTCCGTACAGCCCATGCCATCTTCGACCCCTCCCTCCGCGTCCAGGAAACGCGCATCTCACTCGGTCGTCCCTGCCCATCAACAGGAGGAGCAGCAGCCCCTGTACAGAGACGTCTACTCTCATCCTGCCGCCATCGAATATGCGGCTGCTCACCCTAGGCGCACTATCCCAAAGTTCGGACCTTACCTGCTGCTGAGGACTCTTGGTGAAGGCGAATTCGGCAAAGTGAAGTTGGGGCTGCACATGCAGTGGGGAGAGGAGGTCGCGGTGAAGTTGATACGCAGGGGAAACATTGACAGCTCTGTCAGGATGAGCAAGATTGAGCGGGAAATTGAGGTTCTTCGGGTGCGCTTCTCGGTTTCCTTTGTCTGTGGGCATATCCTCAATGGTGTCGATTATATTAGACACTCAAACACCCCAATATCGTGCGACTGTACGACGTCATTGAAACTGACAAGTACATTGGAATAATCCTCGAATATGCGTCGGGTGGTGAGCTCTTCGACCACATCCTGGCGCATCGCTATCTCCGAGAGAAGGATGCTTGCAAGCTCTTCTGCCAGCTCATTTCCGGTGTCTGGTACATCCACCAAAAGAAGATTGTCCACCGTGACTTGAAGCTAGAGAACTTATTGCTCGATCGTAACCGGAATGTCATCATCACCGACTTCGGTTTTGCCAACCGCTTCGAGCACCGCTCAGACGATCTCATGCAGACGAGCTGCGGATCACCATGCTACGCAGCCCCAGAGCTTGTCATCTCGGACGGCCTGTACGTTGGCTCAGCCGTCGACATCTGGTCCTGCGGTGTCATCCTCTATGCTATGCTGGCCGGCTATCTTCCCTTTGACGACGACCCCGCCAATCCCGACGGTGACAACATTAATCTATTGTACAAGTATATCGTGAACACCCCTCTCTCGTTCCCAGACTACATATCCGAGGATGCAAGGGACCTGTTGTCTATCATGCTCGTTCCTGATCCAGTTCGCCGAGCTGACCTGCCCTCCATCATGGCGCATCGTTGGCTGGCACCATATGCGCACATCTTCAACAAGAGCGTGGACGACCTGGAACGCATGGCCATGGAGCAACACCACCAGAAGCGTCTCGCATACCAGAGATCGATGAAGCAGGCTTCGGCGGATTCGGGCACCAACAAAATATCCCGCAGTCAGAGCGCTGCTACCGCCAGCGGCTCCCGCAGCCACCGTGCTCAGCCAGAATACTTGTACGAGACCTCTGCAGACATGTCTGTGTACTCTGCCTCCCCTGCATCCGCTCGTCGGGGTGTCAACTCGGCCATCGTCGTGCCCACCTCCTCGCCTATGGTGGTCGATGACGATCCTTTTGCTCCTGTGGGCGCAAAGTCGTCCGCTACTTCCGCCCAGCCTTCGTCAGGGCATGCCGATGGCGTATCCGAGAAGAAGGATACGTCTGCCTCGACACTTGCTCCAGTCAAAAGCTCGCCCGACGCGAAGCGCAAGGGCGGTTTCCGTCATACCATCCAAGTCGAGTATGGCACTCCGGGAGAGGAGGAACCCCAACAGGAAAGGGCCCCTCTGGCGGATACCACTTCGGCTGCGTCACAGCGGCGACCGTCTGTCCGGGATCGACCCAGTGCCTCGGCCAGGAAACCAGTCCCTTCTATGGAACAGGTCGACCAGGCTGCTTCGAAGCCTCTTCCTGTTGCGCCCGTCAATTCTCAGAAGGAGAACGCTGCGCCGAAAATCCAGGAGCAGTCCAAAGGCGAGCCGGCGGAACCTGTGCTTTCCATCGAGGTTACCAGCCCTCCGGTCGCCCCTGCCAGCCCGCGGACGGACCA
The DNA here is from genome assembly GCA_001910725.1 of Phanerodontia chrysosporium. Classification (NCBI taxonomy): domain Eukaryota; kingdom Fungi; phylum Basidiomycota; class Agaricomycetes; order Polyporales; family Phanerochaetaceae; genus Phanerodontia; species Phanerodontia chrysosporium. The sequence goes on from MJGA01000020.1 coordinate 329,570, forward strand.
ACCCTCGCGGAACGGTACGACATCCTCAGCAGGGTCTTCTGGCTCGACGAGAAGTCACAAGCGGGGCATCTCTATGGACAAGATGGGCATCACCAAGTTGTTCAGCCCGTCTTCGACAGATATGCAGAAGTCGCAGACGAACGGCACCATCTCCAGGACGTCGTCCCAGAAGTCTTCCGGAGACAGAGTCCCTTCACAAGATACCATCACTGGGAAGGAGGGCAAAGATGTGCACCGACGACCGTCGACGCTGCAGGTACCTCCTACGCCAGTGGCTGCCAGCACGACAACCGATACCGCCCTACTCAGCCCCGATACGGTGGCGAGCACCAAGAAGAGCAGGCGAAATACACTCACGGTCATGGTCGAGCCCTTCCGCGCGTCTCTCAAGCAGCGCACGAAGGGTCGCAACGTCACTCCGGAGTCCGCCCAGGAGAAGACCCCGACAGAGAAGGACAAGCCCGTCGAGCAGGTCGTTCCGCAGACGCCTCGCCCACCGGAGGTGCCCAAGAAGGATGTGACTCCTGCGACGCCCAACTTCTCGCCGAGAATCGACATCGGCGCTGTTCCTGCTTCCACGCTCAAGGCGAACAAGGTCATGCAGTGGTTCCGCTCGAAGAGCAAGGGCCGCGCGCCTACGGATATGTCAGAAGACGCGGAGAAGACCCCTGTGGACTCGCGGCCTGGTCTGTCCGTCAATGGCCTGCCGCAGTCCACGACGAGCACCGCAGCCAGAACTCGCCCTCGGAGAAGGGCCGTTCGCCGTTCTCTGCGCACCCGACGCGCGCCGCCTCCAACGCAGAGCCGCCGTACGAGCGCAGCTTCGCCAGCGCACTGGGCAGCCGCTTCGGCGGTTCGTCCGCGGCCGTCGCGCGCGGCACGATCCGTGTCCACCAGGGTGCAGTCGACCAAAGCACGATCACGACGGCGCCGCCGCCGGACGTCATGAAGCAGGTCAAGAAGGTGCTCGAGGACATGGGCGTCGAGATCCAGATCGAGGGCGACTACAAATACCGCTGCATCCGCCCCAAGCGCAAGAAGACCATGACAGGCACCAACGGCCTGCGCGAGTCCGGCAGCGGCCTGGCCGCGTTCACGATTGTCGGTTCTGCGGCTTCCAATGGGGTACGTCTTCTGTGTATCATTCGTACGCCGTCTACTAATTAGTTGGCGATGTCTCAGGTCGACAAGCGCGGCCTCCCTGTGCCGTCGCCCTCGCACTCTTCGAGCGGAGGTGGCATGCTGCGCGGCCTGCTCATGCGCCGGCAGTCGTCGCAGGTGTCATCCGCCATCGAGCCTCAAAACGCGCCCGATGCGGCCCTGGCGGCTGTCGCCCCCATGACGGACGCGCCTGCGCAGATCACGGGCGAGCCGATCTACGGCAGCCAGCAGCAAGACCAGGGCGACGAAGTGCGGTTCTCGGTGGAGCTTACGCGCATCGATCGCCTGGACGGCACGTACTCGCTCGACATCCGTCGCCTGAAAGGAAACTTGCGCAGCTACAAGTTCTTGTATGACACCCTCCGACAGTAAGTTTCTTTCCTCGATTTGCATTGTTCGCGCGCTCAACGAGGCGACTTTCTAGACGTGCGGATCTGCAGCGGTAATTCGAGCCGTCCCAACTTGTTCCACTAATGTAGGTGTCTTTCGTCGCGGCTCCTCCACAATATACCATCGTAATCCTGGGTTTTGGCGTTTCTTCTCCTTTCATCGCTGTCCGCTTTTCTTCCCATTCCACTCTCATTCACCCTTGGTTCCCCATGCATTTCTTTTTCTCCTTCTGAACACTCCACTGCCTGCCCCGCCGGCTCCACGCCTCACACCTATCTACGGACACTTGGCGAGGTCACTCTGGAGAATCTACGTCCTGGAGGCTGTCTTGGAGGTCCACTCGTGTTTCGTTCCGCATGCAACTCATGTCCACGGCCGTCAATAGCACTGCATCTGTCCTGCATCGTCATCTGGTAATAACGTATACCTAGCCCTTCCCTACTATTATGTGCCTGTACCTTTGACAATTTAGACCCGAGGCGTGCCCTTGCAGCCCCTGGCCGTGTGGTGGCAGCCCGGCCTTCGCGCGCCGAGGCGTGCGAGCTCCGGGCAGATCGTGGGACGGCAGGCGCGAGGGGTGCTCCCACGAACGCCCGCGCTGACGTTCGCTCGCCCTGGCACGCGCTGTCCACACACTCAAAACCGTCGTTTGATGCATTCGTGCAGATGCCAAGTGTATAAACACTGTACATGATGGGTATCTGTCCCCCCCTGCCCGTGCGTGCCTGTCCAGGGCGCACACCACAGGCGTCCACAGGGCCCAACAACGCACGCGCCCACGCCCAACCCCGCGAGCCCTCACGCCCACCGCGCGACGGACGGCGCGCTCGCGCTGTACTCGGTGCTCTTGTCCGCGAAGGCGACGACCTGCGCGTGCGCGTGCGGCCCGGCGCCCTCCTTGAGCGCGAGCGGCTCCGGCTGCAAAAAATAACGGTCGCACACAGCGAGGGTCAGTGGCGGCTCATGCGGCAGGCGTCGGGGCGCGCACCGTGGACGATCCGGTGTGCGTGTGGCCGCGGTTCTGCGGGGGCAAGGGTGAGTGGGCGGCGTGCGTGCGGGGCGGGGGAGGGACGGGGACGCTTACGCAGGTGGCGCGCGCTGCGTTCGGCGTGGAGACGGTGCTCTCAAAGTCGCTCAGATAGATCGGCGCGGGGTCTTCGTCGTGCCGGATCCAGTCGCGCGCGTTGAGTCTGGCGGGACAGGTCAAACGCTGGGCTCGAATGGTGCGCGGCTGGTAATGGGCACTTACGAGCCGAGAAGCGAGTTCGAGTAGACTGAGCGATGGTTAGTTGTCTGAGGACATGTTTATTAGGCAGTAGAGACATACGGGCGCTGTACGGTACGTAGACTGTAATCAAGAGTGTGAGTTGGGACAAAGACGAGATCTGAAATGGGCTTACCCGCGAAGAAGATGAGGTCGTATGGGCGTGTCAGTCGCTATTGTCTCGCGGTTAGCTACAAGCATCTGCCAAGACGGCGGCTCAACTGACTAGGATGATAGTGGTACAGGGTATCATCCTGTGCTTATTGTCAGCAAGAGACAGATCAGCCGATAGCAAGTTCCACATACATCGCCAACAAACCAGTGTTGACAGAGTAAGCCAGCGTCCACTCGATCACGGAGCGTGTCCTGTATGGTGCATCAGTCATGCATGCCCGCCGCCAACTTGATAAGCGGCGCACTTGTAGATGGTGGTGAGCTTCGCTCTCCAGAGGTAGAAGCACAGCACGCCGGTGAGCAGCAGGTTCGTGAGGATATCCATGGCATGCAGGAGGTAGATGAACCACTGTATTGTTGCCCAATCAGTCGGATGCAGAGAACGCAGGCCCCCGAGACGCACATTTATACGGGCGATGGCCGCCTCGGTCGCGGTGAGTGATGAAGGAACGGTGCTGTATGCGGTGTCAGAGACACTTCGAGGTCGGTGGAGTGTCGGGCGAACCTGATGAATGCGAAAGCTGGTGACGGGCAGTTAGTGATGGGAGGAGATATGCTGAAGTGCGGTCGACTCACTCATCGCGATAACTGCCAAGGAGCAAGCAGTCAATTTCGGGCGATATCAATAGGCATGCGACAACGCACTGAATGTTGCTCCAACGAGGAAGCCCTGCAACATACTCGCGGTAAATACAAGATAATTTGGGCAGTCTGAAAAATCTTACCAGAACCGAGACTAGCCGACGACTCCTCTCGCTCACTGCGTACAGACATCAGTATATAGTGGAGCGCGGCGCCATGCCCTTGCGACTTACGGATCCAAACGCGGAAGACGAACCAGCTGCACGGGAGGATCAGCAAGGCTCCGAACCTGGTGGAGCAGTTACTTACATCTGTACTATGAGATTACTACAATACTGCGGTCAAGAGAGCACACGTTAGCTGGATGTTCATTTCGTGGGCACCCAGACGCACACCAAACATGGTCATGACCTGTGCGATGAGTCAGTATGAGACTTCAGTCAGAAAATAGCACGCCACTCACCCCACTACTCCTACAGACAGAGGCACAGTGTTAGTCTCGGTAGGTGCTGTGGCCTTGAGTGCTCACCTCGGCTGGTGCTCGAATACGGTGAGGAGATTCCCGAACTGTGTGACGGTGTACCTAGTCCTCGTCAGCTCCTCGAATACCCCCACTCTTTGCACGAAGGGCCCACCAGTAGGTTACGTGAATCCCACATATCAGATGGCCCGCGTTCAGGATCCTAGATCATGGTGTCAATCGCGGAAAGGGGCCTGGGGCGCGCTAGGACTGACCAGAGGGCCCATATCTAGGACGAGATGAGCAGAGACAGAGCGTGACCGTGCGCGTGACTCACCGAGTACCGCATCGTCGAGCTCGTCCGCGCATTGTTGTGCAGAAAGATGTAGCACTGCAGGCACAGGATGCCGAAGAGGCTGCAGGTGGGCCAGATCAGCTGGAGCGCGCGCGGGGCCGCGGCGGGTGGAGGGGACGCACATGGAGTCGGCGAAGACGCCGAGCTCGAACGCACCGACGGTGTTGTCGATGGTGGTGGGGTACGACATGGCGCGTTGGGCGGGGGCAGGACGGGGAGGGCTCCGCGCCGGGCAGGACGGGCTCGGGGCTATATAGAGTGGCGACAATCATAGCGTGTCGGCGCCATCAGAACGCGACAGTCGCATGCGCATCGACGGGGCGCGGAGGCGAAGCGGGGGGACAATGGGCTCCGGCCCTCACATGCCACGCGCGCGCACAGCTTTCTCCTCAGGGTTGTGATCACATTGCGAAGCATCCATCAAGGCCTCGCAAGCTAGCCCTCCGGTGCCACGGAGTGATAAGCACGGCCTGCACCTATTTTGGGGCCCATGGGAAAGCAGCTCATCTACTCTGCAGAACGCGCAACGCGCGAGTCGAGCTCAATTCCGCGCAGCGGCGTCGCAACGCGCCGGGCGACGCGCAGGTCTCTCGATCATATCCATCCCCGAGGTCACTCTGCTAGTGGCCGAGCGCATCGTCGCCTCGGCCGGTGCCTATACACGATCGCTGGAAGCAAATCATTGCGGTGCGGGCTCATCACAGTGCACATTCCAGCAGCGGGGGATCTTGGGGGCGGCACCGCAATCACCGGCGGAGCCTGTATCACTGGCTGTGATCGATCGCGCGGCGGCGGGGCGGTCTCTCGCGTAGATACATATGCGGCCAGGCTTACTGGAATGGCCGTGCAGGCCGGAATACGTGCTGACTCTGAGCGTATGGACGGTCCTACTCGGACTTCCGTGCACGGCGAGAACCCAGTGCGAGTCCGACACAGCACAGCAGATTAGAGTCACAGAGTTAGCCGCGGCCTGGTGGCGCATCAGCCCGCACTGCAAGGAATCCAACCGTGATGGGCAACGGAGGGGGCGGCAGACGACACGAACAAGCTCGCATCCTGAGGCAGTGAGGGGCGGAATCAAGGCATCATATATATCTTGTGCTGCGACCATCTGCTCGTGCCGCAACACGCCTGTGGCTACACCCAGAGTTCAATGACAGCAGCGCTCATGCTCACCAACGCCATGTCGCTGCACGCCGCGGCCGGTGCGCGCGGCACGATGCGGGAGAAGCCCGCGGCGCGTCATGCCTGGACAGTGTGCCTCTGCCCAGAAGCCGCAGGGTCCGCCGCTAGGAAATAGAAGGGCGCGGAGGGTTGTTTGCCCTGCGAATGGTATGCACGATAGCAGATAGCATGGCGCAGCTTGGAGGGCAGAGGAGCATGGCATGACGCGTATGAAGGGTGCCCAAGCCCAAAGAGTCGTTTGCGGTAGCAGTATGCAGCGCAGCACGGCGGCAGGCACGGTGGTCTTCGCAGCTTCTCGATGCGGCGCCGAGAGCAGGTCGCAGGAGGGACGCAAAGTACTGCAATGCCTCTCAGAGCGCATGCAGAGGCATCGTCCCTGGCTGCACAGGCGCGAAAGGCCCCGGCGAGCACACGAGACGGCACCTCAGCAGGCCGGCGCGAGCGGGTGCGCCGCTAGTCCCATTCGGCGTCTTCAGGTGTGTGTCCCGCCGGGTCGCCGGAAGGACACGTTGGAATAGCATTCGGTAGGGGCGACGTGACGTCTCGGCGTCGCGCGGCGCCGCCTGAGAGCACCTGGTGACACAGAAATCCGTGCAATGAGGCATGGGGCAGCTGATAGGAAGCGTCGTGCGCACCCGGTGTATAGATAGCGGGGACGGGCGCGTCGTACTCGCATTGGATGTAAGCCGGTGAATGAGTGTCGTAAGCGTCCGGAGGTGCGCTGTCAAGAATACGCAGACGGCTCGCCGCCGTGCCAGAGGTAAGGCCATCGGAAGTCGTAAACGAGCGCATGACGCGACAAAGGCTCTGAGAGCATTGTTTGCAGAAGCCTTGGCTCCCGCTGCGACGTAATTACGGCAGCTCACGCAGCCTGACGCTGTTTTACGAGCAGCCCTGAAGTACATGGCTGCGGAACGAGAAGAGTCGTGCTTCCGGGGTTTGAGCGGCGCGAGTGCGAGTGCTAGACGCAGTCGCGTCGCAGTCGACACGCTCAGGAGCCGGACAGCGTTGACGGTGAGAGTGCAAGAGCGGGCCCGCCCGCTGTTTCGCCTGTTTGATTAGTCAGTGCCGCCTTGCCTATTTGGGACCAGCACCGTCGTGGCGTTTCCAGGCCCAGTTGCAGCGTATCCGTCGTCAACACGTGTACAGCGCAGCGGGGCCTGTCCCAGTATCTAGACGATGTTAGGTCACTTGCAAGCTGGTCGTTGTGGTGACATTGGAAGGCGTGCCCTCCGCTGGCAGTTATCTAATCTGGTTATTACCTTTTTCGGTTTGATCAGCCATCTCGAACCGTTCTCGGAGCGTTTGTTTCTCCTCACTTTTCACTCTGCAATGTTCTCGAGTTGCTTTCGCCCATGAAGAGACCAAAAAATTGTGTACATCACACCTGCTTTTGCCAATATCACCATGTCGAACGAGTTGAAGATCGGTCACGATGGCTCTAGCGTGCTACTGAGCATACCGATCAAGGGTCCCTCGTCGGGGGAGAACAGGGTCGTGAATGTCGCCCTGCGATCAGGTCAGACACATTGCGCGATCGACGAGGCCAGCGCCGCCGCCACCCGCGGCATTGCGTATCACTGATGCAGTGCATGCTGGCAGCAACAGCATCTGGGACCGCCGCAGAGCAGGCTGGGGAGGGATAGGCATGGCTATGGAAGTTGCGCTTGCTGTGAGAGCTCGGTCGACTCCGAACTTTGCAGACGCTGACCGTCGGTTCGCTGGCAGTGACGCTCAGCATCGTCCTTGGCATGGCGACGGCTTCGACGACGATAAGCCCTAACTAAAATGTCTCATCTCTCTGGTTTCACCTCTGGCCGTGCGCGCGCTCTGCGCGGCGTCTGAAGCCATATTGCAAAATTTGCGGGAAACATGTGAAATCCATATGCACCGTATGGCAGCGTTGCAGCGGAGGTGCGTTGTGAGCACAGCGGTCAGATTTACTGGGTCAAGCTTCCAAGGTTCAAAGCTAATCAAGCTGCACTGGCAGGGCTGACGGTAGTCGTGGCGAGCATCAAAGGACTTCGATTGCGACTGAGGCTGTGGCGCCCACAGAAGGCTTATTACAAGTGCCGTGTCAAAGCTACACAGTGAGCGGATGCGAGAGACGGCGAATAGGGCTCGCAGCACGAATAGTCCTAATTGGCGGTCCTCAGGCAGTGGTAGCCCCTCAGGAGAAATCTCCATGCGTTCGTGGATTCACTGGCGTCTCACATTGACTCTCAGTGGCCGCTCGTCCTGGCTAGAACTGCTCATCCGCCGGACCCCATGTCGGCGCATCCAGACACAAGTCCACGGACCACCGACGCCTTCTGCCGGGCTCTGATGAGCGGTCGAGTCTTGCCGGCCTCGGCGGAGCTGATCGCTTAGTGCGCTTTCCCCGGACACCCAAGCTCTTCCTGCGTGTGCTCTGCCGCAGCCTGCAGGGCTCGGCGGTGTCTGCGGTGCGTAATCGACTTCCGTCCACGAGTGCACTGGCCAGTCCGCGGGCGCATGCGTGATCGTCGTGCCACGTCTTCTGCTGCTGCCCTGGTGCCCCAGTGATATCGGGTCTCTTGGGCGGTGATCCGCATGGAAAACATACATATGAGCGCACCTCTAGAAGCTCGTCGCCGTCCGAAGCGGGTCTACGCACCCCGACCCCTCGCATTGGTTTCGTTTCTGGCAACCCGCTAGTTCTTCCTCTCAGCTCCCCATGGTCATGGAGCTATCCACCCTCTTTTACCTTGTTGCAGCCGTCTATGCTCTGACATGGGCTTCCCGCAGGTTCAACCGTGCCGAGAAATGCGTGAGTAATCGGCCATTCTTGCTTACCGCAGATAGGTGATATCCCCCGTTCTCCGCACAGCTCCAGGATATCCCAACCGTAGGGGGGCCAAATCTTCCCTTCTTTTCGTATTTCGGGGCCATCCACTTTCTTGTACGAGCCAACAAGATCATATCGGATGGGTATAGCAAGGTGCGTACTGCGTTCGCGTTACGGTACTACGGCACACTGACCATCCTTCAGTACAAGGGTGGTAGCTTCAAGATCGCTCAGTTCAATCGCTGGCTTGTGTTTGTGACAGACCCCGCGCTGAATGAAGAGCTGCGCAAGGCGCCAGAGGACCAAATGTCTTCCCCAGCGGCATTACACCAAGTGGGTGGTTTAAACGTCGCCTGATGGCACCTGCTTACGAACATCGCACGCAGTATGTCCAAGGTCTGTATACCATGGGCTTTGGTCTGGACGGTATGCTCTACTACATCGAGGTCCTTCGAGATCAACTCCTGCGCCACGTGAACCCATCACCCGCAATGCTCTATGATGAGATGCAGGCATCTTTCCAAGACTTCATTCCTCAAAACACTGGTGCGCTATATAATGTTGAGTCAGTACAGCGATTGATATTGTGTGCACAGAATGGACACCCATTCCAGCTTTGAGCACCTCACTCAAGCTATTCCTCCGAATGAGCAACCGTGCATTTGTCGGGCACCTCTATGTGTGTGTAGACGTGGGATGGATCTTGGATTAAATTTGACCTATTATCTAGGCAGCAACTCGGAGTACCTTGACCTCGTTACCGAGTTCATGAACAACGTTTTCAAAGGTGCCTTCTTCTACAACTGCTTGCCTGCTTTTGTCCGTCCGTACGTGTTCTTCTACTCGCTTTCTTTCTCCGCTGATGTCCTACCACACAGTATCCTCGCACGCTGGCTCGACCTTGTGAACCCCTGCCTGGACCGCGCCGTGCGGCTCCTCACGCCGATCTACGCGACGCGCGTGGCCGAGCTCGAGGCCGCGGGGAAGGCCGAGTGGGCGGGCGCGTCAGACGACCTGCTCTCGTGCCTCGTCGCGTCGCACTACAGCGCGGCGCGCGACGTGCGCGAGCTCGCGCGCATCCTGCTCGTCGTGAACCTCGCCGCGGTGCACACGGTCTCGCAGAGCTTCACGAGCGTGCTCTTCCTCCTCGCGAGCCGCCCCGCGTGGCAGGCCGAGCTCCGCGCGGAGGCCGCCGCGGCCCTCGCGCACGGCTACACGCGCGACGCGCTCGCGCGCCTCCGCAAGCTCGATAGCTTCGTCCAGGAGAGCCTTCGGTTTAACGGGCTTGGCGCGTGTACGTACTCCTTTCTGTGCCTCTGGCAGCGCATGCGCTGACGAATGCACAAGTGGCCTCGACTAAGCTCGCGCTCACGGACTTTGCGCTTTCCAATGGGACGGTGATCCCAAAGGGCACACTTGTCTCGGCGCCGCTGCGCGCACTGCACCTGGACGACGAAGTGTATCCCGACGGCGCGTCCTTCCAGCCGTGGCGCTTCGTGCGTGCGGAAGGCGAGGCTGCGCCGCGCCAGTCTCTTGCATCGACTTCCCCGACATACCTTCCTTTTGGGCACGGAAAGTCTGCATGGTGCGCCCGGACCCCCTTCGCCTTTGGTTGGGTGGCTTGCTGATTCGCGTACTTCATGTCAGTCCCGGCCGCTTTTTTGCAGCGCTGGAGCTCAAGATGGTGACGGCGTACCTCGTGCTCAACTACGATCTCAAGCTTGAGGGCGATGCCACTGAGGTGCCGCCTGTGTCATGGTTCATCACCGCACGCGTACCGAACTATAAGGCAAACGTGCTCGTTCGCCGCCGACAGGAGAAGGCCTGAACATGGAAACTTAGATGGATTCGCACTAGCGCACCTCGTTTTTTCATCGTTAGCACTTGCACACTCGCGAGATGGTCAATGCTTATCTATCCCTATGTATTTTCCTGTACTGTACAATTCGTCCCTCCTTGCATATGTACTGCTGTACGAGATACCTTTTGGCTGTGGTGGGTTTCGTCCACCTGCTAATTCCAATAAGCTACAGTGTGAGGTGATACTTATCCGATGCTACGATAGGCTTTATGAAACAGTTTCCGATTGTCCAGAACGGAGGGTATATCGTCATTCCCGCCACTTCCTTTTCCTGGAAGGCTCTTTGTCGTCTTCCGAGTCCAAGTCGCTCCTCTGCCTTTTAAGACCCCGCGCACCTCGAGGGGCGGGTGGAGGAGGGACAGCTGAGGCAGGAGGCTGTGCCGCCCCTCCTCCGAGCATAGCGGCAGGTCCATACAGGGAATTACTCCTGCTCAAGGACCGCGTGATCCGGCGCATTCCATTGGAGGCGGCCAGCAGTCCAGATGCATCGGCCGTTGCCTGAGGAGCGCGAAATCCTGCCAATGGCAGAGCTGGTCGTTTGCCCTTGTCGGCGGACGATCCAGAGGCGGACGGCGGTGGGTCCTGGTTGGCGGCAGCAGTCGTGGCGAACTCGTGGGTCTGCTTCCCTTTACCTTTGTCCTCAGCAGGACTGTCCGCAGCTGGCGTAGCATCGTCGCCTTGGTCAGCGTCGAGGCAGTTACTGCCGCAAATAGCCTCTAGAAGAGCATTGAAACCTTCCTCGTTAAGCGGCAGTAGATCAGTTCCAGAGAAAAACGTGTCCAATGCAGGTGCAGCAGAGGATCCATAGTCGCCGTCCGTAGCCTGCGCTGGCACGAGCGGCGAGGTATACATGCCAGAGAGCACGTCGACAGTCCGGGAAGCCCCTGGATCCACGGACGGCGGTACGAAGTTTGGCGGAACTTCCATAGTTTCGCCAGAGTAAGGGTTGATCCAGCCAGCTGGCGAGCGGGCAGGCTGTGGATCCTGAGACACATCCGGGATGTTACTGGAGGACGCAGGGTGACTGGAGGACGAAGGGATAGCACGGGAAGGGCCGGCGAAGCAATCGACATGGTCAACTTGAGGCGTCCGACCACCACGAGAGGGCGCACCTCCTCTTCTGCGGCCGCGCGGAGCGGGTGCCGAAGGGAGAGGTTGCGGCGCCGCTCGAAAGACGTTCATGTGTCCACGAAGAGCAGCCTTTAGGTCCTGCGTGTTCGTGTCAGCGGCACGAGAACGAGTTCGAGTATGGACAGTGGCCGTGCGAAGCTGTGGGGGTGGCGGCGGATTCGCGGCCATCCTTGATGGCCCGGGCTGCTCGTTCGTGACGGACCCAGCAGCTGTTTCTGCGGAGTCTTCAGCGTTGTTTTGCGCCTCCTTGAGTGCTGTGCACGTCTGAGCATGTCTTTCACGGTTGCTATTCTCAATCCTGGAGAGTCTCTTCCCGCAGCCGAAGGGGCAAGTGTATGGTTCGAAATGGGTCAGGAAATGCTTAGGGTAGTTCTCGCCCTTGAGTGTACGGCGCCTCGCGGTCCAGGAACACCCTGGGACAGGACATTGGACCGTCTCTCCACGCCTCGTGTATTCGCTATGATCTGCCCTTGCGTGCTTCATCGCTTCACTTTTGCAGATGCTTTCTTTGCACCCGGGGAAGGGGCACTCCATTGAAGCCTTTCTGTAACATATCAGAACAAGTCAATCCAAGAAGCTAAACTGAGCGAGGTGCGGCCTACGCGTCATAGTCCGGAAGATTTTCGATAGGTAACGGCTGCCTTATGACGGGCTCCCTCTTTGTCGGCTTCCTCGTGGACCGAGAGGGGATCCTACGCGTATCGGGAGGGCCTACTTCAGAATCGTCGGTTTGCTCGACAGCGGGCGCCTCCCCAGGGTAGTCATGATCAACAGCTGGAGGCGGTCCCGGAAAGGAAGGTGATGAGCATCAGCAAAAAAATAGGTCGCAGATCTAGGATGACATGGCTGGCAAGGCGCCGCCAGTCGGACTAGCGCTGGCCTGCGATGGCCAGGAAACGCCAGGCTGGTAACGTCTGGTATTGCCTGGCCATGGCTCGCCCCCCTGATTTTGTCTGGTAAGGGCGGTACCATGATTCTCCAGCCAGAAACTTAATGACATACACCCGAGGAAGGCTTGCCATTGACTCCTTCCGGCGCCAAGGAGGCGTAGGCCCATGGTGCACAGTGGTTTCTGTCCATAGCGAGCACTGTGAAGATCGTGGAATAAAACATGTTTAATACTGGTATAAAGCTACAGTGAGGGTTCCATGTCCAGATTGAGCACGACTCCATCCTCGCCGTCCTCGGGGCCCAGCCATTCTGCATCTGGGTCGCCGTCCCCGTCGGGACTGTCTGCCGCATCGCTCTCGTGCTCCGAGTCATCCTCGTCGTCTTCCATCTCGTCGTCTTCCACCTCTTCTTCATCAACTTCTTGATCAACAATGTCCTCTTCACGGACATGTTCATGATCAATGCCGGCGCTCTCATCGCCCTGCTCTGGTAGAGGCTCGGCCTCGGCGGCTGCGGTTGCATCTGGCTGGGCAGGTACATCAGTTTCCGGGACAGCTGGCGCGGCAGCGGCGTGGTCGTCCTCGATGTCTGAGTCAGCGTCGTCTCCTGAACCGCTAGAGAAACACCCCCGGATCCACTTCATTGCGTCCCGAATGCGGACAAGGAGCCGCGTCGCCTTGTGCCCAACACCACCACCGAGGAACCGCATGAACATGTCACGATCTACAAAGCTAGAGTAGAGTGTGAACGCCATGCAGCTATACAACGAGTGGTACTCACATGCTAACATAGTAGTAAGTGTAGTCATCGTCTCCTTCCTCGTTCTTCGTTCTGCTGCGCACAATAGACGGTCCGAGAAGATCATCGCGTCGTCCGTGAGCGAATGCCGGTATGAGATGGACCGCGCGGATGACGACCTTTGGGTCGAGGAAGCCGAAGGCGCCAGGGATGTTGCTGGGGAGGAAGCCGATGCGCGGAAGGCGTCGAGTCTTGAAGCCGCGGCCATCGGGAGCTGAAGCGTCATTCCCGAACCATCGGACCCATAGAAAATCGACCGTCTCCCAGTCGTTACTGCGCGATCCAGGACCGGAGTACCTGACGACGGCACGGAAGACCTCGATCACTCGAGCATACCAATAGGGGTGGCGAGCCCATTCCGCGGCTAGATTTTCATCCTCCTGCGAGAGGACCATGATGTCGGGGTGCGTTCTAGGATTAATAGAATCTTGATCGCGCCGCATGTCGTACGTCGTGTAGTTCACCCGAAGGACCTTGTGGCGGTAAAGACGATTGCTGCGGATCCGTAGTTGGTCGCGTTCTTCATCGCTGAACTGGTCCTCGTCAGGGTCGTACTCCCGTCCGGTTAGCCGTGCAATGAGATGATCTTGCAGCAGCGGCACAAAGTTCTGGAGTGAGCTGAATCAACATACTGGCACATCGGTTGCAGACAGAGTTTCTTACCTCCAATGCCGGGTCATCCTTGTTATCGTAGAGCCATGTCGGAAGGTTGAGGAAGTGGTCGCAAGTGTCTGAGATATGATATTGGGCCGTGAAAGACGTCGTTGGCAGAGGGTCCTTCTCAGTCATGCCAAGTCCACATTTTCTTGGTCTACCTCGTTGGCGGCGTGGGGCCTCGGATTGAGACGGAGGGGGACGAGCAGTTGGCGGAGTCTCGATGGGCTGGGAAACCTCGGGTTGCGGCATGGTTGATTTGGCGTGGAGTGCGGCAGCCTTCTCCTGTTCTGCAGCGTGCATGCCCTTCGCGTGAATCGCCTTGAGGAGGCGCTGACGGCGCGTTCGCTTTGCAATCTGTGCGGCATGCCGTATCTTGTTCGTTCGAGCATAGAATTTCTTTACACAGCGATGCTCGAGTTCTCCCTGAAGACATGTCAGAAATTTGAATATTTGTCACGAAGTAAGGCGAGGCCGCGAGATACATACCGTTTGTGTAGAATAGCTTTCAGATGTGCCATGAAGGCGGATGAAGTGCGGGAAGTGACCAAGCGAATGCCACTTGAATGTCTGAAGGTTCAGATACACACGCCGTGCTGCCGTACTTACGCCGTTCGCCTTAGCCTGATGTGTGGATGCCGTAGCCGCATTCTTTTTTGCACGCCTCCGTCCTCTGGCGGCAACCTCCTTCGGGAGTTCTCGGGTGGGGATTGTTTCGCACCGCCGAGAAAACCGACGTACAGCTGCACCGAGGTTGCGCGTTGCCGCCTCGAGTATCTTCAGAGTGGTTTCCGTGTGTAGCCGGAGCTTGGCGAGCGCGTGCCAGAATGCGAGCTCCCATAGCATGTCGATGACGATTTTCTCGATGTCTGCTGGCAGGAGTCCTTCAATACAAGGCATGATACACTAAGACGGTGTCAATACTATTTCCTATGAATATAAATGGTCGCACCTGAAGTATATCCTCAAAGTCTCTACCCGCAAGCTTTTTAAGTGCGGAGACATTTCCACGGAATGGCCGGATCGTAGACCGCCCAAAAGGTGGCACTTTGCGGAACCTGACATGGGATATTAGTCCAGCAATAGCGAACACAGAATAATTTCCCAACTCACCTTTCATTAAATTCCCCGACTTTCTCGTTGGCTACCTCGTACAAGACGCGCAGCAAGTGCACTAGGAGATGCTTCCAGACACCAAGTTCAAACTCGTGCAGGAGGTCGACAACAAACATCGCATAGGCATTAAAGCCGAACGCAGCGAGACGGGAGGAAAAGGCACTCTACAAAATCATAACAGGCCTCAGAGGCAAGTGAATATGTTATGTAACAGGCCACGTACCCGGGTAGGCAGAAGTGACGTTGCGTCGAGGATGCGCGCCACCATGGCGCTACCAACACCGTATCCGCGCTCGAAAATCCACTCCCTGACCATTGAGATCTTCGTCCAGATAGTCGGCGAGTCCTTGCGCAACTCCTTTCGCCGGGTCATATCAAGCTTGGTCCCCATAGCAGCGATATTAGCTTTTTGAGCTAGACATGCGGGACATGGCGCTCGTGCAAGGTATTTGATGCACGATAGACGAACTCTAGACTTGTGTTATAAGCTTGTACCACTGCGAAGCATAGATAGCGTACCGTTCAGGATAGTCAGCCGAGTATGTAAAAAATCGTGGAAATATTCGGCGCGTTATGCCGTCACCACATTTGACAAGGACGCCATGTTCATATGCATTGAGAAGCTCGTTGTCGAGAAGCACTCGCCAAACGGCATGCATCAGCTCGTCTTTCAAGAACTTGAGAACGTTCGTTGTGGCGAGCACGCCGTAGATGCTCTGGTACATATCTTGTATCGTATCGGGAAGCTGCAGAAAGCAAACTCAGTAAAAATGGCTGAACAAATCCGATGATGCTCACGTACTGAAGGGATATATGCGAGGTGATGCGCAGAAAACGTACTGGGCTGTGCACGGATGTACTTTGAGAGGTTACCGAAGAACATGTAGATTGGCCAGAGAGACGCGGTGCCGAAGTTCGCGAGATGCGTGGAATCTGACCAGAGCATAATCGACGCGATTACATACGGAAGACCGGGATCGTCTTCGGTATTACGCGGTTGAGCTTGGAGGTGGGCATCTTCTTCAAGAAATGCGTCGCAAGTATACGCCTCCGTGAAGATCCTCTCAGCTGAGCTCGCTGACTCGGCCTCTGAATCGTCATGGTACCAGAGTTGGTGGGGTGTGAACTCGAAGTTCTTGGCAGAGGGATCCTCAAATGCAGCCCGCAGTACTCCCATCAGAGGCCGGTAGTGAAGATCGTGCACCTCAACCGTTGGTGCGTCTTGTTCCGAGTGGTGCGCCTGCTTCTCTCTTGGAACACTGAGCTTGACAGATACCGTACGCCATCCATCGGCACTAAGAAGAGGGTCCGCTTGTTCGCCCTCATCGAGACGACGATCTTCGCGCTGCGCGCGGAACCCACACCGGAAGTGGTCGACATTGAAGTCCTCTGCGAGCAAGACCTCGTCCACAAGCCGGTCAAGCTCTGCTGCAGACTTCAGGTTGCCGCCAGTATACATCCAGTGCATAAGGCGGAAGATGGAAGCGTTCATGAATGGGGCAAACCACGGGCGAGCTGCATCTTCGAGTGCCGCAACTGCCGCCTGACCAAATGAACGCGCAGGCCCATGGGGAGGAGAATCCGAAGGCACAGCGATTGTCGGAGAGTCAGACATAAGGATCGAAGGTGCGCTATCTTCTGGATCCTTGTCCGGGGCACGAAAGTACCGGCGAAACACCCCGAACAGGTTGGGCTCGGTCTCATGTGTGTGGACAGGTGGAGTTGAGATGGGGATAGCGGTGCCGTCTGCTGGTTGCACATCATCACTGGGACCGGGAGATGAAGAGGGTAGCTCGACGGCAGGGGGTGAAGGTGGAACAAGTTGGGCAATGTGCTTGCTCAACGCACCCGCGGTCGTCGAGGGAACGTAGTCTTTCAATGCACGAGGAGCCCTTCTCTTCCGGCCGCGCCGAGAAGGGGGGAGTTCTAGCTCTGTGAGTGGGGCTGAGATATTGCTGGGCCCAGCATGTGGAGGTTCAAAGTCCTGTATCGGTATGAGCAAGAGTTTCAATGCAGAAGCAAGCCACGCACCGCATTGAGTTCGACTCGGAGGTCCTCCCTCTGCTGCTCTACCAAGGCCTCATCTATACGAGGTAACTTAGCCCTCGCTTTGACCTCTGCTACCTTCTGGGCAACCTCTTCTCCCTTCTCCAGAGCCATTTTGATTGCTCCCGTACGCTTTGTACAGTGTTTCTTGTGTGCACTGAGAGCCTTGACGCCATTGAAGGTGCGCTTGCACTCCACACATCTTGCAGCGGTCATAAGAATAAAGATAAATAGAATGAGGGATATGAAAGATAGTCTCATTTCATGCTGAGTGGGTGAGGACACTGAGATTGAGCATCGCGTCGTCCAGCGTTGCGCGACATGCATTTTCAAGCGGAGATTGAAAGTAGGCAGGTCTGCGCGCGTTGCATGAGCCGTTCTCGAACCTCTCTTCCCTTGTCCCATGGACAACCCTCCCTTCCCATGTCAACCAGCCTCTAATCGCGCTTGCATTGATGCAGGCCGGGTCTGAGGCACCTGACGACCTGCCCTGCCTACATGGCAGGCACGGTTGGGAAAGGAGAGGGCATCTCTACACAGCGACGTACCAGGCCGCAGTCCCATCATCTTGCTCTCTGGAACAGCCTCCAATGTCAATGAATTCACAGACTGAGTTAGGTATGTGTTATTCTTCCTTCAAGTTAGCACACTGCGCTCAATCCTTTGAGCACATCTCAAACATGCACCACATCACGAAGGGCTCGCCCGCCCTGGCACCCGCGGCAAGGGGAACGAGGTGTGCAACGCCTTGCTCAGTGTGGTGCATGAGTAGCTCATTGTCGTCACTAGTCTTTCCTAGGTTGACTGGAAGGCACGACTGAATGCACTAGGAGATGGTGCACGCGTGGGACAAAATCCATCTTCTCCGCCTCACGCACGCTGCCTCGAGCGCCTGGACCACAAGCAGCTGCACGTACACTACGTAGTACGCGCCAACCATGACTACCATGCGGCGTTCCAGCTCCCCAGCTTCTCCGCGAGCAGCGCCTGGAAAGCACTCGAGACGCACGACACGGTGCGTGGCCAACGCCATTGCAACGATGGCCGTCTCGCCCAGCACGCGCACAACGGCGGCGGCGTGTGCGCGGATGTGGGCCTGCAACGCGCCGGGCTGCTGCACGGCTTGGGCGGTGCAGACGATGCTCGAGGGGAGTGCCCCTACTGCCCCAGCGACCGCAAGCGCAGATCTGGACGCGGAGGAAGTCTCGCCGACGTGCGGCCCGGGCGAGCTGGGCGAGGTTATAGCGGAGCAGGCGTGCTGCGACAGGCTGTCAGTGGCGTGATTGTGCACACGCGTAGGGGGAGGACGGCGTACGTTCGGGTACGTGGTGCAGGCTGCGCAGCCCGACATTCCATGTGCCTGGGCGTAAGAGCTCAGGCATGCCACGTTATGGGGGCAGGACGTTCTGGAAGGTACGCAGCGGAGCATACTGAGAGTGGAGAGGTTGTAAAGTCTGGCCTGTACGTTATACTTTATATCTTAATGAAGCACAAATGGCATAGGATGATGTCTCTGTTCTAAAGGGTCGCCTTGACCAGTCTATGTGAAGTACAAAGCAGTTTGAAGGACCTTAACTTGTGTGAAAGCGAATATGCTTACCGTGTCACAGAATGGCTTACTGTGACGTCTTTTTACTTACTAGCGGTTCAGTGGGTGACAGGTGCGTTGCGTGTGATATAACACTTCAGCATATAGTCACCTCCATGATTTAAAGCTCGCGTTTCCCGATTCGCCTCCCTCCTTCATACCGCCATCCCCCATCCCATAGTCTTGCCCCAATGACCCTCTCCACCGCTGCTGCCCAGTCTGACTCTGAACGTGACAACACGCCTGCTCCTGCATCCAAGCGCCGTGTAGACGACGTCATTGCAGGTCTTCAAAGTGCGAAGAAGAGAAGGTACGCAGGCCCCATGCTTCAGTAGAGTCATTCTCAATCGCCCACAGGGTCTGCTCGGAGCTGCAGAAGCTCCGGCAGAGTGCTCGCTTCCTCCCATGTGTCTGTTCGCCATTCCTTGCCTTGGACTGGGTTATTCCTGTCGGTATGACCATTCCGCCGAATGAAGAGTCAATGGATGGTGACGAGGACGAGCACGGGATGCAAGTGCTCCTGTATGCGCACCAAGCTGGGGTTAGAACTCACTAGTTACTGCCTAGGTCTTTCGAAGACCGCCGCAAGACACGCAATATGTACGACAAGGTCATGAAGTACCTTCCTGGTCTCCAAGAGGACCTTTCCGAGTATAAAGAAAATGCGGACGCTTTTGATAACCTTATAGATGTGGTACGCATGTCGGGCTTGGCTCATGAATGAGTATACGGCTTATATTCTCTTCGTAGCTCAAGAAGGCTGCCAACCAAGGGCGGGCAGACAACATCTCGTCGGCAAAGGATCATGTGCTCGAGCACATTCCAGTCTTCGTCACAGACCTTGAAGACCACCGTTGCATCAAATCCAACACCGACAAAGTCGACCGCGGCTGGGTTCATCTTCAAACAGCCCGGCAACTTTGTCCTGTCGAGCGCCTGGCCGAATTTGACGACGATCCTATGAAGTAAGTGCCTGTCCATGCGCCGACACTATACTTATATCGTTGTATGCAGATTTTGTCGCGCGGCTAGACGCCCCGACTCAAACATTGTTGCGGAGGATCTCCCGCTATGTATCTACGACGAGGCTCAGTACGACCCAGAGGACTGCCAGAAGGGCCTCCTGATGGGTGGTCTAGTTCTTGAAGTACGTCCTGGTTGATGATATGCGTCGACACTGCCACTCACATGTATAGGTCGGGAGGTGCATCTTGACAGGACCTCGCTCCGCAGGGAAGTCCACTGCTGGACCGCGGGGCGGGGGTCAACGGCCAGTTATCAAGAAGCATGGCGACCGTGTTCAGAGAATGACACCTGAGATGATAGCATACATTGCTTGCCTTGTACGTCGCCCTTTCACACTCGTTCTATGGTAACATGACAAAAAATCACTCTAGACACGGTTCAGTATCTCGGACGAACATGAGTGGAGTGGTACCGACCGTGCCTTCAATTACGCCACCTTCCATAGTACGATCGTGGAACTCCTCAGCGACCCCACGGATCCCTGGTGTACCAACACACTGAACTTCTGGAATTAGTACTTCTTCAGCCCATGACCGCGTGAGACGAACTGACCGCGATATGTCTAGCTGGATCTTTGAGACGCCAGACCCCACCTCGACTAACATGCCCATCAATGGCGGTCATCCACAGCACAAGACGACAGCAGACAAGATTCGGGAACGGCGCGTCGCGCGGAGTCAGACAGCTGATGCCGACCCTGCCCCTGGGGAGGCTGGTAACGCCTAGGTAGGTCGATTCTCGACAGTAGTTCTGTTCTCATTCATCGTTCTAGAACCAATGCCCGCCGCAGAACACCCCTACAAAGTACCCGCTAGCCCTCCGCCATCTCGCTGTCCCTCGCTTTGATCACTTGCTCTCGCCACCTCACTGTTATTCTGCGCTATTCCCGTCGCTCACAGGACTCATAGTTCGCTCGATTTCCTCGGATTCTTCATCGCTTCTCGATTGCTCTCGTTCCTGGTGCGCTTCGGTGGCATCGTCATCTCGGATACTGTCTCGCATGTCTCCTCCCGGTCTCTCGAGCTCTCCTCAGCATCCTCCGTCAGTCCGTGATTTGTGTATGCATATTTAGGTGCCATAGTTTTGTCCGCTGCTGTGCGCTTTGCAGTAAATCGAATAAATCGCTTTTATTTGCTATTATATTCAGGAATGAGCCCGAGCAGCAAGCCAATCAAGGTAATAATGTGCCATGCAACTGACGCCATTGCCAGGCATGACCAGGCATGACCAGGCCTGGTCATCGGTGACCAGGCTTCCCATACTGGCAAGCCTGGTCAGCGCTCTCAGGCTGATAAGCATGATCACGCTTATAGATCACCTGCCAGAGGTGACAATCCCGACCCCAGTCTGGCGACGCTGATCTGCGCTGCTAGCCATGGTCAAGCTAGATCTAGTAGTTATTTTTTCGCTGATGAGGTTGGGATGCCCAAGCCGGGGGAGCTGGGCGGGGCGGATAGTTCAGCAGAGGACGGCACGCGGTCCGGAAACAACATACCGTGGGTGCGTAGAGAATGGGACTGAGGGACATCCGACGTTGGCTAGGTTCGAATCTTGCAACGGGTCGGGAGTGTGGCCATCCTCGGTATGAACAGAGGGACATGGTACCGCATCCTGTGGCCATGGACGACTTGTGGAAGGCCCGGAGTGCCCGTATGAGTCTTGATACACCGCTGCTTCCGGTTCGTTTTCTTGTTCCAGGACGGTAAAAATCGAGCTGGCCGTCACATGTTGTACATCTTGCACCTCGCCTGCGGTTTCCAACAATTGCGGCAGGTTCAATGGCACTGTTTCCGATGGTTGCAGACACTCTATCAGCAATTCCATCCAATTTGGACCCCATCTATTCTCTGCATCTTCTTTGAATTCGCTGTGATAGAAGGTTAGTGATTCAATCCCCAGGAAATGTGTGTTTACTGACGCAGAATTGACCATGAGCTCTAACCAATCCACAGATGTCTCTTCAGCTGCGTTCCCACCCGGGATCTCCCCGAGCTCTTGGCCAGACATCAAGGCGCTCGGTGGGCGGTGCGTTGGAGAGGGTGAGAAGCGACTGGGGGAGTGGACGAACCGCGGGGAAGGAGTGGTGGACGCTCATTTATGTCGGCGTCTCGACCTCCCACGCGGGAGGTCAAGCAAGTCGACGCGACGCGCCCCCGTCACGTTCGCGTGCAGGCCACCTAGGCGGCAGATCCACCAACAATGCCGGCGGCCCACCAAAGCGTGCTAAAGAACCATTGTTTCCTACTCAATCAGCTTTGGTTCAAAGGACGGTGAACTCACCACTTACTCAGGATTGGTAGCCGGGCGTGGTTTGGAACCTTGGGGCACCAAATGGTGTGTTCCATGTGTACGCAAACTTCATTTGCGCCACGTCTGCGTATCTGTAGTATTCTCTGCAAATAGGATTATCGGTACCATATCCTGAATGGCATGCACAGCATGAGGGCACTGGGCAGATAGTCGCCGATACAAACTGCGTGACGGGCGATTACCTGGAGAGTCTCCGCTGCCACAAAGAACGTGTAATGCTCCTTGTAACACATGACTGTTAGAAGCGGTAAGATTCAGGATGAGTGCGCAGTAAGGCGGACCTGAAGTTGGACAACTACTTGCCAATCGATCGGCCGATGAGCGACCTCTTGGGTGTGTTAGGCAACACTGTGCGGAAATAGAAAGCATATGAGTGCATATAGTAATATCCCATGCACACTGCAAGTTGAAGCGTCCACGCATGAGACTCAACGACTTGCCAGATTTCCGCGGGAACACGAAGTCGAACAAACGCCAAGATCTCAACCCTAACCTAGTTGCGTGTGAATATGCGCGGAGCGCCCACCTTTCGTGCACTCCGACACCGGCGGCGCACGTGGCACGCTTGGTCTTAGCTGCGAACGCCAGGTACGAGCCGACGGTACAACATTGTAAGTTCAGTCAATACATTTGGCCACATAGACCATTTCATCTCTGAATAACCAGATAGGACTCCCAGTCTCGTTGTCATTCATTCACTTTCTTTGAGCGAAGCACAGCCCAGACGACGACCGCACGGACGCCATGTCGTCGCCGGGCATCGTCTCCCTGGTGTTGGAGACATCCGTCTTATTTACTTTCCGGTAAGTCTGTGATATCAACCGTTGCATGCACTTGGTGGTTGAATCGCTTGTCCACACGTCATAGGGCCGCCATCTTCTTGGCCGTCCGGAAGTACCTATTGCGTAGCCTTTACCATGACTTGCAAGGCTTGTCGGCGGAGACAGAGCCGCTAACCGCGGCCTTGCAAGATGGCGTGGAACTCGATACGCTGCCGACCCCGTCGACTGCTGGGCTCTCTCCCAAGGAGCACGCGCTTGCACAGCAGAGACGGCCGCTACACTCGACCATCTCCCGTGCTATCTTTGCGTTGTGCTTCTCAGAGAGTCTGACCTTGTTCGCACTACTGATGTGCCAAGCCCTGGAACTTTTCCACCCACAGTACGTCATTATAATTATCGCCAATCTGCGCGACTCGCTTACCTGCGTCTCAGAACAAGACTGCTGAACTGGCAGATCTCCCTCTGCATACTACTCACCCTGATCGTTGTCTTCATTCCCTTCTCATACAGCCTTGTCCTCAGCTATCGCTCTGCATCAGGTTCTGAATCACGGAACTGCCCCTTTGTAGACGCTTGCTGACGTGTCCCAGGTCTGCAGGGCATACAACGACCAACGCTCGCGCGGCTTGGGCTGTATGCGATCCCAATCGGGGTCTTCCTGTTCCTCCTCTCCTTCATCCCCGTACCCCCAGGAGCAGCGTTGCATGGTTTTCTCGGTACGGTACTTGCTCGTCTCATCGCTACGGGAACAGTCATCCTTGGTGCCCTGTCCGGTTTTGGTGCCATCGACAATGCCTGCAGATACCTGCCCTGGTTCTCAGGCAAAGGGTAGGATAGAAACGCAGGACAGAGTTATGCAGTCGCTCAGATGCTCCCGTAGGAAACTCCCAACGGTTGATGATGTGCTCGTAGCTGAAGAGGGCCTCGCTCGTGTGCGCAGCGACTTGGCTGAGCGCAGGCGTGCTATTGAGCGCATGCAGGCCGAGCAGGTAGGCGGCACGTAGATGAAGAGGTACAATTGCTGAACAAAACGACAGCCCACAGGAGACAAGTCCTGGTTCTCGCGAGTCACCTCTACGCTGACTGGAAGCTCCGGTAAGAAACCCTCGTGTCTATCCGTGATCTCCCCACGGTAATCCGACACACGATAGAAATGTCCAGTGCAATGCAGGAGCTCGCAGGCCTCGAGGCCCTCGAGTACCAAATGGCACGAAACCTCGAAGCGCTGAAGGAGCAACAGCGCGAGGCCGCGTATGCTGCGACCCTCCGCGGGCGGCTCATGCACTGGGGCGGGTGCCTCTTTGCGGTGTACTGCGTGACCCGCATCCTCCTCGTGCGTCCTCCTCTCCAATCTTCCTCACCCACCTCTCTCACGCGCACCCAGGCCCTCGCGAACCTCGTCCTCCCACGGCGGCGCACGTCAGACGACGCAGCCGCGGGGCGCACCGCGGACGTGCTCGCGGTGTGCCTCGCATACGCGCTCGCGC
This sequence comes from Phanerodontia chrysosporium, assembly GCA_001910725.1. Classification (NCBI taxonomy): domain Eukaryota; kingdom Fungi; phylum Basidiomycota; class Agaricomycetes; order Polyporales; family Phanerochaetaceae; genus Phanerodontia; species Phanerodontia chrysosporium. Next base: position 353,637 of record MJGA01000020.1, read on the forward strand.
TCGTGCCGGGCGTGCACGTCGACGCGGCGGGCGCGGCGACGCTTGCGCGGCAGCTTGCGCTTGCGCTCGTCGGCGCGATCATCCTGAGCAGCCTGCGCCTTGTGCTCCGCGGCGTCGCGCGCGCGCTGCGCGTCGCGAGCCGCAACCTTGGCGCGAGCCTCATGCTGCTCATGCTTGCGCAGCTCATGGTGCGTTCCGTGGCGGTCGATGCAGTCGAGGTGGTGCTGATGCAGGGTCCAGGGCATATACCTCCTCACGACGCTCATCCAGCTCCGCACGTCCTTCCCTCCGCCGCCCGCACGACCCGACTCGCAGCCGGGAGCGAACCTCTTTGCGACGTTGCCGGAGTACCAAGTCTTTGGCGCGCTCTTCGACAGTGCGCTCCTCATCACGGCGGGCGTAAGTACCGTGGCGAGATGGTTCTCACATAGGATCAACAGCGTAGGCGTGATGGAGTCGTAGAACCCGTAATAACCTGCCAGCACACTCCAATGCAAATGTTCCAGATCTTTTTGCTTTTTGAAATTGCTACATAGTACAGACACGACACCAAAATGATCTAAGGAGACACAGCAGAGCAATGGATACAACTCTCGTGAGCACGTCATCAAAGGCAAGGCTTTTACTTGAACTGCGAGGGACGTTAGCATCGGGCAGGAAGGTGAACGACGCGGAGTACTCACGTTCTTGCCATCGACCCACTTCTTGCCGTCGATCTCGAGGTCCCACGCGAGGGCAGCCTCGAAGAAGGCCTTGTCCTCAGGGTTCTCGAGGTCGAGCTTCTTGTACTCGTACGACTCGAAGTCAGGGGCGACCTCGACGACGGGCTTGATGTCCTGGCCACGGGCGATGAGGACACCGGAGATGATGGAGTCGTTGGTCTGGCCGAGGACACCCATCGAGCCGAAGAGGTACTTGCGGGACGCCTCGAGACGGTTGAAGAAGCCGCCGATCTGGTTCGAGGACATGAAGGTCTGCGTCAGCTCGTTGTTGTACTTGAAGTCAACGCGCCAGACGGAGAAGCCCTCCTTGTCAAAGCTGCAAGAGTGCAAGAGCAGTCGTAAGCGAATAGCACTGTCAAGAAGGCATCAGATACTCACTTCTGGTAGAACCACTCGATGGAACCACCCGGGCCGCGGGTGTCCTTGTTGGAGTACGCACGCTTCCAGTCCTCAAGGTTGAAGGTGGACTTGGGGAGGAGGTCGAGGGGGTTCTTCTCCTTGGGAGCCTCCTTGGGGACGAGGTCATCCTCCTCCTCATCCTCCTCAACCTTCTTGGGCTTCTTCTCAGCCTTGGGCTTCTCCGCCGCGGGCTTAGCCTCCTTCTTCTCCTTGGCGGGGGGAATGAACTGGAGGGCCTTCTCGCACCACTCGATGGGGCCGAACGCCTCCTTCATCGCGGGGTGGTTGACGATGGTCTCAGCGTGGCGGATGACGTTGGGGAACTGGGGGCGGAGCTCCGCATCCAGGATGATGGCGGCAGCGCGCTGAACGACGGAAGCGAGGGTGATGTCAGCGAGGGTAATGCGCTCGGTGACGAGGTAGGTGCGGGTTGCGAGGTGCTGCTCAACGGTCTTCAGGCCGCGGATAGCACGCTCAGTGAAAGTCTGGTGGACGGACTTCGAGTAGGGGATGATGTTGCGGCAGAGCTGGTTGATGAGGCCGACGTAGGATCCGATCTCGTTGTCCGCAACGGAGATCCACTGCTCAACGAGAGCAGCCTCCTTGACATCGGAGGGGAGGAGGGTGGAGTTGGGGGCAAGGGAAGCGACTGGTGACGCGTAGACGAATCAGTAAAAGTTCGAAATCGATGTTACTGGCGAGTCAGAATCTGGTTTAAGTCTCGACACGGGGGTTAAGACAGGGATAACTGATGTGATGATCTTTTCATCTTCTTCGCCAGGGTAGAGGGTTCGCAGAAAGTAGTGGAAAGCTGACTCACCGTAGCGGGCGATGGCAGAGGTCTCAAAGACGCGGAAGCCATCGGCGCCGTCGAGGGCGGGGATCTTGCCATGGGGGAACTTGGCAAGGAACTCGGGCTTCTTGTTGTCCTCGAAGTGGACGTAGCTCTCAGGAAGGTCAACCTTGAGGCCCGCGAACGCGGCAGCAGCGCGAATCTGGGAAAGCGAATCAGACTTTTTTGTGAAACGGGCGAAAATGTTGTATGTGGCACCTACACGCTTGCCCTGAGCCTGCTGAGGGACGGTGTAGAGCGTACCGAGGGACATTTTTGAGAGAGGAGGTGATGGTCGAGGAGGAGAAAGCTTTTTCGATTTTTTAATGTTATCATTACCATCGCCAGAGCACAGGCGCCAGCAAGCCACGTGGATTTGATCTCATCGTCCGCGTCATGCATCCTCCTCATCTATGTGCGTACGACGTGGCTCGTCCACGGTGGCAGGATTCTTTCTACACAATGCTATAACGCATCTAACATGACTTAACTCTTCAACTTTCGGCTCTGCAGACAACCTCACGCTTCACAACTCTTTGCAGTGCCTTCACTCGCCCGGAGGACATCTCGAACCCTTTGGCGTATAAACGTAAGTCATCTATTTCTGCGTCGAGCTCATTAAATGCATATGATTCAGGCGTACGTTTTTTCTAGATCCCATGCATACCCTGTGAATCCTGTCACAGGCACGACAGAGTCGATATCGCTCCGAAGCGCTACCTCACATTCTTCGCAGAAAATGCGATTTGCTCCGCATGTTATGTGAGGAGTACTCAGGTACGGGCAGGATCTGCTGCGTACCTGTCGTGTTACGGAAACTTCTGACTTCCTAGACAATGCTACTTAGGGATATACATAGGTCAGAGCGGCCAACTTGCGGCCCCAAGCTGGCAGCTGGCAGCCTGCGCTTATCTCACATCAACGAACCTACGGCCTCCGCCATCGAATTCCGAATCACCAGCTGCAATGCAGTGAGACGGTCCCATCGCTGTGGACACCGTGTGAACAGGCCGATAAACATGCAGTTTATCTAATGCTCATTCAATCTTGTGCCCGATAGTTAATGACGTGGCGTTCAGGAATGTGGTTACTACTACATCTCGCACACACCACAAGCCTGTTCAGACCACGGCACTGTGCACAACGTAGAGATGGTGAGCTATAGGTAGAGGATCTCAGTCGCCGGTTCCCTCCGGTCATCGTATCCTACGGCGCTGACCTCTCACATCGCTCACACAACGGCACGAGCCACGACACCAATCTATATCGGTCTTCCGACGGTAGCGCAAGGCCATAGGGCCATTTCTGGCAAAACAAAACGCGGTGTACCGAGTCGGATCACGCCTCCCACATTGACTGCATTGCACAGGGACAATGCAACCGCCGGTGCTACCATCGGGACAGGTGCAGCAGCCGCTGTGTTCAATCAAACGTCAGTGTATACCAGGTACGTCCACTACAAGAGGGTACTGCTCAGCTATAAAAGCGTATGATCTTGCGTAGGGATGTCCAACAGCAGCAGTTGTCCCTCATCTCTAGCCATTCATCCTTCTCTCACCATGCAAACTCTCTGGCTGCAGCTATTATCTGTTGCTGTGGTTGCGCAGCTGGTGGCCTCCTCTCCTCTTGCCGAGGCAGAGAACGGACAGACCGGGGGTGCCTCCAGAGCCGTGGTCCGCTCGCCTCTTCACCTCGCTCGCCGCCGCGCATCGGGGTATCAGCCACGGCACCTGCGTCCTAAGGACGTTGTCGCGGACCCCGCGGCGGTGCTACGCAAGCGCGACGGCGTGAGCCCGCCAGACCTGGGACAGATGGCGACGTTCACCGCGGGCGACCCTGAGCCGACGCGCCTTGGCAAGGGCTACAAGTTCCTCTCGAATAGCAATCACGAGCTCGACAAGCAGAACGTCGACAATGTTGCACCCCCGACGACTGACCAAGGTGTGTGTCGGCGAATGGCTCTGCAGAAATTTAACTGACGTCTCTGTAGGAACTATCATGAATCTCAAGTGGAGCATGTCGCTGTCGCACACCACCCTTCTTGACGGCGGGTGGGTACGCGAGCAGACTGTTACGGACCTGCCGCCCTGTAAGCTTTGTGACTCGCTCTGCACCCGACTCTATACTGACAAAGAACTAGCCAAGGACCTTGCCGCGGCAGAGATAGCCATGGCGCCGTTCGCCTACCGCGAGTTGTGAGTATATGCGCATGAGGTGTTCACGGCTAGTCCTGACCGTGCCTCAGGCACTGGCACAAGGTTGCAGAGTGGGGCTACGTTCTCGGAGGAAACGGTCGTTTGACGGCCATCGACGAGGATGGCAAGTCCTTTATCTCGGACATCCGTGGGCCGACCAACGGCACCGACCCTGACATCTACTAGTGAGCCGCATATACCAGGGCCTACAAACGCTGTCTCTGACCGTCTCGCTTGCAGCTTCCCGCCGGGCGTGCCCCACAGCATCCAAGCGCTCGACGACGGCCTCGAGCTGCTCCTCGTCTTCACGACGGGCGACTTCGACGCGCTAGGCACGACCTTCATGCTCTCGGACTGGTTCGCGCGCACGCCGCTCGAGATCGTCGCGAAGAACCTCGGCATCACGAACGTCAGCATCCTCGACCAGATTCCGCAGGTCGACCCGTACATCCTGCCGAGCACGAAGGAGCCGCCGCCGCTCGGGGACGCCGCTGCAGAGGCCGTCTCGAGCCCGCAGGGCATGATCCCGCCGTCCCAGTACGTGTTCCGCCTGTCCGAGCAGAACGAGACGCTCGCCCCCGGCGGCGGTGGCTGGCTCAAGATTCAGGACTCGGTCACGAATTTCCCGGCGTCGAAGCTCCTTGCAAGCGCGCTAGTATTTGTTGAGCCCAACGGTCTCCGCGAGATGCACTGGCATAACAACGATGGTGCGCCAACCGGACTAGGGCCCCGTACGCTTCTCTAACAGCGCCTGCAGAGTGGCTGTACATCATCAGCGGTACGGCTCGTGCGACAGCCTTCGCGGGCTCGAGCTCCTCGCGGACATTCGACTTCCAAGTATGCCGTTTCTCTTCTCATACCGATCAGTGGATTTATACCCTGCAATACAGCCGGGTGATACCGCGGTGTTCCCAGCGAGCTGGGGTCACTACGTCGAGGACACGTCGCCGACGGAGCCCCTCATCTATCTCGAGCTCTTCAAGGCCCCCAAGTTCATCGACTTCAGCGCAACGCAGTGGCTTGCGCTTACGCCGCCCCAGATTGTTGCGGACCTGCTGCATATTTCGACGGAAGTTGTCGAGAGCTTCATGAAAGTGAAGCCACTAGTGATTGCGTAAGAGTGGCTCTCCTGCTCTAGATCTGCTCTGCAGTTTTCGAATCTTGAACTCGAAGTCAGCCAAATACATCTGTCGTTTTGTTTCCGCCGAGATTCGAACCAACGACGGCGCTCTAGATGCTCTCACGGCTGTGTCCGGGACCAGCCCGAGAGTGGTTGAACTTCAAGAGATCGGTTCGTAGTGAGCTCCAGCACGATCTTCACATTCCTGGCCTGACGAACTTGTAAATAGGTATCATATCTACGAGATGTCACTGAGATGACTAAGTTAGCGTCGAAAGAACTTGAATGCTCGCGAGTCCGACGTGAGCAGAAACCAGACCGCCCGCTCATGATCAGAGACTCGAGTCACTCGACTAGAATTCGACACCTGTGTCAACTAATTCTTACCGCCAGCATAGGCGTGTACCAATGGTATAGCTCATGGACAGAGCCCTCAGGACGGCCTAATCTCGCAAAACACCGTATGTCGCTCTAGATATCGAGATAACTCGTTGGTCTTACTGACTTCTCTACAATGCCCTCGGGTCTGACATGTCGAGATAAATTCTGGACTACGAGTTTTTACAAGGTGAGCAAGTTTCATATACAAGCTGTACCTTATTGACTGCCTCTGCAGGGAATCTGCGTATCGCTGCAGCACACATTCAAGTGGCTAGCAGCGAACCAGGATATTGTTAAATTGGGCTACTTCAATTTCTTGAGGAATTGTGGCGTATTTGGTTAGCTATATGGTTACCCGACTTTGTGGCGTGGTACGCTGACATTTGAGATCGTCTTCTTACTTCACGCGCCGGTATCAACATCTTGCTACCATACAGGCCGCCTAACTTGTCGCTCTCGCGGGCGGCCTGCGCGGTCCCGTGACTTGCTCGCGCGTCGAACATCTATATCTTGCTACGCGTCTGTCCTATGGACGCTCATACACCTTCTGTCCAGCCCCACAACCACGCTGCACTTCCCCGCACCTTGTGGGACTAGTCTCGTACATTTGTCCGCAAGATGGCCACCGATTACCGATCCCCAGATTCCCCGTACAGCATTCGCGCCGGGGCCGCCGGACAGTGCGTATCCTTTGCCGGTATTGTTGTGTGATACAATGCTAACCGCCTATTGCGCGTAGGTCGGCTGTACATCTTGAAAATTCCATAGACCCAGTCCTGCTCAAGTCCGACGCGCAGTACGCTAAGCTTTCCCGTAGCCCGGTTGCGCTGTTCTCCCCCCACTACCCGGAAATTCCATCTGTCAATATTCGCCCTGACTTTCAGCCATCCCTCACTGTCCTCAGCCAAGCACAGGCTACTCAATGGCCGCCTACTCATGGTTCAAGCCCTTGGCACGGTCCACTCCCATACTTCCCCACTACTCATACATGGTCTACCCAAACCACGTCCACATGCATCGATAGCACGCAATTAGAGGTGGGACCATCAACCGGCCACTACGCCGATCTTTACGCGGTCGGGCCATCGTCCTCTTCACTTTACCAGCACACACCTTCTCTTACTCCTCCACTCCCGCTGCGGTCCGTGTTCTGGCAAGTCGACAATCTCCCGTCTTACGCTGTCGATACATACACTCCGCCAATTGATTCTCAACTGGACGTTTCTGACTATGGCTATCATGCTAAGTATGCCCTGTTACAACCAGTGTGCTTCCGCACGTTGCTGATTTTGCGCAGTAGCAGTGACGGGACATACCCTGCTACGGATTCATGGACTGGTCTATACCCCGCATTATGGCCACAGGGAGAGCCCGAGAACTACTTTGCCCTGGGCAACGATCCGATGTGCGTCTTCGCTCTATAGAATCACATCGTAAAGCTCATCTCCGCTATTCAGTGCACCCTCATCACGAAAATGTCCATTCCCGGGTTGCGACAAGATCGTGAACAAGGCGACCGGGTCACAACACGTCCGAATCGCGCATGCTGAATTCTGCACCAGGGACAAAACCAAGTCTGTGACATGCCCTGTCTACGACTGTCGCGCGATTGTGCAGTCGATCAATTTCCCTAAACACTTCATGACGCACCTCGGGAAGTGGGAATGCCCCAATGGGTGTGGTGCATTTCTTTCCCGATCAACGCAGTACGACATTCGCCGGCACGAGAAAACCTGCAAGGCGAGACCCCAAACTACGAGCCCTGGGCGCGTCGACCACGGCTCTCCTGCTTTACAGCAGCCGATGAATATCCCTGTGGATTCCATTGGCGGACCTCTCAACCGGATGCATACGCCGACACTTCCCGTAGGGGATCGAGCGGTTGACGGGCCGTCTGCCTCGAACACCATCCCTAGTCCTCATCCACAGGCTGCGGCCGCCATAACCCTTCCTCAACTCTTGTTTTCGGACCTTACTTCTATCTCGCATCCAGCTGCAGATCAAATATCTCCCCTGTACCCACCACCGCTAGCCCAGCTATTGTCGCAGGACCCGAGACCCAGGACCATGCACCTTCTCGTACCACCACGAGTTTGGCAACCTCCGCTGAAACTTCAAGAGTAGCCCGGCCCACGAGACGAGTACCCAGATCTTCGCAGCAAAGTAAGATCGCAGATGCCGCGATTGGAACCCGCATCAAGACCTTTTCGGACGATGACGACGACGACGTTGCACGGGTACCAATTCGCCGCACCGCTCGAGGAGACCTACAGAAGACAGAAGCCCAAGAGCCAACTGTTGCTGCAGACGAGGCAGTGGCTGTCCCTGTAAACTATAAGCCCGTGGGGTCGCCTAAAGATTCCCGCACATAGGTCACCACGAAGAGGTCGCGTCGTCCTTGGCGGCCCCCGCAACGGCTTCCACACCTGGGGCTACCCGTCGTTCATCCCGATTAGCGTCCAAAGCTTCGGCTAACTCTGTCGTTCCCGAAGCGGTTTCTGAGGAGGTTGTGGGCACTCCCACTCGCCGGCCGAAGCGCAAGAACAACGACATCGACGAACCATGCAAGAGGCGGAAAGTCAGCGAACGTACTACGTGAATCTGGACTTCTCTGGATGGACATTTTCCTGTAAATATCCCCGCAAACGCTTATGTGTAGCTAATACCTGTACCACACAACCCTCATGTAATGCATACGAGTGCTGTATACAATATCAATCACTTTGACCAATGGCCACCCCGGCATCGGAGGGGCGGATCAGAAGGCGTTACGCACCCTCTCCCGACACGCGACGCGCGCCTCCAGACTTTATTCCTCTCTCTCTCACCTGGCTTCTCACGTTTACTCTGCGCACCATCGACCTGATTGTGTCGTTAGATGCTCCGAGAAGCTCCATGGGACGCGCATACGTCAATTTACACCATGATGGTATAGGCGAAGGGTTATGCTTCGCAATCGTGCGTCGATCAAGAGCTCCACGCACACCTATATTGCACATCGTGGCCACGAGAAAAGCAATGACAAGACTGTGCGTGTGTTGACCATACATACTACTCATTTTGTAAGGCTGATTCTGCTTTGGAGTGGCCGCCGACGGCTCCCTGCGCCTAGCTGCGAGCTCGAACGGGTCTAGAGATTCACATCTATCTCACGTCGTTCGTGGTCAGAACAAGGAAAAGGCGGTTATCAGCCACATTTATCCGTTCGGGTGAACCGCCAAGTGTTGCATTGTGATGCAGGTGGTCTGAGCACTGGCCACTTGGATGGCTCGTCCGGGTTAGGTGGCCAGGGTCCAGCTCACCAGGCGAAGCGTCAGCTGCATCGCCCCCCATTTCGCCTTGTTGTTGAGTCTCGCCCTAGGTTCAAATCCTCCGGGATCACAGTTCCGGCCGTAACAGTCAAGGAAGTGGCCCAAGTGTACGCAGCTTTGTCTCAATGAGGACCTTTGTCTGGTGCTGTGGCTACAGTCCTCAAATACCTGGAGCCCTTGCGGCAATCCTTTCACAAGCCTTCTACTGAACACCCATCTTGCCCATTTTTGAAGACCCTACCATGGCACCACTCTCTATCGACACCACAGGCAGAAACGCTCCCGGTCCGACGACCACGACGAGGACCATTATTCCGCAACCGGGCGCACCTGGGTGCGCACCGACGAACAGACCTTTGAAGCCAGGGACGCCTCTAGCACCAGGAACGCCCACTCTGCACTGCCGGCCGACGCGGACTACTATGGACGCTACCCGATACCGCCTGCACACCCCTCGCTGCGCAACGTGCCCGCCCGCGGGCGCTCCATATCGCCCGTGACGCCGCCGCCGCCACCGCCGCCCACAGCGACTGCGCGCCATGCGCCGCCCATCCGTACGCCGGAGCCAGTTCCGCGGAACGAGCGTTGGCGACCCGCGCGTCAGCAGTCTGCGCCGCCGCCGCAGCGGCGTGTGCCAGCGCCAGTGCCAGCGGCGGGGCCGGGGCCGTCGCGTGCGCCGCGCGTGGACGACGACGGGCCGCCACTGCCCCCCGAGCAGGTCCCGCGCCCGCCCAACTGGCTCGTGAAGCGCCTCATGCAGCGCCGCGACGGCGACCCGCGCTTCCGCTACCGCCCGCCGTACGTGCCCCAGGCGCAGGTGCCGGCTGTCCCCGTGCGCCGCGTGCAGAGCGGCGGGGACGAGAACGACAGAGAGCACATGCCGAGGGGGCGCGCGCCACAGCGTCCGCGCCCCCCGCGTGAAGACCGGGATGAGTCTGATATGGAGACTGACGAGGTCGTTTATGAACTGGTCGTGCCCCATCGCCGAGAGGAGCCGATGCAGGAAGCGCCGCAATGGGAGACCCTCCCTCACGAGAACAGGGCGCCGGCCCCTCAACATAGACAAACCAGGGATTGGGGGTCCCATAGGTGTACGACCCCGAGGGATACATCGCCCATGTCTGTATCGTCAAGCGTGTACGAGGACGAACTTGCTTCCGACGTCGAGGAAGCACCAGGTGGCTCCGTGCGCAAACGAGCCGAGAACAGGCCTCCAGAAAGCTGGCACGAATCGCTCGTCACCTTTCGTATCAAGTACGGCTAGCTCCTGCTTTCGTACATTATGGCCACTGATCTTCTGTGCACAGTGATTACAAGCCAGAGCCTGATGCTGCGCAGGCGGCTGAACCACAGGTACAGGTGAATAAACTGAAGAATGGCTCCCAGGCGTACCGATATGGGCGAAGAAAGACTGTGCCGGCGCCCCCGCCGCTTCAGAAGAAATCAGCGACGACCAGAAGGTCACGATTGTGGGCATCGAAGACATCCAGATGGAGTGCCCGGTGCCGGGGTGCACGGAGATCATCTTCAAGACGAACGCGACGCTGCACGTGCGGCGCGTGCACCCGCAGCTGACGCGGCGGCGGGAGACGGTCGTGTGCCCGATGTGCGCGCAGACGCTCAAGGGCGAGAACTACGCGAAGCACTTCGTGTCGCACTTCCCGCGGTTCCGCTGCCCGTACGGCTGCGGCGCGCACCTCGCGCGGCTCACCGTCTCCGAGCGCCGCCGCCACTTTCTTTGCTGCAAGGCCGGGAAGGCGCTCGCGCCGACGTGGGAGGAGGCGGACGAGATCGCGCTGAGCCAGTACACCACGCCAGTCATCGACTGGTCGGAAAGGTTCGACCCAGAGAAGAAGAAGCAGAAGAGGACCGCGCTGCACCAGCCTGAGCCCGAGTCACCGGCAGTGATGGAGGAGACGGAACCGGAGTCCGACGATGAGGAGGATATTCCTCTTGCACACCTAGTCAGGCAGAAGGTAGCCGCACCTAATATCGCTCCTGCAGAAGCGCCTCCAAGCCCATCGCCTGCTCCGGAAGACAACGTCGAAATGGATCTGATCTTGAGCAGTAGATACAAGACGGACAACTATGCTTCCCTAAATGTTACATCTAGCTTTACGCTGCCATGCTCATGCAAAGACTTGCGATAAATACTCATAATACATGCCATGCATCTCCAGCCAGGATGATGAGTAAGCCAACGATCGTAAGCAGCGCTCAAGAGGCTGGACTGGCGGGGAGACGCTCAAAGTTGCGTTCACTCTCCCTCATCCAGTGGTACAGAGAAACCGAATCACAGACCCTCTTCAGCGTGGATTACGCTCGAATACCGTCAAGAATGCACAAGCCAGCCCATAAATCAGTGGAGCGTCGCGACCGACGGAACTAATTCGACGCGCTAGCTCGGCCTCTTGGAGCGTCCGCCAGGCACGAACTTTTCCAGGGCTCGCAAAACGCGAGCTGGTGCCTTGTGCAGTATAAAGAGGCCCGAGGCGTGCAGCACGACGCACTCCAGGCCCGTCGGTTTTCCCCCTCCGTCTCCCGTGTCTGTTCTCCCCAGGCTCCTGGCCGCCATGCGTTCCTTTGCTCGTGCCTTCTCGCTCGCCCTCGCGGCCCTGACGCTCTTTTCGCTGCCTGTGGACGCGCGCGCGGTCGATACCAACGCCGTCCGCCTCGCGCGCGGCCTCCCGCCTGCCCCGCCGCGCCGGCTCTTCGACGCCCGCTACAGTGAGTTGAGCTGGTCCCTGGGCCGTGTGTATGTGTGTTGACGAGACTGCCAGAGGCCGCAAGGGACGGCGTGCCGTCGAACCTCCCGACATCTGTCGATGTGGCGACCACGGATTCGCGTCGTCGGACACCAGCACGCCGACCCCGCCGCCCTCGTCCGTCACGCCCCCTCCTTCCTCCGTCACACCGCCGCCCTCGTCGACGCCTACATCCGACTCCTCGAGCAGCAGCTCCAGCTCGTCCTCTTCCTCTAGCTCTAGTTCTAGCTCGTCCTCTTCTTCGTCTAGCTCCTCGAGCTCCAGCTCGTCCTCGTCCGCAAGCTCCTCATCTTCCTCGACTCCTACTGCCCCCACCCAGACGTGAGTCCTGCCCTCGAACGTACACGGCTTTCCCTTGCTGACCAGTTTCTACAGGCTCCCGACCCCCGGTGCAGTGTATGTCTACCGTTTTGAAGCCCTCTTTCCCTCTAACATCACACACGCAGGCAAACCGGCTTCGTGGGCATCTACCCCGCAGGAACGACCACCACACCCGCGAAACGCGACGCGCAGCCACTCGGCTACATCGGTGCATACGGCGTGACGAGCCAGCTGGGCGACGGCTCCTCTGCGGCCGACGCATGGCGGTACAGTTTCACCGAGCCGAACCCGCTCACCGCCGTCGTCGAGCTCAACCACCCCAGCACGGTACGTGTGGCTTAGCCGAAGCGGCGAAGGTGTGTTGATGATCTTGGCTAGCCCTACCGCCTCTCGGGTGTTGCTATCCGCAGCGGTGCGCAGGCTACGCTCGGGCCTGGGTGCGTTTCTATTACTGTCTGTGTGGCCGCGGGGTGCTCATGAATCTGCCGCCAGCAACGCCTACTACCTGGAGCTCCAGAACACCCGCGCACACAGTGAGTCCCTCCACCGCATAAATTGAGAGCAGCAGCTGAGGTCTTGCTACAGCCCCGGCGGGCAGCGCATCGTCTACATACGTCTACGACACATACGCCATTGGCTATGCGCAGACCACCATCGTACGTTCCCCGTGCCCCTCTCCGTGCCGCAGCCCCTCATGAGTGCCGCGTCACAGTTCAGCGTCGATCCGTACACGGGCAAGCTGACCGTCAAGTGGGTCAACCCCGACGGCTGTGAGAGTCACTTAATTGTGCGTGTATTGCTGATGCTGACGCCAGGTGTAGCGACCCCGAAGACGTACATCGCAATGTCCGGGAACAACATCTATGTCACGGGCGACATGGTCGCGCTCGCATCCCAGCTCGGAACGACGCCCACGCTCGTGGTACGTGCCTCCTTCCGCTCTTCGGAGCTGCTGGCGTTGAATTGTCGCCTTGTAGGACATCTACATCCAGGCACCGATGTCGTCGACCTAAGCTGGCTGCTCAGAGTCACCACACCATACTCTGGCGGCTGCCAGACTCTTAGCTCTGAAGCCGTAATATACTTGTATGTTCTTGCAGGTGTGGAACGCTCAGAGTCTGAAGTGCCCATCCTGTCGTTACCGTCATGGACTTGTTCGAGCTTTACCTATAGACTTTCCTATATACGTACTTATCTGCATGCTATAAATCTGTGTTGTTCCATCTCGGTGACTCTGTTCCAGTTGCGATTACCAGCTCAAACCGACCGGTAGCGTCGATGACGCGGAAGCCACGTGACCAAGTCCTCGGCGAGTGCAGGTGCCGCCGCGCGACTCTTTTCCTCTTGAACCGCGTCCAAGCGCAAGAGCGAAAGGCAAGTCCGCTCTTGCCCTCAGATACTCCTTGCTGCTGACAGGGACCAGGAACACATGCCGCCAGGGCCCGCGTACAATTGGTACTGCGTCGCGCACAGCGTGCTCGACATCCTCGGGCACGCCGCGCACATCCGCGCGTCTCAGGCCGAGGCCGGCGCCGCGCGACTTCTGCGCCGCGGTGCGCGACCGCCACGGCGACATGCTGCAGGAGACGTCGAGGACTCGCCTGCGCTCATATTGAAGGAGACGGCGGGCGCGCGTGTGCCCGAGGTGCTCGTCCGGGACACCCCGACGGCCATCCCAGCCGCCAGTGCCACCCCCGCGGTGCCTCCCGTCGAACGTGCGGCGAAGGCAGTCGAAGCGAAACCTGTGGAGGTGCCGGAGGCTCCCCAGCAGGCGCTACCTGTGCAGCCTCCTCCTCCGCAGGCGTCCACTGTCATACGACAGCATGCACCGGAGCTGCTTCCCAGTGCGCATACAGCAGCCCCTCCAACACCGGTGACCAATGCAACCAGGCCTACTGAGGTACAGAAAGGCCGGCCGAAAGTCTGCCTGCTGTCTCGGTGCTTTCTGCGACACCAGAGAGCCAGACAAGCCCGCCGAGTCCTCGGCTGTGACGGGCGTCTTTGATGCTGCTGCGGTACGGTGTTGAAAGTGCTCGGATGACAACGTTGAGCGTAACAAATACTCCACAGGACACATTTGCGCCAGTGCCCACGCGAAAACTGCAGTCCTCGAAAGTGCCATCGTCTCGCATTGGGCGACTTTTCCATTACGGGGGTCGGTGCCTTCATTCATGATGCCAGTGACGGGGCGAACCATTGACGGTATACATAGGCCTGGCTGCTTCTCTAGGTTATGGCGCCGCATCTGAGCTCATCCGACGCTCGACAGGCGACTCGGAACGGCAGTCGTCGCTCATGATGACCGAGGCCAACATCAAGCGCCTCGTCTCGAAGCTCACTCAGATGCGCGGGGCCGCCCTCAAGCTGGGACAATTCATGAGCATTCAAGGTATTGGTACTCTTCGAGGCATATTCGGTTTGTGCTGACACCGTGAAAGACAGCCACGTTCTCCCTCCGGAACTCGAGGATATCTTTAGACGAGTGCAAGACAGCGCACATTACATGCCAGACTGGCAGATGGAGGTCACGCCATCTAGGCTCTAAGCAGTCGCACATGCTGACGACGCGCACAGGAAGTCATGAAGTCGTCCCTAGGGCCCGACTGGATGGACCACTTCGCGTCGTTCGACCGGACACCCTTCGCCGCGGCGTCCATCGGGCAGGTGCACGCGGCGGTGCTCGCCGCGCACGCATCGCCGACAGGCAGGGATGCGCCCGTCGCGGTCAAGATCCAGTTCCCGAACATCCGCAATTCGATCGAGAGCGACCTCGGCTACGTCAAGCTGCTGCTCACCGCGGGGCGGCTGCTCCCGAAGGGGCTGTTCCTCGACCGGACCATCGCGGTGCGCTCGCGTGCCTGTGCCTGCTCGCCCGATGTGTGCTGACGTGGTCCCGCAGGTGATGAAGGAGGAGCTCGCGGACGAGTGCGACTACGCACGCGAGGCGCGCTTCCTGCGCCGCTTCGGAGCGCCAGAGCTCCTGGGGCACGACCCGCGCTTCAAGGTACCGTGGGTCTGGCCACGCAGTACGGACCGTGTGCTCGTCATGGAACGTGTTGTCGGCACGAGCGTCGGCGGACGCGTCATCGAGGGCATGTCCCAGGCGGACCGCGACGAGGTGCGCTCTTTCCCGCGCTTGTTGGAGCGGCGTGGGTGCTGACGGAAGGCGCAGATCGCGACGCGCATCGTCGATTTGTGCCTCAAGGAGCTCTTTGTCTTCCGCGCGATGCAGACGGACCCGAACTGGACGAACTTCCTCTGGAACGCGCGCACGCGCCAGGTGCGTCCCTGGTCCTTTCTCCCGCTCTCCTGCGCCCCGCGGGCTGACTGTGCGGAGACAGATCGAGCTCGTCGACTTTGGCGCGACACGCGAGTACTCGAAGGAGTTCATCGACAGCTGGCTCCGCCTCCTGCAGGCGGCGGCCGCGGACGACCGGGACGCATGCGTCGAATGGAGCCGCCGCGTCGGGTACCTCACAGGCGAGGAGAACGAGGTCTGTCGTTCCCCTCTTGCATCCGCGCCAGGCTGACATGTGCCGGACAGCTGATGGTTGACGCACACGTGACGTCGATGACACTGCTCGCGACGCCGTTCAAGGCGGGCACGCCGCAGCCGTTCGCGTTCGGGCCCGGCTCGCGCTGGTCGGACATCACGGCGCGCATCCGCGCTCAGATCCCCGTCATGCTCCAGCACCGCCTGACGCCGCCCCGCGCGAGACGTACTCGCTGAACAGGTGCGTCTTCCTCTCTTGCTGTTTGTTTACAATGGTAGGAGATGCTGATGGAGGGAGCAGGAAATTGAGTGGGGCGTTCCTCCTCGCGGCACGCCTCGATGCAAAGGTGGACACGAAGCGGCTTTGGGATGGTGTTGTGAATGGGTATCGCTTCGATTAGGGGATAGATGCCAGGCTGAATCTGACGAAAAGGCATAATGTCAATTCTGTGCGGTCCATCGGAGTGCATCCTGCACCCTGAGGATGATCGCACGCCGATATCGTGCTGTGTACCATGTCTGTTCTTCGTTCAAGACCTCAAGCTTCCAATCTCGGTAAACATCGTGGGCGCCAGTGTTTATACTTTCATCTGCAACGGCGATATGTCAGGCAGAGATACGGAGCGCATGTCCCGGTCGTGGCTGCAACATTGTCCGCCGTGCTAGACATGATCGCGCTGACAGAGCTAGAATGGCCTCGGACGCATGCGCGCCCTCGACGCGTTCCTACTGGCCAAGGCCCTCATCGAGTCATCCGCAGTCGCAAAATTATGACTCCTCGCGACTGGCATCACGCCGGTGCATCTCGACATTTCCGACCTGCGGAGTCTTGCCCTGCCTGTGCTCTTCATATAAAGGTGTGCTTGGCGGTGGTGCCCGTGTCCAGGACGCACATACTCCACGGACACGGACACGCAAACGCACACACATGGCGCAGTTTCGCGTGGAACAGGTCGCAAGCCCGAGCGCATTTCTCGATGACGCGGCTGCGCGCGGCTGGGATGACAGCTCGATGAACTTTGTGCTCGGTATGCTCGCCGACAGCCATATACCTGCAAAGGTCGCTGCGCGGCAGCTCACGGACGCACAGAGGACGGCATACGCTGTATATCGTGGAGACGAGCTGGTGTAAGCCTTTCTTAACTACTCTCGAGAATTATCCTCAGGTGGATTCTGTACTAGGCTCGCGATCAGCAAAGTCGCTGGAGACTTCGCCTGGACACTGGGCACTCCTCGCAGCGCAGATCTTTCGCCGGAGGACCTAGCGGCTGCGTCAGCACAGCTCGCCTTGGCCATCGTGCCTGGCCTTGAGCCAGCCGCCATGAATGGGCTGTTCGGGCAGGACGCCCTTGTCGACGCGTTCGTCGACGCCTGGGTCTCAGCATTGCGTGCCCGCGGCGTGTCCGTCTCAGCCTCCGGCCGGCTGTTTGACGCCAAGGCCGCATACGCGACGCTCGCGACGCTGCCTCCGGCGTCGACGCCCCACCCCGCGTACACCATCGAACCTGCGACAGCAGCGGACGTCGACGCACTCGCGCCGCTCTTCGCCGAGTTCTCACAGCTGCATCACCGCCCGCTGTCCGTCGACGCTGCGCGCGAGCGCGTCGCGGGCCATGTCGCGTGCGGCGAGGCGTGGGTGTGCCGCGCGCGCGCGGACGGCGCACTCGCCGCGTTCTGCGTCACGGGCCGTGCGACAAGGCGCACAGTCGCGATCCGCAACGTCTTCGTCGACCACGCACATCGCCGCCGCGGCGTCGCGAGTGCGCTCACGGCGGGCATGCTCCGGTTCTTCCTCGGCGCGCACCCGCACGGCGTCGACGCGCCCGCTGCGCCCGAGGGCGGCGCGAAGGCGGAGGTGTGCTTGAATGTTGGGGAGGACCATGTCGAGAGGATCTATGCAAGGTGCGGGTTCCGCTTTGGTGAGGACGCGGAGACGGGGAAGAAGGAGTGGTTCAGGGTTATCATTCGAGAGTTTGAGGTCCAAGGACCGGGGCAGAGCTGAGATTGCGAAAGGACATCTCTATGTACAGTGTAATGAGTCTATGTATCTTACCTGTCGCGTTAGACCTATCCTCGACCTGGCCTTTATCACAACTCCTGGCAGCTGGATGTTTTAAATTCGAAGTTATGACAGGTATCCGAAAAAGTACAGTCGACCTGTTTTGTGTGCCTCGAGCCCCAGGAGAGACTCAAGTCGTTTCGTGTGAACAATGACATCTGGTGTATTCCAGGAAAGGGCCATTATTTCCCTATTCTAGTGCAAAAAAGATCAAAATAATTCCCGGTTCGGGGAAAGCGCCACAAGGGCCGACGGTTACCAAAGGTAGGTGCCGCGCCCCGAGCGTAAGTGCGTGTTAGTCAGCTCCCACGTGGCTGCACCGGCTTCGTTGCCGTGGGACGCATCGGACGCGCTGCGCATTTCTGCTCTTCACTGCCATGGACGACCGACCACCGAATCTCACATCGCGAGCAGAGCCCTCAGCGAGCTCTGTCAACGCAGAGACAGCGACAGCGACCCACCTCACCTTCTCACAGGCCCTCCAGACCGTCCAGGAGCCCGATGTAAGTCCTATTGCATCATCCGCGCGAGGTCTCAGACTCATCTGCGACCAGGTCAACATCTTCGTCGCCGCCCAGCGCGGCGACGTCAACACGATACGTCAGCTCATCGAGTCTGGGAAGGCCAAGGCGACCGACCGCGATGAGCAGAATATCACGCCCCTCCACTGGGCCGCCATCAATGCGCAGGTCCCCGCCTGCCGCTATCTCCTCGAGCAGGGCGCGGAGGTCGACGCTCTGGGCGGAGACCTTGTCGCCACGCCGATGCAGTGGGCTGCGCGCAACGGCTACCTCTACGTCATCCAGCTGCTCATCGCACACAACGCCGACCCCAATATCACAGACGCGCAGGGCTACAACACGCTGCACCTCGTCACCCATTCGTCATCCGTTATGCCCCTGCTCTATCTTCTGCACCAACCTATCAATGTAGACTCCAAAGATTCGCAAGGCCACACGTCGCTCATGTGGGCAGCCTACCAAGGCGACGCGCTCTCCGTGGACCTGCTGCTGAAGCACGGCGCCAGCCCCAACACCAAGGATGACGCCGGCCTGACCCCACTCCACTGGGCGGTCGTCCGTGGTAATAGAGTTTGCATCCGGAGACTGATCGAGGCTGGCGCCGACATAACTGCAAAAGATGGCGAGGGTAGAACGGCGCGAGACATGGCGGTTGAGCTGAAGAGTCTCGGGCATGGAAGAGGGCATTGGAGGAGGGAGGATTCACCGAGGACGGGGTCAAAAAGAAGAAGCCCTTGAGCGAGGTGCGCATGTATGCTGTTTCTGCTGTACTTCGAAGGTTGACGTTACTCCAGCGGAACACGAAAATCGTCATCTTCATGCTGCCGACCGTATTCCTCTGGCTCATGTTCATGACTTTGACAATCCTTCCTTGGTTTACTGGCATCATCCTTGCAATGGCTCTGTTCTTTGCCATGCACCATGTGCGTGTTATATTCTTACTGCGCTGAATTGCGGACTGATCAAGTACTAGATTGTGACTCGGGTCCTGTTGGACAAGTCAAACTACACTGACAGCGTCACAGCGAGCCCATATTTCGCTGGCATCATCTTTGGCTCTATGGTCTGGGTCGCATACGCGTGGGCAACACGTCTGGTGCACCGTAAGTCTCTCAAAGCGCCCTTCCCGTCCACTCACTCATGTCTGTACACCAGAAACTCAATCACACGCATTCACCCACCTCTCGTTTGCGCTGACATTCGGTCTCTGCGCATACAACTTCTTCCGCGCGATCAGCCTCGATCCCGGGACGTGCCCGAAGCCGTCGAGTGACGCGGAGCTCAAATCGATTATCGAGGACCTCGCGTCCGAGGGACGCCTGAACGGGCAGACGTTCTGCATACAGTGCATGGCCCGCAAGCCGCTGCGCTCGAAACACTGTCGGGTGTGCGACAAGTGTATTGCGCGGCATGATCAGTGCGTGATATCACCGTCTTGTATACGACGGGTACTGATGCGGTTTTCTTGCAGTCACTGTCCATGGGTGTGGAATTGCAGTATGTACCTAACTCTTCACAATGGAGAGGTCTTGCTGACGATATCATGCAGTCGGCGCTGGCAATCATCGCCAATTCCTCCTCTTTGTGCTTACCCTCGTGATCGGTATTGCTCTTTTTGACTATCTCACTTTTGCATGTAAGTTGATCGACCACGGCGTTCTTGTGGGAAGAGCTCACCTAGTTTGTTCAGATTTTTCATCGCTCTCGATACCCACGGAATCCCCCCACATCTCTCCTTCATGTGTACTTCCATCCTACCTCTGTGCCGTGACAGCGGCAGACACCTTCCTTGTCTCCGTCGCTGCTTGGGCGACACTGCAGCTCTCGTGGACCGTCGTGCTTCTCGCTACACAGCTCTGGCAGGTTGCGCGGCAGATGACGACGCTTGAAGTCTCCAACCTCGGGCGGTACGGCTTCATGGGCGGGCGCGGCGGCGCGAGCCTGGGCCAGCAGATGGGGCATCAGCACACGGGCTCGGACGACACGACGGCCGCGGGGCACCACCACCACAAACACGGGCTGTGCGGCGGGGGCGGGTTCATCATGAACCTGCTGGGCTTTGACCGGTTCACGAAGGGCAAGGCGGCGGACGGGCTCGCACGGGCGGCGCGGGCGCCGAACCCGTTCCACCTCGGGCTCGTCGGGAACTGCAAGGACTTCTGGACGATGGGCCGCGAGCTCGGCGTCGAGTACGAGCGCCTGTACGACGTCCCGCCCGAGGGCTTCGTCGAGGCGAAGCGCCGCCGGCTGCGCGACGACGGCGAGGAGCCTGGTCGCAAGTCACTCCGGCAGAGCCTGCTCATGGGCCTTGGCCTCGGCCGCTCCGCGAGCCGCAGCGGGTACGAGCCGCTCAGCCAGGTGTAAAGGCGGTCGCAGGTGAAGCGCAAAACGGCGGCAGACTATCTGTACTATCTCTTGTTCTCGCATCGCAATGGACTGTCAGGCATCTCGTTGTATCCTATGGCAATCACCCCCTTCGTCTTCCCTGCATGTTGCTACGAACCTCTAGTGTACCCCAAGAACTGATATTTATACGTCGTGTGCTAGGTTGCAATGGAAAATATATACCCGAGTAGACTGGCCAGTGGTGTTTCCCGAGAGCGTAATGCTGCGAGCGGATGTCTCAGGTTTTGGCGGCGTACGCGGCGCGCTGGGCGTCGCGCTCCTCCTTCAGCCGCGCGATCTCGCGCAGGTCGGCGACCTTGAACGGCCACGTGAGCCAGTTCCCGCCGCTGCGCATGATCGGCAGGCCCATGTCCTCGAGGAGCGTGTCCGCGAGCTGGGGCCACCTGCACCGTCGTCAGCGCGTTCCGTCCCACAGCCAAGAAACACGCCGGCGGCGCGCACGCACCCGAACATCGCCATGTCGGCCGCGTACGACTCGTTCGCGTAGCGGAACATGCCGGGGAAGCGCACGCGGAGCCACGCGTTGTTGCGCTCCGCGCTCGCGACGGCGGCCGCCGCGCTCGGCGGCACGCGCAGGAACGCGTCCCCGCGCAGGTACGACGCGATCCAGTGCGCGCACACCTCATACACGTACCCGTTGTTCGTCGAGAACTGCGCGCGCAACACGCAACAAAACGCGGAGGTCAGCGGCCCCGGGGGGCGACGAAGGGGGAGGGGAAAACGGAGCACACGCACGATCGCACCGTTCAGCGCAAAGTCGCGCCGGAGGATGTTCTTCGCGGGCACGATCCCGCGGTACACCGCAGCCGCGGGCTCCGCGCCGCCCGCGGGCGCGCGCGCGGGGGGCGGGTGCGCGAGCGACGCGTACGCGAATTCCCGGCGGTAGTCGGCGTCCTCGGGCGGCGGCGCGTGCGCGTCGAGGCCGAGCTCGCTGTACGTCGCCTCTGCACGCCGCTCGTCAGTTCGCTGCACGGCAACACGGGGGCAGGGAGCGCACCGTCGAGGATGTCCGCCCAGGACGAGCGGAAGCCCGTCGCGAGCACGACGGCGTCCGCGCGCAGCGCGCGCCCGTCGCCGAGCACGACGCTGCGGCCGTCGGCCCCGAAGCGCACGGCGCGCGCGGGCGCGGCGAGCGCGATCTTGCCCGCGCGCACGAGGCTGAAGAAGCGGTCGGGCGCGGGCACGCCCTCGTCGTTCGTGCGCACGCCCCAGAAGACGCTCTGGGCACGCCGGAGCGGCGAGTCTCGCGGGACGCCGAGGGCTTTGTACTGCGTGTGCTCGTCAGTGGGGGGCCGCGCGGGGAAGGGGGGGAGGGGTGCGGCGCACCGAGTCCTGGACGAGCCCGTGCCAGAAAAAGTGCGTGAGCTTGCTGCCGAGCCAGGTCGTGTGGAGGAACCGCCTGGGCCCGAGAGGTAAGACTTGGGGCAGTGGGCGCGAGAGAAACGTGTGCTTACTCGAGTCTCGTGCGGAGCACAGGCGATGGTGACAGCACAGACAGGAGCCTGCTTTTGCGGATAAAGTCTGGGAGCGGGCTGGACGACGCTACGACCGCGTCGGCGGTCTCAAAGACGACTGTGACCTTCCTCCCGTTGTTAGCCAAAAACGCGGCTGCGCTGTCACGACGAGGGGTAAGCATTCAAAGTATGCCAGTGGAGATGGCTGCGCACTCCCAGGCTGACTTGCCGCCGCCGACGACCACCGCATGGCCAGGCTCAGGGCTCGTTAGAGGTTGCACGGCGTTCAATAGCTTGTTGGTGTTCTTCTTGAGCTCGATTGAGTGGAAGACAGGGCCGAGGAAGCCCGCAGCCTGGGCATCTTCAGGAGATAGAGAAGGAGGATACTTGGGCACGCTGCACGCCTATTAGAGTTCACGTAAGGCTTTCCCCGCACGAAGAACGCAATGTGACGCACTCCTGTGCACAATACGATTTTGTCGTACTTGAGGTGGCGCTCCTCGCCAGTGTTCCGATCCTGGACGGTGACCGTCCACCGCTTGCCGTCAGGAGGGGCGTCCGGTCCTGCAGAGCGTATCCGGGTCACGACCGTGTCATACTGCACCCGACCCTTGAGAAAGTTGTCCGCGAAGCTTTCCATGTACAGCCGCATGTCCTCGCCGCCCAGCCGTCCGCCCGACTCTGCGGCGTCCGCGGGGGGCGGCATAGGCAACGACGAGAAGCGATACTCGCCATGGACACTAGCAGAGCCGCGCTCGTCGTCAGAGAAGCCGAAAGTACATGTGCTGGGGCGACGCACTTGTTGATGCGCAGCTCGGGATAGATGCGCTCCTCGGCCCACGTCCCGCCGGGCGAGTGGTCGCGGGTGAGGACGTCGACGTGGGTGAAGCCGTCTGCGACGAGCACCTGCGCGCTCACGAGGCCCGCGGCACCCGCCCCGACGACGCAGACCGCCTTGTCGAGCTCTGTGTCGCCCATGTGTGCGCGAAAGAACGCGTTGTTGTCCGTGGGGGCCTAGCAGGTGCCCGATCTTTATAGGAGGGCCTGGCGTGCGGACAATCAGCGCCGTGTCGATAAGGCGAGAGGGAGCGACCGTCCCGCGCCGGCATCGTGGCCACGGTCGGTAATATGCACATTGCCCGTGCGCGTACACTTGGACATGAAACGCAGGCGAGCGAGCGCGGTGTGCCCGAGGCGCCCCAGGCATGGAACGTCCGATGCGCTGTGCAGGACGCCTTGTAGCAGAGCAGCGTGGGCAGGCACGGCTGTAACAGCCCGGCGGGGGCAGTCGTTCGAGGGGCGGCTTACCGGTGGTCCCAGCAGTGAGCTGTTGAGTGGCGAGGACGGGCTCTCCGCGAACGAGGAGCCAAGCTCAAATGCTGCTGGCGGTGCGGGGGCTGCCGGCGAAGCAGGACCGTGACCCCCTTGGATGAAGATTTGGGGTGCGTGGATGCCCCCCACCGCGTGCACTAGCTGCCGCATCACCGCGCAGAGGCCCGAAGAGTGCCCGCGTATGCACGCGTCCTCGGAGACCATCTCGAGCGAGTCGCCTTGGCACGACCTTTGTGCTGCAAGAGAGGCCTGTATGACTTGTGAGACGACGTCTGACAAAAGTCTCACAACATTGCCACAGGCGTGGGTGTTCGGCGCAGAGGGCTGGCTGCGGCAGAACATGAGCCGCCGAGCCGGGCCGCTGGAACCCTAACCCCCGAGTTGGGTGAGAGTGCAGGAGATGACACGCTGACCATTGTCTAGGAGACACACCGGTAATGTCTCTGGGGCAGTCTCAAGAGCGACCAATCTGCTACATGAACAGGACCAACATGGTGAGCGGCCGCGCGGACGAGATCAGCTTCACGCTTCCAGGTCATAGTACTAGTAGCTTCATCGGAAGAGCAACAAGCTCAGCATCAAGGTGCGGCGTCCCGTCTCCAACTGAGATGAGCATCTCCAAAAAACTCTATATCTAGGTTTCCTGAATGCCAGTGTTGTGGAGGACAAACGCAAGGGTCGACGCAAAGAGCTAACGCCTACAAGGACCGCCGCGGGTCCCACTTGGGAGCTCCTCATGTTGTGCCACCAGGGAGTCGACTGCCGGCCGCGCGATCTTGTTTCGATGATCATTGATAGCTCCGTCGATGGTTGACCCGCATTGCTGTGTAGGCGCGCTGCAGAACGCGTTCACCCTTGTCGAGACGACATGCAAAGTCCACGGGTCTTGCAGCGGCTGCTCACAAGGAAATATTTGACCTCTGAAGGAAGAGGCCTTACGAGGATTGCCCATAGAAGGAGAGAGGCATTCCTGAAATCAAAGTTTCATGACAGTGGGGCACAGCCTATCCCGAAACTGCAGTGGCTTGGCAGAGCTCGATCGCATCCCGGACGTCGTCAACCAGGCCCAGCACAGCGCCGCCTCTTCCTCTCTGCCCCCCACCATGCACCTCCGCCAACGCTTCGCTCTCCTCGTCGGCGCCGTGCTCTCCCTCTTCCTCATCGCCGCCCTCGTTACGCACCAGTGAGTGCCCCCAGCCTCGCCTGCAGCGCACCCCTCAGACCCCAGCACCACCCCCAGGCAGCAGCTGCACAACCTCCTCTCCTACTCGACGCGCCCGCTCTGGGACACGCCCGACGGACCAAAGACCGTCATCCCGCACTTCTACGCAGAGGGCGTGCCCATCGACGCCCACCTCTGCGCGCTGCACGGCTGGGCGCCCCGCCCGCCGGACGACGCCCCGGAGGTGTGGGACGCCGTGCTCGTGAGCAGCGAGCTCGACCTGCTCGAGCTGCGCCTGCACGAGCTCGCGGCGGTCGTCGACAAGGTCTTCGTCGTCGAGGCCGACCGCACGTTCACCGGCCGCCCGAAGCCGCTCGCGTTCGCCGCCGCGCGCGCCGAGCCGCGCTTCGCGCCGTTCGCGGGCCGCATCGTCTACTCCGTCTTCCGCGCGCGCGCGCTGCGCCCCGGCGAGTCGCCCTTCGCGAACGAGATCGCGCAGCGCCTGCACATGGACGCGCTCCTCCGCGAGCACGCGCGCCGCGCGCCGCGCCCGCCGCTCGTCGTGTTCTCCGACGTCGACGAGATCCCGTACGCGCACACGCTCGCGCTCCTCCGCGCGTGCGCGGCGCCCGCGCCGCTCCACCTGCAGATGCGCGAGTTCCTGTACTCGTTCGAGTGGCCCGCGGGCGAGGGCAGCTGGCGCGCGCAGGTGCACCGCTACACGGGCGAGGACGGCGCCGCGGGCTACGGCCACTCGCGCGCGACGGACCTCAAGCTCGCGGACGCCGGCTGGCACTGCAGCTTCTGCTTCAGGACGATCGACGAGTTTGTGGCGAAGATGAGGGGTGCGTGTGCTGCTCTTGTTTCGTGTGTGCCGCGGTTGGGGGGGCTCATGCGCGCACGCGCCGGACAGGCTATTCGCACGCCGACAGGGTGACGGACGACGCCCTGCTCGACCCCAATCGCATACAGCGGGTGATATGTGAAGGCTCGGACATCTTTGGCATGCTCCCTGAGGCATATCGGGTACGTGGCCCTTTCGCAGGCACCTGCTGTGCACCTGACTCTGCCGCAGTGGAAGGACCTCATCGCGCTCATGGACAAGGACCCGTGCGTGCCTCTGCTCCATGTTTGTATCATCCTTGGCTTACGCACCCCGTAGCACCCCGTCCGCCGTCCACCTCCCAAAATACCTCCTCGAGAACAGCGACCGCTTCCGATACCTGCTCCCGGGAGGATGCATCCGCGAATCATCATAGCCGACTCGCTCGACCCAATACTTGTCGCTAATTTATACGATACCCTTGTCACTGTATTGATATGTATTTCTATGGGCATTTGGCGCAACAACTGGTTACACGCATCCTGTCGCTGAGAGAATAGCCGGGGAGTTGCTTCAACCCCTCTGGTGTGAGTAGCCGATAGCTGCAGGACATCCACACGAACCCGTTGAGCATTGCAGTTCGGGTAAAGGACGAGTACGTTTCTGCCTTTGCACAGCATGCCATGCCAGAAGACAAGAGATCGGGTGTGTCACCATTAAGCATATACACCACAGCCGCGCAGCCGTGAAGCGTGTGCAAGTCGTACAACCGCATATGATACATGTTCGGATTTACCTACAAACGTGCGACATGATTAGCGCGACACACAGACGGACGCCGCCCGAACGTGCGCCGGCGGGGCATACTAAACGGAGGAGGGAGCTCTGCTACAGGGACGGAAGTTGGGGGGTTGGGAACGAAGATGGGACGTGCGACGAAACAGAAGCGGGGCGGGTAACAATGTCGCAGTTTGGATGCACAGCGAAAAACGAAGAAAAGAAAAGAAAAGACAGCAAAAGAATAATAACGATAACGAGCGCGTCCGCGCATGCACCACGAGACAACAGCAGACGAGAAAAACGACAGAAGAGTAAGAACAGCAGAGAGAGACACGCTCAATCGTCAATAATACTCCCGATGCTCAACGGGTTCTTCTTCGCGCTCCCCCCGCGCTCGATCTCACGGGCGCCACCCGCGCTCGGCGGCGTCGCGCTGCGCAGGGGCGCGAGCTCGATGCCGCGCCCGCCAGCGCCGCGGTACTCGGCGCGGGGCGGGTACGGCTCGCGGTACTCGCGCTGCTGCTGCTGCTGCGCGTACGCGGAGGGCGGCGGCGCAGCGTGCGCGGCGTCCTGCTGCGCGAGCGGCACGTTCCAGCTCGCGGCGTGCAGCGCCGTGCTCGCGCCGCCGAACGCCGGGGCGCCGCTCCACGCGTGCGCAGGCGCACCGCCACTCCCTCCTCCTCCTCCTCCTCCTCCGGGCGGCCCCGCTGCGCCCGCGCCACCGCCCGCGCCGTCGATGCCGAGCCCGCCGACGAGCCCGCCCGACGCCGGCGCGGCGCCCGGCGGGACGGGGTACCCGCTGAAGCCGGACGCGCCCTGCGCGGGCGGCGTGCCGAGCGCGTAGCGGCCCTGGCTCTGCGTCGGGCTCGCGTGGATGCTGCCCGCGGAGCCCTGGCGCGCGGCGGGCTGGTGGTAGCCCTGCGCGGCGGGCGGCGCGCCCGCGCCCGCGCCGGGCGGCGGCGGCGGCGGCGGGTAGCTGCCGTATGGGCCCTGCTGCGCGTGCGCATGCGCCGGCGGCGGCGCGCCGTAGCCCCCGCGGTGCGCCGGCGGCGGTGCGTGGTACCCGCCCTGGTAGTCGTACACGACCTGCCCCGGCGGCGGCGGCGGCGGCGACGGTGGCGGCCCGTGGTGCGCGTAGCCGTGCGGCGTGTGCGGCTGCTGGTGCGCGTGCGGGGGGCCGTGCGGGGGCGGGGGCGGCCGTGGTGCGACTGCGCGTGCGACGGATGCTGCCCCGGCGGGGGCGGCGGGGGCGGGTGCTCGTAGTACCCGTTCTGGCTGTACTGCGGGTGGTGCGGCGGGGCGGGGCGGGGGCGGGGCGCCGTAGCCCTGGTAGTCGTACCGCTGCGCGTGCGAGGGCGGCGGTGGGGGATGCTGCTGCCCCGGGTGCGCGGGCGGCGGAGGCGGATAGTGGTGCGGCTGCGGATACGGGTCGTACCGCGCCGGCTGCTGGTGCGCAGGCGGCGCGCTCCACGCACCCTGCACGGGGGCTTGCGGCGGAGGGTACGTCGAGTAGTGCGGCGGAGGAGGCGCGCCAGCGGGGCCCGGCCCAGAAGGAGGCCCGTGCGAGTACTGCACATGCGGAGCAGCAATGTATTGATGACCGGCCGGCGGAGGCGGAGGCGGTGGATGCGACGGGTGCGCAGCGTGTGGAGGCGGCGGATGCTGCTCGTACCCTGCGTACTGGCCAGGCGCCGGGGGCGGCGGCGCGTAGCGGCTGTCGTACGCATAGTGGTGTGCATGCGGGTCACCCTGCGGGGGTGCGGCGTGCGCTGGCGGACCGTGCGGGGGCGGCGGCGGCGGATGGGCAGGCAGCGCCGGGTCAAGCGGCGGCCACGACTGCTGGTGCTGGTGCTGGGGGTACGGCTGGTGTGGCTGCACCTGCGCCGAGGCAGACACTGGGCTCGCATGGATCACGGCGGAGCTGGGCTCGCCGACGTCCGAGTGCGCATAGCCGTCGTCCTGTCGCGCGCGCTTGGGCGCACGCTCGTTGATGCTGTCCCTGCGCGAGCTTCCTCTGCGTTCTGCAATGGAGCTCCGCGGCTCTGGATCGTCGCTCCGGCCGCGGTCCCTATCGCGTTCCCTATCGCGGTCGCGATCCCTCCCACGCTCGCGCTCACGGTCGTAGTCCCTGTGGCTGTCTTCGTCGCGTTCCGGAGGGTCCAGTCGCACGGGCGGACCACTGCTGCTCGGGAAAACGGTCTGGCCTTGCGCAGACGCAGGTTCGGGAACGGGTCCCAGCGGAACAGGGGCAGGTCCCATCCCGACGCTGATGCCCCCAGGGTTCGATGCTGGCGCCTGCGTTCCGGGAACAGGGCCGAGAGGGACCGGCACAGGCATGGGCAGTGGTGTCGGCGCCTCTAATGCTTGGGCTGGCCTTTTGCGTACACGTATGTCCTTCCGGATACGGATTTTAATCCCTGGTCTGCGAGGGAACATGAGAGTGGAGTCGATTCTGCGGGTAGAGACAATGGTGAGCATTGCACTCTAAAATTGACTGAATAGCCAGTCAAAGACGGCTCTACATACCTTCCATTCCCGGAAACTTTTTCGCAGTGTAAACATAGAATGGAGCTGAGAAGATGGACTTGCAATGATATACGTGTGATCTTCGTAGAGGTCCAGTTAGCCCGAATGTATGCGCAATAATGGAGAGTTACTCACCCTACTACCTCAAACAGGCTCAGTTTCAGGCGGTAGCTGCCCTCTGTCCGGACGCTGAGATCCGGGAAGACAAAGAATCCCGCGTCCTCGTTCGCGTTTTCTGCGTCCTTCAGATGGTAGAGCGACGAGACGACGGAGCCTGTCGTGCATTTTGTCTTCCCGTCCTGCCGGAGAGAGACGCGTTAGTGCGGGCTCGAGAATCACCACTTTGAGGGCACAGGCACGCCGACGACTCGGGCGAGGTATGCGCGAGGAAGCGCATTTCCAGACGCCGGGCTATCCACAGCAGCGCGAATGCGGTGGCACCGGTCGCTATTGGCGCTTGGCAGCCTGCTCCGTGGAATGCCCGAGAGCACACAAGCGCGTGCACATCCGGCGCCGGGCAGGCTTTCTCTTCGAAATCGTCTTCGCGACAGCAGGATCACCGGTGACAATAACGGCGACAACAGTGCCCATATTCGAGCGCGCGCAGCACCAGACGCAGACACAAGAGGTGCGAAAAGAGAAACGCACCTTGAGCCAGTGCAGCTCGACGTCCTCATCTGGCTTGGCGAGCGCGGCGAACATGAAGTAGTACGGGTTCTGCAGGTACGACTGCGTGCCCGACGACGGCCCTGCGACAGGTGAGCGGACTGGGAGCGATGACCAGGGCGATGGGGGGGACGCACCGGGCGAGCTGTCGCGCGAGCCGCCGGCGTCGCCGTCGTCGCGATGCTGCCCACCGAGCGAGCGCTCCCGGCGCGTCGAGCGGTCGATCACGCGCAGCTGCACGATCGGCGGGGGGTCGATGGGCCTGCGGTCGGCTGTTGCATGGGGCGCGGCGGGTGGCGGGGCGAAAGACGGTGGAGCGGGTGTGCGTTCGGCGACGGGCGGTGATGCGCATTATTGTCGGCGCAAGTGACGTGATCGGGCGCGCGCGCGGGACAGGGGAGTGGGGACGAAAGCGTCGTGGTAAGTGATTGCGCCAGGAGAGAGGAGAGAGAGGGAACGCACCTTTGCCGCCGACACCGCACATCCGGGCTTGCTTGGGCTCCTGGCGGACGATGAGCTCGTATTCCCTGGTGTCATAGGGACGCATGAGTAAAGGTGGACGGGCGGTGCTCTGGGGCGGATTGTGTGTGGTACGGAGCGTCGGGGACGGGGCGGGGAGCGTGGAAGGAAAGAGGGGACGGTGTGGTTCGGAGGAGGGAGGGAGTTATATCGTGGAGGAGGGGGAGGAGAGGGAAGGGCCCAGGGACATGGATTCGGGTCTGACGCATCCAAGGGAGAGGGCGGGGGAGAAAAGTACTCACAGGTTCTCTCTGTCATAGTGTTCGGTGCCGAGGGTGTGGTGTATGAACTGGGGCTGCTCGTCTTCCATGGCTTGGTTGTGCCGTGGGCGGCGAGAGGCGGGGCTGCCGGACGTTGGGTATGGCGAGGCGATGGCGGATGGAGATGGGGAGACAAGGCGAGGCGAGGGGAGGGGGCTTGAAGAAGAGCAGCAACGCTATCTGTGATCCCACGCCCCTGGCCGTTTCATCAGACCGATGGTGTTCCCAGAACCCGGCGCCAACCCGCATCAGCAGGACCCCAGTCCGTGGCTTTGGCTCTGCTGCCGTGTGAGTCTCGCTCGCAGCGGGCGACGACCAAGGCTCGCTCTCCTGCGCGCAGCGATCACCGCCAGCTGGATGCAGCGACGACGCTCCCACACGGTGGACCCAAGCCCCCGGGGGCACCGCCGAGCACGGCGCCGAAGAATGCGCTGCCTGCCCAATCTGTCTATCACGCCGACCCGGGAACGGCCACATGCTCCAGCCGCCGCGCGGGCCCAGGACCCCACAAGCGGGACCGCTCCTGCCTCCCACAGCGCACCCCGCAGGTCAAGTGCCCACCTCGCAGACGCGTGCCCTGCTGACGGCGGCGGGAAGCAACAAGGCGACGTCCCGAAGAGGCACACAATTGGGGCCCGCTTTGTTCTTGTTGCGGCCCACGACAATAGGGTAGCCAGCGCGCGCATCGCCGTCGGACGGGGCGCCGTCTGCACTCGGGGTCCTCCGCACAGACGAGCGGCCCGCGGGCGACCTCGTGCACCGCCCGCGGCACAGGACGGACCGAATCCCTGGACTCGGGTCGCTGGTGCCTTACGTGCGCCGCTGCCGCGCCCGGCCGTGGTCTGCCTCCGCTCGTGGTCACCTCCTTGCTCGTGCCCTCGCTGGCCACCGCAGTCGCCCGTCTGCCCGCGTCCACCACCGTGCCCCATCCGCGTGTGTCGCTGGTCGCTTTGGACGGACGCGCTTCTCGCGCACCCTGCCTGTGCCTTCCCAGGGCGCCGTCAATGAGGCCCCTCCGCCCGCGCTGCTTCTCACCGCAGAGCCGACCGTAACGCCTCGTGCACGCGCATACGGCCTCCGCGAGGCCGCCCAGAGATGTCCAGCAGCAGCGCCAGCCCCCGGACTGAACGCAGCGCGCCCGCCCAGCACAGCGGTAGCCCCGTAGGCGACACGCCCGCCCAGGCCCCCGGCCGCCCACGGCGCACTCTGGGGCATCGCAGGGGCTGCCCGTCCCAGCGGGTGTGTGTGACCCGCGTTCTTGCGAGTCCGCGGAGGCTGCAGCCGCGCAGCCCCGTGCACGGGCCTTCGCGGGAGGCGGCGCGGCAGACACAGCACCCTGTGCTCCCACAGCCCACAGTGACGTGCGTGTTCTGCGGACGCTTTGGGACACGCCGGGAGACAGCGTTACGTGTCTGCCTGCTTTTGGGCAGGGTATCCTGGCGACGGGTCCCGCGAAGGGTACACCAGACAGTGCCGGCAGCGACATTGCTCTTCATTCCTCGACCTTTTGCTGCCCGTGTCAGTGCACACCAAGATGAACTGCAGTTCCAGTGATCCTCCTCCCACGTGCCATGTAATATTGCAGTCGCGGCGCGCGGACGAGTTGTGGTCGGTTCCTCGCTCGTCGCACGCAACTATACTCTATCAGCAATAACAGGGCCCCTTATAGATCATAGCCACCTATGAATAGCGCGTGCGTCCGTCGTGGCGGAAAGAACGCTGTTCTTCGCGGATCGGGCTACCTGTTGCTATTGCGCAATGCCGCACAGTTTCTCGCGCTGTGCAATGCATATTGGTGCCGTGGGCGTCTGCCCATAATTAACCCAGTGCTTCCAACGAGCCAACTGCCCGCAGCGTCGAGCACGCTCTCTCGTTGCGCACGCTGAAAGCCAACGCTTCGAACGTTGTGCCCATATCAGGCAGGCGTAGTGTTTGCGGCGCTCCGCGTTCCACGCCATTCGAATTCCCACCCCTCCCTCAGCTCCCGCAGCGAGCGTTGGGGGGCTATTTCTGAATGTGCACCGAAAGCGGGCTCAGAGAACCGCTACCGCACAATGTATCGCATTTCAAGCCAGCTAACAGATGTGTCAGACGGCGCGCACAGACACCCGCTTCGCCATCCGCAGAACGGGCGATTGGAGCAACGCATTGAGGCGGACTGGGCGGATAGGAGCAGTGCTTCTTTCCCTTCGCTGAAACACGCAAAAGATCCCCCGCCCCACATGGCCACAAGGCTCCCGGTCTGAGGGAACGACCTAGACCGCAGGCGGCGGGCGCTGCAGCGCGCATAATGTCCTCCCCAACAGCACCTGTGCCCGCCCCCCCTCCTTTCTGCGCCCATCCCAACCCTCTCCGTCCTCGCCATGCCCGCTTGGCACCCCCCGCCGTGCCTCCTGGTGCTCCTCCTGCGCCTTCTCTCGCTGCTCCCCGCGCTGCGCGGCGCACATGCGCAGATCACCGTCTACGGCCTCGCCGGCGCGCAGCAGCCCCTCGCCGGCGGCGCCGCGAGCAGCAGCGCGAGCAGCAGCAGCGCCGCGGGGCCCGTGTACACCGCGCTGCCTGCGTTCAACAGCGTGCAGCTGCAGGCGCCGCCCGTGCCTGCGCCGCCGCCGCCGGCGCAGTTCGCGCTCGGCGTGCCGCAGAGTGCGGACGCCGCGCCGGGCCTCTCGGCCCCGCTCCAGGGCGGCTTCTTCGGCTTCTCGGTCGAGTTCAGCGTCGTGACCCAGGTCGGTGCGTGGTCTGTCTTTCCTTCTTTCTTTCCTGGCTTTTTTTGTGGATTTTTGTGCGGGTGGGGCGGGGCTGATGACGGAGCGCAGTGGGGTCATTATCTGGCGATCGTCGCGCAGCGCGCGGGCCGCGTCGTCATCCGCGTCGGCGGGAACAGCCAGGAGACGGCGACGCTCGTGGACAGTCTGCCGGACGGGAAGGCGATCGCGAAGGACAAGGCGCAGACGCTCAATCCTGTGAGTCCTTGCCGAGGCTGCAGTGTGAGACGTCCTGACTTGCGTGGCGTAGACGCAAACGCCGGCACTGCTCTTCACGCCGGAGATATTGTACATGCTCGCGAACGTCTCTTCTTTGCTGCCGATCAAGTGGTACCTCGGTAAGCCGCCGCGCTCGCACTTGTGCGGCGGGTGATTGATGGGCTTTCCAGGTATTCCGTTCAATGACACATCCAACCTCCGTCTGGGCATAGCAGAGGCCGGCGAGGCCATTCTTGGGGAGCACCTACTCGGCTTCCAAGTGGGCAACGAACCCGACCTTTACGCCACGTGAGTCGTCGCCATTCGGAATGAAACTCATTTCGCACCTGAGGGCCCTCGCCAGGCATGGTTCTCGCCCACCGACATACTCCCAGCAAGACTACTTCAACGAATTCGGGACGGTTGTCCAGGCTATTGCGAACGACCCCCAGATCCCGACGCGCAACAACCTCGTCGCGCCCAGCGTCAACAGCGGGCCGTGGTCGCCAGAGTCCGTGTGGGACACCGGCTTCGTGTCCGCGTACAGCGGCGCGCTCGGTGCGCTCGCCGTCGAACAGTACGTCCGCGCGCCGTCTGTCCCGTGGCGCGTGACCTGACGCCGCGGCGGCGGCCACCAGCTACCCCGACGACAACTGCGCGGCGGCGTTCCCGAACGGGGGCTTCGGCGCGCCGAAGGACCCGCAGGCGGTGTTCGCGAACTACCTGAACCACACGTCCGGCATCGCCGTCGTCGCGCCGTACCTGAACTCGTCCGCCTTTGCGCAGCAGAGCGGGAAGCCGTTCCTCATGTTCGAGACGAACACCGCGTCGTGCGGCGGCTTCCCCGGCGTGTCGGACGCGTTCGGCGCCGCGCTCTGGGCGGCCGACTATGGCATGCAGATGGCGTACAGCAATTTTTCCGGCGCGCTGCTCCATGTCGGTGGGGAGTCGGATACGTACAATGTGAGTGTTCCTCTCCGATGTGTGTATTTCAATGGCTTGCTCATCTGCCCGCCAGCCATTCACGCGTACGTATCGCAGGGAAGCTTGTCATTCTTCATCACTGAGGTTGGCCGCACATAGCACCGCCGACGAACATGAGCGACATCTATGGGTGGACGGTCGGGCCCGTGTTCTACGCGGCCGTCGTGCTCGCCGAGGCGTTCGGCACGTCCGGCAGCGCGCAGATCGTCGACCTGCAGGCGAACGGGGGCAACATCTACACGCCGGCATATGCGATCTATGAGAACGGGCAGCTCTCGAAGCTCGCGCTCTTCAACTACGTCACGGACCCGTCCGGCGCGAGCACGTACACCGTGAGCGTCGGCTTCAACGGCGGGAGCGTGCCGCAGCAGGTGTCCGTGAAGTACCTTCTCGCCCCATCGGTCGCAGAGAAGACGAACATCACTTGGGCAGGACAGGTGCGCTGGCTGCTTCTCCCATGGATAATCCGATGTGCTAATGCGCCAGAGAAGACACTCAGCGGCGTATTCCAATCAGGTGACATCCCCACACACAATCAAAGTTTTGGACCATCCGAGATGCTCACCGTGCGCACAGACGGACGCTTCCGCGGGGACGAGTCCATCACGACCGTGCAGTGCGACCAGGGCGGCGGGACCTGCAGCATCACAGTGCCCGCGCCGGGCCTCGCGCTCGTCTTCCTCACGCCGGGCGCGCTCTCCGCGGCCGAGCCGAGCACGACGCAGACGTTCGCGACCTCGACGATGACGGGCGTCCGCCACGCGACGGTCGACCCCTCCGTCGTCGCCACGTCGAACGGGCACAGCGGCGCGGACCGCGCGCACCTGGAGAGCACGAGCAAGGGCCGCAACGCCGCGCCGCGCCGGCTCGCCCCCGCCGCCTGCACGCTCGCTGCGGCGGTGTGCGCTGCGCTGCTCGTGCTCCGTGTCGCTTCGCGCGCATGAATCTAGATGGGACGGGCTCAGAGCAGCGCGTCGCGGATGCAAGAGGACGCTGACTGACCTGTACAGACCATGGACTTGAATCGAACACTCGTGAGCTTCGGCCGCAGGAACAGCGTCTGACCGGGATATACAATTTATATAGAGTAGTGCGCTACAAGCGTCCATGAAGGTATCTAACAAAACACATGATGCTCTGCATAGGATCAAAAAGCAGGGATTAAATCCAGGTCCGTACACTCACTCCGCTCGCTCGTGGCTACACATTAAAAGAGATAGTCCGCTCATGAAGAGAAAGTCTTGAACATGACGCACACCGACGCGAGCACCGCGAGCACCGCCGTCAGGCTCGGGATGACGCCTGCGGCGCGGCTCGCACCGCTACTGCCCTTGCTCGTGCTGCCCATGAACCGGTCCTTGCCGGTGTGTCCGTTGGACGTCGCAAGAACGGACTCGGCGACAGTCGCAGTGTTGATGGTCTTTGTCAGAGCTGTCGTCGGGAAGGTCGCTGTTGCTGCCGGCTCAGAATCCTGGACAGCGCTGTCGGATACAAAGACAAGAGCGAAGCCGGGCGCCGGGACGTTGATCGTGCATGTGCCCGCGTTCTGGTCACAGGGCACAGTCTGGATCTGCTCGTCGCCCATGAGGCGACCGTCGGACTCGAATTGGCCACCGAAAGTCTGAGGGTGAATGTGAGTACATGTGCAATTCGGTCTGCAGAGGACGACTCACGCGTCCTGCCCAGGTGATATTGAACCGCTCGCTGACCGAAGGCGCAAGAAGGTACTTGACCTTGACTTGCGCCGGAGTCGTGGCCGGCTGACCGGTCTCACCACCGCCGACTTGGATCGCAACATTGAGCGCCATGGCGCCCGAAGGGTCGTCCATGTAGTTGAAGAGAGCAACACGCGCAAGCTGGTCGTTCTCGTAGATGGCATAGGCAGGAGTGAGGTCGCTGTTGCCGTTCGCGTTCAAGTCAACGACACGAGAAGTGTTAGTGTTGCCCAGAATCTCGGGCATGGCCAGAATGGAGTAGAAGATAGGTCCAATAGTCCACTCATGGTAAGTCGACTCGTTGGTAGGCGGTGCTATACAGCGGTTAGTGTCTCGGATTTTCATACACATCATATACTCACGAGTGAAGGGATTGTAGTAAACGTCTTGCCCACCGACGTGGATGAGGGCATGCGTCAGGTTGCTGTAAACCATCTGCAGGCCGTAGTCCAGGGCCCAGAGCGTGATACCGAAAACGTTCGAGATACCCGGGAAACCACCGCAGGAAGCGGAGTTCGTCTCGAACATGATGAACGGGAGTGAGTATTGCTGGGCAATAAGAGTCGAGTTGAGCAACGCGGCGCAAATGCTCTTTCCCGACTGGTGCGACAGGTAGTTCGGGAAGACATCCGGTGGGTAGGTGACTGTACCGAATCCAGCGTAGATAGCGGCACAGTTGTCGTCGGGGTATCTGAAGGCAAGCTGGTCAGCCTGATTCATGTCGGTCTCGCGGAAGGCTTACCGTTCGACACTCAGCGCATACAACGAGTCAACATAGTTTGGCAAGAAGCCGGTGTTCCAGGTATCCTCAAGAGTCCAAGAACCTGGGTTAGCAAGAGCCAAGCTTGGACCGATCATAGTCTTCTTGTCCGGCACATTGGGATCGTTGTTGAAAGCGTCCCTCCACAGACCAAACTCCTGGTAGTAGCTCTCATAGTTGTAGCCTGGCGGACGATGCTGATGCCTACATAACAGTTATGCCTGCATACTCAACGGTAGAGGGGGCGAACAACGTACTGAAGATAGAGGTCGGGCTCGTTTCCAACCTGGAATCCTAGCAGGTTGTCTCCAATGATACGCTCTCCATGCTCGACAATCTCCATGTGGATATTTTCCGTGTCGTTAAAGGGAACACCTAACGCCGGGCGTCAAGCGTCGGAGACACCGCAACTGCAACAGCCACGCACCAAGGTACCACTTGATATTGACGAAACTTGAAATATTCGCCATCGTGTACAGGAGCTCGTCAGTAAAGATGATCGTTGGCGTACCCGTCTGCGCCATCATGAGTGGTGCGTAAAAGCAACATATTTCGCGTGTACTCACAGGGTTATTCGGGTCAATCGACTGTTTCTCAATCATCTTTCCATCCGACGTGCTCGCGACCAAGGTTGCGTAGTCCTGGGTGTTACCACCGACACGGATGACGACCTGACCGGCGCGCTCGGCAAGCAGAGACATCAGGTTGAGAAAGGGGACATTGAGGAATGACCTATGTGCGGAGGTTAGGCGGTCTCCGGAAGCTAGCCCCACAGGACGTACGCGTTTATACCCACTGTCGCGCACATTAGACTCAGTAGCTCTAGACAGGACGCAGAGGGCAATACTCACACACTTGCGTTACGACGGACATTTCAATGGAAATACCGTAGAACGAGGCGGGTGCGGCAATACTCAGACCTGCGACTTGGTCGGCCTGCGGCATGAGGTTGAGGCCAAACTGGGTGGCAGGAGCAGGATTGGGGATTGCTGGAGGTGGCCATGTCGTAGGATCGTAGGCAGCAAGGCCGGAGTAGTTGCCTTGCACGGAGGTGGTGGCAGCAGGCGCGGCAGAGGAGACGGTGGTGGATGTCTGTGCAGCCAGAGGAAGCTGGTTGTAGATCGTTATTGCATGGACGGCAGCCAGCGAGGAGAGAATGTGGACAAGTAAGGAACGGAAGGCCGCCATGGTGGCCTGCAGGTCGTTGTCGACGGCAAGAGCGTCGAGGTCGTTGTCAAGATATTTCTCAAGGGTTCTATTCTGGGGCACAAAGCGCGCTCCTGGATGTCCAAAATAGGTAATGATAAGCACTTAACCGAACATAATTGCTCAACAACTTATCGCCCTGTCAGTGCAAGCTGCATGCTTCGCTGAGGTCACGTCCGTATCACGAAGTCTCATACAACGCATGAACATTTCTCTCTGCGGAGCGTATCGTCGAAAGATGCACGAAGGGCCATCACGCGGGCAAACTCATGACGACTGTACCCGAGTTGTGTCCCTTCGAACCTCGTCCTATCATCCTGTCATCACATGGCATCTGCGACAGCGAGCGGGCCTTGAGGGTCGGTGCACGCGGGTCGCAGGCATAAATACGGTGGCCGAGACACAGGGATGCAGCCGACGAGAGCGTCCCTCTGGTCAAGGTCGCCCCCAATGCTGCGCATAGCGTCGACGACGCTCCTCGTCTCGTCTTTTCTAGCCCAAGGTTATGCCCAAACATGGTACGTAGCTACGGCCTGCATTCCGTGGCGTCTGGACTCTAAAATGCTCGCAGGTGTGGGAAGAACTACATGGCGTCTTCGCCTGTCGTTCCTCCCGGAGGCCAGTTCCAGGTACCGGCGACGTCCTCCTCGCCCCTTCTGGCCTTTCGCTGCGCGCCCGCCATTAAGCCATACCTTCCTGAGGACATCCTTACACCATCGTCGTTCGTCATAGACACTC
Source organism: Phanerodontia chrysosporium (assembly GCA_001910725.1). Taxonomy (NCBI): domain Eukaryota; kingdom Fungi; phylum Basidiomycota; class Agaricomycetes; order Polyporales; family Phanerochaetaceae; genus Phanerodontia; species Phanerodontia chrysosporium. Next base: position 392,050 of record MJGA01000020.1, read on the forward strand.
CGGTCACATACTCGGAGATAGCGGAGTCGGCGCCCATTTCTCTCCCTGAGCACGGCCCCCTGGGCTCAGTCGCAGTTACGGTCTCTGCCAACGGTCGACTGCTTACCACCGGTTTGGTCCCTCTTAATGCAACCAAGTTCGAACTCCCCTTCTCCTTGCTCGGCCTCTCTCCTCGGACTGAGGCGTACAATGTCTCGTGTACGGCTCAATACTCATCAAGTCTACTGAGCAAGCCCCAGAAGTTTTCTAGCACTGCTGCGCTTTCCCTGCTTCCTGATCCGCCGGCGGGACGCTCAGTCACCAAGATGGATCTGCGTACTGGCGCGCTGCTGGCTAAACCTGCGACTGGAAAGGGCGGCTCGTATGAGACCGTCTTTCCAATTGGGTTTTACACCAATTTCGGAGGCTATCTAGACAGCAATCTAACGCTATTGAACGAACTCGCAGCACAAGGGTAAGCTTGGCGCCCTCTTGTTGCGGTGAAATTACTGATTCTGCGTCAGGTTCACAATCGTAAGTTCTTCACCAGCCATACAAACAAAAACAGGTTTGTGAATATTGACATTTAGGTCCATCCGGTACCTACATTCGACAATTTGACTGCCCTGAATCTTGTGCTTGATCGCATGCAAGAACTTGGCCTCTATCTCATGTACGACATGCGTTGGTACGTCTGCACCATATTTTGAGCCAGACATCGCCCGTTGACGTGAGAATAGGACGTACATGAATGACACTGCTGTCACCGAGGAAGTTAATCGCATCAAAAACCGTCCCAATCTGCTCTTGTGGTAAGGAATCTCAAATTACACTTCCCTGAAGAGAATCTTACACAGATCGCAGGTACACCGGTGATGAGCCCGATGGCACTTCAGGTACGATTGCCACAAAGATGCTAAAATTAGCTAGACTGACGAACCTTCACAGATCCTCTGAATGCCACTTCGCATGCCTACGATCTGATTTACTCCCTGGACGGATATCATCCCGTCTCACTTGTCCTGTGAGTCTTACAATGCTGTTCGTTCAATAACGATAGGACTAACAGGGCCAAAGCAACTGCGAGAACTACTTCTTCAACCAGTATACCTCCGGCACGGATATAGTGATGCAGGACACATATATGATAGGAAACAACGTCACTTTCTCCAGCCAATGGGGGTACGTATTCTTGACTCCTTGGTAATGAATTGGCACAATTAACATCGCTCGCAGCACTGTCTGCACGCCAGACTACGGAGATTGCGGATGCGACAACTGCAAGGGCGAGTTTGAGGACATCAGCACGCGCATGGACGAGTTCGCAGAGCGGCTCTGGGACGACGGCTGGGATAGGACGAAGGCAGTGTGGACCGTGCCGCAGGCTTTCGGCGACGACACGTGAGCGCCCACCTTTATTTACTCCGCTGCCTCCCACTCACATCTGACTGGCCCTCTCAGCTACTGGAAGCGCAAGCCAACGGCAAGGAGTATGTCGTGCAGGCCGTGCTGGGCATCAACCACGGCGGGCGCGGCGTTGTCGCTTGGAACGACCCGACGACGCCCGAAATCAAGGCTTCTGCGAGCGCGCTCGCGCTCGCGCTGCGCACCATGAAGGACTTCATCCTGAGTCCCGCGGCGTCCTTTGCGCACGTCACGACCGGCCGCGTCGACACGGGCGTATGGACCGTTGGCGGGCGCTCGCTCGTGCTCGCGACGAACCTCAACTACGCGAACGCGACACTGCCGCTCACGAGCGTCCCCGGCGTGAAGGGGAAGAGCGTCAGGCAGGTGTTTGACAGCGGCGCGAGCTTCGGTGGCGGGAAATTTGTATTTGAGTCCACGGGCACGGGTGGATTCATAGTGGAATGACTGCGTGACGAATTGTAATAACTTTACTCTACGTAGGGCCTGGCGTTGAATGATACTGTTCTCACCGTGTTTGGCTCCAAGTTTCATTGGCGTCTTTGTAATGCAGCGGCGTGAGCTCCATACCACCAGGCACGGGCAAGCCTCCGTTCTCCGGCGGGAGTCCTCTTCCAGTACACGCCGTTTAGCACTGCCCTCTCGTCCCGCGCTGCGGCACGAGCAGCGGCACGTCTCATAGAAATCACCATGATGTCAGACACGCACGCGTCCAAAATCATAGAAGAGATCTGCGCTGCGCCGAAAGAAGTACGCGGGCTTGGGTCGGGCCTCACTTGTCCAGCGGAGCGGTCACGAGGCGCAGCACGGCTGGCATGCCGGCTTGGAGCTGTACAGGGACGGAGCGATACTTTACCGTCCTCTGTCCTGCAGGTGCCGTGAACGTCGATCAGCGTGAGGTTCTGCCCCTCAACACATAAGTTAGCAAATGAAAGTAGCAAGGTCGCTGAAGCAGCTTCTTCTGGATTGGGAGTGGACGGTCCCCGAGGAGACGATTGCCCGAGCCTTGTCTTAACGCGGTCATAGGTGTCCCGGGTCCCCGCTACATCGCAGTAACACCCGCGACCTAGCTTCGAGGTTCAACACCAAGGCTGTCCGTGAGATGATAGACATAAGTGGCACCATACAGGTGCAAGACCTTTACTTAAATCTCGTGATTATAATGCGTCGGAAGTCTTTCTTGAGTCCGGCCGGTGACGCGCATGGATAGAACAAGGCTTTCATATGAGCCCAAAACGTCCCTGCTTCTTTCCACCGCCACAGTCTGCGGGCTCTCACAGCCACGTTTTACGGTTTTTTGGCTTCGCTGTAACTAGGGAGGGCTTACGCTAGGAGCACAACGACAATTGGACCCCAGCCACTCGGCCTGGCAGTTATCATTCGCCGGTAAACCTTATGAAATTAATTCCATTCCCAGTCGCGAAATCCCCGGGAAATAATCTGTAACGCTTTCTGGCACCGACCTCTGCAGTACGCCATTTGTGCCTCTCGCTCTGCAGCTCGCTACGACATTCCTGAGGACTCTGTATCGACTGCAGCTGCTGCAGCCTTGCGACTAGGGACCTCGCTTTCCTGCTACTACCTGCTGCGCGGCTGTTGCAGAGGTGAACGTCTCACCGACTCGCGTACTTGACCGTTGATCGTTCTTCGAGGTCTGCTTGCCTTGCACGATGCCCGCACCGAAAGCGAAAAGGCAGCCGCCGAAGCCTTTGCCGACCCGGGTCTTGGCCCAACCTCCGCCACCGGCACCCACGACGAATGCACCGCCTGCGCCTGCGCCCGCGCCGGCACCAGAGACTCACGGTGCTGCTGCCTCTCCCGGGGGGCAGGCTGCCAACGGGAAGAAGAAAAAGAAGAAGAAGGGAAAGGGCAAGAGCGTCGCGGGCGTGGCGCAATATGACGAGGATGAAGAGGAAGACGAGGAAGACGTGCAAGACTCGCTCGTGGACGAGACGGCGGCAGCTCCTGCTCAGGCTCACGACGGGCCGCGCGGGCGGTCTGGTTCGCGGACGGGCTTGTCGCCAGAGCTGGAGTCGGTGCATCTGTCCACGACGGCGTCGCTCTCGGCGTCGGTGGCAGGGGCGCGACTGAGCCCGTCCGCGCTGGCTGAAGCGGAGCTGCTGGCGACGGCAGACCACCTGGCGCGGAGCATGGAGGTGGACCCGGAGGGGATGGTGAACGATGAGTACTGGGCATCGTTTCCGGAACATCTGCGCAACTTTGTACGACGCACTTACTCTCAATTGAGATCTCGTGGTGACGAGGACGAAAAGACTCAGGCCATGTACGCCATTGCTCAGCAAATCCACTCGGGAGCAGGCGTGAACTTTACAGCAAGCGCGACGGTCAAGGGCACGACGCGCACGACGACGGCGCGGTATCCTCCTGGCGCGTTCCCTGCGACTATGCCGTTTGACCCGTCAATCTTCACTGATCCCGCATTCACGCAAGCGATGGAACGGGCGGCGGCGGCGAATGGACTGCAGCTGCCGTCGGACCGGACGATGCAAGTAGCTGATGGGATGCTCAACGACTATGGAAGTGAAGACTATGGGGAGGAGGAGTACTACAGCGAGGACGAGCTGGAGGAGGAGCGGGCGGAGTTTACTGTGAGCTACGAGGAGCACAGTGGGCAGACGGTGAGCAGCGCAACCCGTAAGAAGAACAAGAAGAAGAAAAAGAGGGCGAAGACGGGGACGACAACGACGGCGGGGACTGAGGACGGCGGCGGCAGAGGAGCAGCCGCGACTGGGACGGTAGGACAGACGCCCGTGCCGGCGGCGGCTCCGGTGAGGCCGGGCTCGGCGGTGGGAGCGGTGTCACCCGTGCCGACGACAAATCTTGCGACGCCTGTCTCTGCCTCCCACAAGCCAATGCCTGCGCCGCGCCCTCCGCCAGCTGCGAACCCGCCGCCGAGCTCTCGTGCTGCGGGCAAACAGCCCATGTCCTACTCGACCCCTGCGCCAGCCAACCCCCCACCACCAAGCCGCCGCGCAGCCTCCAAGGCTCCCATCACATCCCACGCTTACCAGCATAACCATGCTCATCATCATCCATCGCCGCCGTCCTCCAACGCCTCTGCGCCCCACAAGCCCCGGCCGCCAGCAAACGGCGCAGGCTCCGCCGCTAATGGGAAAAACGCCAACAAGATATGGTCCACGAGCACCACTGAGGAACGCGAGCGGATCAAGGAGTTCTGGCTCGGCCTGGGCGAGGAGGAGCGGCGGAATCTCGTGAAAATCGAGAAAGAAGCCGTCCTCAAGAAGATGAAGGAGCAGCAGAAACACAGTTGCATGTGTGCTGTCTGCGGGCGAAAGCGGTCTGTGCTCTCGGTCATTTTCAGCCTCTTTTCGTCGCTGACCTTGCATCTGATCGACTGCCCACCATGCCCAAATGCCGCATCTCTTGCACGCTCGACGCTTCAAACACTTCAACTTCTGGGATGACAAATAGAAATGCTATTGAGGAGGAGCTCGAGGTACTGTACGATGCTTATTACGAAGAGCTTGAACAGTACGCGAACTACCAGCAGCAATACATCTCCTCGGGCGGAACGATACCTCCTCCTCAAGGCCCAGGTCCTTTCCCTGGAAGCGTCGAGCTGGACAAGAATGGTGCGGTGATTGGTCCTCATACCATCTCCAATATACCTCCTCGAGCCAAGAACGGCGTTGTCAATGGCAGGAAAGCTGCCAAAGCCGAAAGTGAATTCGACGACGACGGAGAGGAAGAGGAGTACGAGGATGATGAGGAGTATGAGGAGGAAGAGGAGGAGGAAGAAGAGGAGGAAGAGGAAGACGAGGGGGAGCCGGAGGATGAAGAAGACGTCAAACCCCCAGCCGAGCGGAGGGCAACGCGGCGACGCAGTGCAGCGAACGGCAAGGCAAACGGTCGAGACGGGCTGGCAAACTTCGGGAATAGCCTCACTGTGACGGGCAAGTCTCATCAGTTCCTCTCCTTGTGTAGGCCCTTGATTTCTCATTGTAGGCGCAGGTAACATTCTCACTGTCGCAGACGATCTCCTCAAGAACGACGGGCAGAAGTTCCTGGAGATGATGGAACAACTGGCCGAGCGGCGTATGCAGCGGGAAGAGGACGCGGTAGCAGACGTCGAGGACGACTCTGAGGAGGAGGAAGACGAAGAGGGTGACGAAGAAGACGAAGATGAGGAGGAGGAAGACGAAGATGAGGATGAGGAGGAAGAGGTATTGCGCTTTCTTCAGTGTCACACGACCTCCTGCTCATGCTTTGCAGGTCATGACGGAGGAGCAGAAGATGGAGGAGGGCAAGCGTATGTTTTCCATCTTCGCCGCCCGGATGTTCGAACAGCGCGTACTCCAAGCATACCGCGAGAAAGTCGCGCAAGAACGCCAGTTACAGCTTCTTCGTGAGCTTGAGGACGAGGACAAGCTGACGAAGGAGAAGGAGGCGAAGAAGCAGACGCAGAACCAGAAGAAGAAGGACAAGAAGCGGTACGTGACTTTTCGCTCCATGTATGCGCTCTATTCTAAAATATCGCCCACTGTTTAGTCAACAGAAGCTTGCCAAAGAGGAGGAACGTGCCGCCCGTGCCGCCGAAAAAGCCGCCGAAGAGGCCGCTTTGAAAGCTAAGCAGGCGGCGCAAGAAGAGGAGAACCGGAAGCGGAGGGAGGAGGAGCGGGCAAGGCGAGAAGCTCAGCGAAAGGCCCAGGAGGAGGAAAGGCTACGCAGAGAGGAGGAGAAGCGTAAGCGTCTCGCGGAGGAGAAAGAGCGTGAAGCCGAGCGTGAGCGGAAGCGCAAAGAGAAGGAGGAGAAGGCGAAGCAGGAGCGGAGGGAGAGGGAAGAGCGCGAGCGCAAGGCCCGCGAGGAACGGGAGGCGAAAGCTGCGGCAGAGCGTGCGGCCCGCCGAGAGCAGCAAGAGCGGGAAGAGCGAGAGCGCAAAGCGGCCAAGGAGCGCGAGGAGAAGGAGAAGGCGGAACGCGAACGCGAGCGGCTGGAGAAGGAGAAGGCTGAGAAAGAGCGACTCGAGAAGGAGAAGGCGGAGAAGGAGGCTCGTGAACGAGCGGCAGCACAGCAGCAACAGCAGCAACGAGCTGCTGCTGCTGCCAAGGCGGCCCGTCCGCCGACCTCTCCTCGCGGTACGACTAATGCTACTGCATCAGGATCGACGCAGCGTTCTCCGACTCAGGCGATCCCTGGCCCTTCGACTGCTCCTGCGAAGAAGAACGTCCAGAAGCAGCCAACATCCGTCTCTGTGCCTCCGCTTGCTCAGCCTCCTAGGCAGCCGCCTCAGCCTCGTCCTGCGCTTGTGACTAGCCCGCAGCCGCACCTCCCTCAGCCGATGACTCCGCAGCTGCCGCCACATTTGTCGTCGCCTCTGACCCCGCTGTATTCACCGCCTGGTCTCCTTTCACCGCCGCCCACGATGTCGCCACGGGTACCTTTCGTTACACCTGGGCCATTTGGCGGCTTCACTCCTGGACCTACAATGGGCCAAATACCGCCGCCGCCGACCCCCCTTGCTCCGTCAGCAGTGCCGAGGACGTTTGGTGCTGGACCGCCATTCGACCCGGCATTTTCACGGCCTGTCGGTCCCTCCTCCGTTGCGCCGATAGCACCGCCAAGCAAGGCGGCGCAGAACCCACTAGCTTCACCCCCACAGCTCGCACCGGCACCGCCAGGACGCAGGCCGTCGATGGCGGACCCAGGACCGATTGGCCGTCCGGCACCCATCGCGCCCATAGCGCGTCCAGCGGGCGAGCCGACAGGCTCGGGCTCGACATCACCGAGTCGGCGTTCACCAAGTCCGAAGGGCGTGCTGGGTTCCTCCGCGCTGGCGGCTGACGACGACGAGATCGTGTTGGCCCCCGGCCGGCGGTCCGTCGCGCCCGGCGCTGTCGGCTGGGGCGCGCCAGGGTCGAGCCCGAAGACGAGTGCGGCGCCGCCTGGCATGCGTGCACCCTGGGCGGCGTCGTCCGCACAGCCGTTCCCGCCTCGGCCGCAGCTGTGGAGCGCGGCGCCGGGGCAGGCTCCGGACTGGCACGCGACCTCTCCGTTCTTTGGCGCTCCGTTCACGAACCACGAACCGTCGCCCCCGCCGCATAGCGGGTCGTCTTGAACAATTGTAATGCATCGTGCTGCTCTCTCTTCTGTCGTACCTCGCATATCTTCTCTGTCGCTGCCTTCTTTCTCACCCTGCTATATCATCTCCTGCACTACTGTTGTCTTCTAACGCAGCATGCCCTCTGATGAGCAAATACGAAATATCTGGCAACTCGGTCTTCGGGCTACGTTTTGGGATTCGTCATTGTTAACTCGTTTCGTCAGGTCATAGCTCAGAGCAATTTGCTCGATGCAGCAGGTGCGACTCTGCTGCGAATGAGCTTGATTATGTACAAGGGGAAGGCGCTGATCGCCACAATCACGGCGACCTTCCATGCGAAGCGAACAGACAGCACGAACGAAAGGTCTGTATACGCATTGAGCAGTCTCGTGAATGGCTCATATGACCTGCGACTCACCGAAATATTCCGGAAGGAATGCCAAACTGAGCCCGTAGATGAAGAAAGTAGCAATCTCCGATATTACCATATAAACATGCCTGGGAGTGGTGAGTAATGGCTTGGGGATCTAGAAGAGTGTAGTCTCACCAAGTCGTGATCTCCAACGCAACCATAATTAACTCGTTCAGGACCAGAGCGGTGAACGAGATAGCGACAATATTCAAGAACTCGTTCTCGAACAGCACCAGGGACATGATCATGATAGCGGCACCCTGGTACACACTGATCATCAACCACATGAAGAACGTCTTGTACGACAGGACCCGGCCCTGTTCGAGGGGGTTGGTTCAGAGTTTGCGGCTAAAGTGATCGGTGACGTACCTTGACAAGGTCCTTGTACAGTTCTGGATACAGTAGGGCCAGGTCCTCACTGACGTCGCGGTCCAGAACGAGCGAGAAGACGGGCGCCATAGTATACACGGTAGCGTAGCCGGCCATGAGCCAGCCTTGGTACAGTGCGATAGGCGCGAAATAGAAGATGGCCGAGAAGACAGCTTGCATGACCGAGATGATGAGACCACGGTGGATGACGAACTGCGCGAGCTTGGCGGAGCGGCGGTACGAGTTTCGGCCGTGCCATAGCAGAAGCTTCGTGAGGTAGCTGAACTGCGTGACCGAGAAGTCCGCGGCGAGAGACGCTTGCTTTCCTTCTTTACCGACGATACCCACACCTGACCTGCCTGTGAGTGCGAGGCGTACCGAGGAGTAACAGAATGCTTACCGACGTCCGCCGCTTGAATCATACTGACATCATTACCGCCATCGCCAATGCAGCAGACTCGCTTTTTTGTATGATGCCTGATCAGACGAGCAACGTCGGCCTTCTGGGTGGGGGAACATCTGCATGCCACGACGGCAGAGAGCTTCGTCGCGATCTCAATGAACTCTTTCTTGAACAAGTTCAAGCAGAGCTGCAGCGATTCGCCGTCTATTACGAGACAGCAGTCGAGTTTGTTCTGAAGGAAGTCCAACTCATGCCGCACTTCGTCAGCCGTCTTGACTGCATTTGATATTAGCCACCCTTTCATGGATACAGAGGTTAGACAAGCTCACGCTTAGCGATCTGGTGAATATACTGGTTCCTTGCCACGAGCTTGGTGGAGATAGCAATACAGGTCGCTGTCTCGATCTTGTCACCGGTCAACATCCAGATCTTGACCCCAGCGTTGCGCAACAACTCGAGGGTAGATTTAACGTCGTCCTGCAGCTTGTCTTCGACGCCGGTAAGACCGAGAAGTTCGAGATCGCGCTCTAGGTATTCCGCCACCACGGCAGCCATAGCTTCGTTGCGACCCTCGAGGCGAATACTCGCCTCGTGGTGCTTCTCCTGAAACTCGTTGTATGACTGCTCGTTCAGTTTCCGGCGCGCCATGACGAGTGTACGCAGGCCTTCGCGTGCCATGTTCGCGGTCTCTTCCTCCAACCAGTCGTTCCGCTGCACGATCTTTGCCATGACGACATCCGCGCCCTTCTCGAGGAAGGTGATCTCCTTGGTCTGCGTATCGCGGACGACAATTCCCATGCGCTTCGTCTCCGATGTGAAGGGGAACAGCTCAAGGACTTCATAGACGAGCTTCGCGCCCGTTGGGGTCTGCAGCTCAATGCGAGTGCGGTCTCGGAATGTCAGGGTCAGACCGACGGACTCTGTCCATTTGACGATAGCAACTTCGTCGGGAGACGAAGCCTGATAAGTCACGGAGCCATCATCGTTTGTAACCGGGGTAACCTGAGGCAGCGACATGAGTAGCAGTAATCATAGAGGAGCCGACATGACTTACATTGTGACAGAGGGCCAGGCTTAGGACAACATCGTGTACCCTGGACGACATGTCGCGACGACCTCGGTTCGCAAGCTGTACACCGGTAGTAAGAGAGTGCTTCTTCCCGTGACCTACGGAGCCTGCGTCAGTACCTTCTCTCATGCAGAGAAAGATGAGCTCCCAACCATCTGCTGATGCTCCGAACGCGAGCGCGAGCTGGTGAGCTACTTCATCCATGGACTCAGTCCCGTAAGAGACGGTGCCCATGTGTAGTTTCCTCATTTCCATTTCTTCTGAAGCATCAGCATGGTGTTAAGTCTACCGCGCCGTGCACGCACCGTTCTGAGTTAGAGTTCCAGTTTTGTCACTTAGGAGGTATTCAATCCTGCCGAGCTCCTCAGGTAGGGTGCTCGTTCGCACTATTGTGCCGGGTATCTCTGTGTCGGTCATGATTTGCTGCGCATATACCGTCTTGCCCATGTCCAAGTTGACGCGCAGACTGGATACTTAGCTATCAGCACTATCGAGGTTCAGTGGTGCCGCAACATCATACCTGATGGGTATAATGGACGAGAACAGGATAAGGAAACGGAAGATGTAGATGTACCACAGTCCACGGAAGCCGTTCAACGCAACCAAGACAAATGAGAGTGCGAAAGTAACAGCACACAGGATCTAGACAGTCATCAGACCAAGGAAGGCGAATGTATGTGTTCGAGCCAACCTTCGCGAGCCGATTTATCTCGATATCCAACAGTCCGACCTTCGTCTCCGGGTGGCTGGTATTCATTACAGCACGAGTCTCCGGCCCGGTATAGATGACAAACCCAACCGCAGAGCCGGCTGCCAGCACTGTGTTCGCCCAGAGAACGTTCTCCGCTGTCAACGGTTCAATGGTGGGGACCTGTACCATGGGTACCTCGTTCACCGAATGCGATGGCGGACTATTGACGGTGAATGTGCCAATGAATGTGTGTATATCTTTGATAGGCGCATCCGCTACAGAAGCTTGTCAATATCAAGGTGTTCAAACAGTCCAAAGAGCTGATTCACCATAGATCTCAGCATCAAGAGAAAGTAACTCTTCGTCGCTCGGCAGCTTCTGACACACCGGTACAGCGACACGCAGTTTCCAGTCGGTCTCTCCATCGAGTTGGTCGGTTCGGATGAAGCATGTTCCAGAGCTGTCAGAGGTCCGCAATAACACGAGGTCCGCAGGCACACGCTGATTCTTCTCTAGGAGCACAAGGTCGCCAACAGCCAAAGCAGACGAGGGGACGGATCGTGTATGAGGGCCGCCTTCTGCGGCAGCGTACGACGACGGTTCAAGCACAAGATAACGTTGAGAGTTCGCTTCGCGGTCGCGCAAGTTCCGCTTGTAGTCATCGTATGCCTCCTTTCCAATAGTGACGCAGAGGACGAAGGCCAGCGGTGCGATATATGTCGCTATCAGACCTATCTTCAAAGCGGGGACGAACTGTGAGAGCGCGACGAGCAGGAAGTACAAGTTGAAGAAGAACTTGAACTGCTCATAGAAGACGATGGGTAGGAAGGTGAAGGCGTTGTATTTTTGATTGCGGACGATGTTTGGAGGGAATCGTTTCTGAAATTTCTCTAGAGACACAACACCGTCCGATCAAACAGGTGTGGTGAGTTGGCCCACGTCAGACGCGACTCACTCCAGACAGATTGTACCAGTGCGAAGCGCACCTGTTGGACGGAAAGGTATTGTCCGCGATTTGTCTTTGCCTGCCTTGTGTCTGTCCGACAGCGAGCTCTTCTGTGTCCCAAGTCAGACGAGAACGGCGTGTAATACGCGACGAGCGTACCTGCGAGGCAGTCTCAGCGTGTACCTCCTCTTCTCTCCCGAGCCGGCGGTGCTCCTCCCCCAGCAAAGTCGCCTCCTCAGAGTCATCTTCATAGTTATCCCTCATGACAATGTTATGTGCATGTCGAGATGACGTCGCGGCAGCTGCTGCTGCGCGCGTGGATATGGGCATGTTTCCGCTGGCTTGACTGTCGCCAGACGCGTGTTCGTCCTCAGGGAGAGCTGTGTATCCGGCGCGAGCCTGTCGGGAACGTCGAAAGTTGCGAAGAGGAATCTCGGACATACACCCAGAGTCTGATGGGCTCTCTCGCTAGAGCCAGGCCGACGCCCGAGTCGGCTGAAGGGCGTGTAGGGTGGAAAGTACTTGATCGGTGACGGTGGCTGCTAAGCTGCAGGAATTCCCGCGAATAGCCCCGACAACACCCTTATCACCGCCAAAATACTTGTCATAATTCGCCACATTTCCGCTCGCCATGCCTTCGACATCTGGCTCTCAATCCCTTCCCTCTACGTCTCATGTTACTTGTGGCGAGGATGGCTACAGCTTCTATGAGGGATTCTCTTGCCTGCCCGCGCCAGGTTGAATCGTCCAAGCCGAATACGTCTCGGCATTTGTAGAAGCATCTGCCCAACGAGTGTGTACTTCCGACCCTAGGCACACGCTCTCTTCCATCTCCCACAATTCCCCCGAGAGATGTTGCCAACAATCTTACAAATCTTTCTGTGAGTCTGCGTGTCGTCGACCTTTTCTTTTAGCTCGTCGTCCCTTAACCTCTCGGGTAGAGCTTTTACTACATGGACGGCGTGTTCAGCCCTCCAGGGTTCGACGTGGTCCTGGAGCATCTCTCAGTGGGAGTACCTTCTTCTAACTGGATGTCTCTATCGAACTGGAAGCGTCGACAGAGCGGAGACAATGTTGTCTCTGTCCTGCACAGAGTGAACGCTCGTGCCTCATCCGGGGAAGTTATGGCGGTTTTAGGGAGCTCAGGGTCAGGCAAGACCACCTTGCTTCATGCTGTTGTCTCTAGGCTGTCAGGGCTCTCGGTACTCCAAGGCAAAGTGCTTATCGCATCGTCAACATCTTGTCACGGCGAGTCGACGCACACAGCCAGCGACTCGTGCCGTGCGGTTGGATTTGTCCCCCAGCATGACTATCTGATGCCGAACCTGACAGGTACGTACAACCCAAGCCGAGTTTCCTTATTGTAGATCCTGATACTGGCAACGCTCTCGCAGTGCGAGAGACGCTGGAATTCGCCGCACTCTTCCACCTAGGGGCGACCACTCGTCCAGGAGTTCGCACTCAGATCGTGGACCAAACCCTGCAGGACCTGCATCTCACGGATGTCGCAGACAACCACGTTGGGCAGTCCGGGCACTGTGGTATCTCGGGCGGCGAGAAACGCAGAGTGTCTATTGGGTGCGTCCTGGTGGGCAGGCCATCGGTACTGGTACTGGACGAAGTAACGACAGGCTTAGGTCAGGTTGTTCTACGTATATTTTTGCACCACCTGTCTCATAAACCCTTGTTGCAGATGCCTCTAGCACCTTGCATCTACTCGACACGTTGCGAGGCTTGGCAAAGAGGGGACATACCATCATTTTAACAATACATCAACCTCGTTCGGACGCATTCCATCTGTTCGACAAAATCCTCCTCTTGGCTCAGGGATCGGTGGTCTATTGTGGTTCGCCGCGAAATTGTCTGCCATATTTCGCTGCTCTCGGTCATCTACCTGCAGAACACACCAACCCCCTCGATTTCATTCTGGACATTTCCACAGTGGATTCAAGAGACGAAGGCACCGAGCGGGATTCCAGAGAGCGTCTGAAGCGCCTGCTACATGCTTGGAAGGAGTATGAGCTCACGCATGATGGCACGAACGCGTTCGGGGTCGAAACCAAGGAATTTTACTGCGGTGTCAAGGGCCGTCCTGTAGAGACACCTCGAGAACACCCTTTCTCTGCGCGCCGTTTCCTACGCCAATCTCTAGCCCTCTTCACTCGAGCGTCGATGAACGCCTATCGCGCTTACCCAGAACTCCTTGGACATCTCGTACAGGGCCTATCACTTGGTATCCTCATGGGCCTCACTTTCTATCATCTCGGGGAGCAGCCAAATGACATCCAGAGCCTCAAGACATTGTCATTCCAACTAGTTCCTGTGTACGGTTATGTGACTCAAGTCATCTGGACCTACCGGTGGTGCCAATCTCTTGTCATCTTCGACCGCGAACAACAGGACCATTTGTATGCTCCATTGCCCTGGGTCGCAGCGGAGATTCTCGCCTGGCTTCCGATCAATGTCGTCGCACCGAGTATCTATGCAACTCTGGTCTACTCTATCAGCCATCTGCGAACAGACGAGTATGCGACCAACCTGGCCATTCTCGTGGCGGATTTCGTTTTGGTCCAGCTTTCCTTTGTATCCTGGAGTCTGCTGGCAGCCAGCCTTATGGTTAGTTTCCGCCTCTGTGGTCTTCTATGGAATTGCTGACCGCGCGTGAACAGCGCGACTTCGCCTCGGCGTCAGCTCTAGGCAACTCGCTTTCTTTATTCTTCATTCTGTCACCAGGATATTTCCTGGTCAATGTCCCCGCTTGGATCAACTGGTTCCGCTGGCTTTCCCCACATTTCTACTCCTACCGCATCGTCGTGATCTCGCAATTTCGCCGCCGCTCGTTCTCTTGCAGTAGCATCTCCGGCGACGCACTAGCGCAGTGCAACGGCTCGAACGTCCTACGCGGATTGATGATCTCTGCCAATCAGCCGATATGGCCCTATTTTCTGGGATCGACGGCCTTCGTCATTGTCAGTCTCACCCTGGCTGTGCTCTTCCTGACATTCTATCATCCCGGCGGTGTGCGTCATGTGTCGTCGGTTACTTCTCGCATGAAGGGAAAAGAGGCCCAGGTTGCGGAGATCGACATCAAGCGGGATCGCGTCGAGGTGACCGCGGTGAATGTCAGCCTGACCCACACCGAGACGAAGTCACGTACGTTCAGACGTACCGAGAAGACGATCCTAAATGGCTTGTCGGCGAGCTTCTCCAGGGCCAGCTATCAGTCGTCATGGGCCCGAGCGGGTCGGGCAAGTCGACATTTCTGCGACTGTGTGCTGCGCGGCCGTCGAAAGCGGGGCTCTTTCGTGCTTCGCGCACGGGCGGTAAGATACTCTTCAACGGTGCCCCGGTCTCGAAACACACGAAACACCTGTGCGCTTTCGTAGAACAAGGTGCGAGCTGCACATCAGAATTAGGTTAACCGATGCTCAGTTCTGTGTGCAGAGGATGACCACCATCTTCCCGCGCTTACGGTTCGCGAGACACTCCGCTTCGCGGCGATGATGAAGCTGCCGCATACCATCAGTCGGAAGCGTAAGTTGGCTCGGGCAGAAGAGGTTCTGAAGATGCTTGGACTTCAGCATTGTGCTGACAATATGGTCGGCGGGGAGCTGTTGAAGGGGATATCCGGCGGCGAGAAGCGACGCCTGTCGCTGGCCTGTCAGATGGTGAGTAGCATATTGGCTACTGTAGCTTTGCTAGTCGCCCTAACAATGGTGCACAGATCAATGACCCGCCGGTGCTTATCGCTGACGAGCCGGTGCGTACGTTCGAATTGACTACCTCTCTCCTCTCACCGCCGGCTGTAGACGAGTGGACTCGATGCCAGCACTGCGAAAAATGTTATGGAAGCACTGCGAAATCTTGCGCGAAGCGGGTATGTGTCGTAGCGGGTCCAAGAATGATCCCATACTAACCAAGTCTGGGCAGCCGTACTGTTATCGTTTCGATACACCAGCCGCGAAGCGACATCTGGAACATGTGCGACAGCGTAACTATGTTGGCAAAGGTGCGTTGATGGAGGGCCCTCTGGCATGTGTTTTGTGCTGAACCCTGGCTTCAAGGGCGGTCGTGTGGTATATCACGGTCTACGGGACGGTCTTCTGTCTCACTTGGCTGCAGCAGACTACAATTGTCCACCTCTGTACAATCCGGCGGATTTTGCGTTGGACCTCGTTGCCGCTGACGGCCATTCCCCACCTTGTGTTGATCATGCGAGCCGCCTCGCGGATATCTGGAGATCTCATGCAATGAACGCGACGACTGCCCCATGCTGCTCCCACGACAAACCGGAAGAGGGGCTCGTGGTGGGAGCACAATCCGGTCGTCCGCAGCAGACTCCGATACATATCGCCTTGCCGTGCCTGCTCGATCGCATGTTTCGCAACACGTGGAGGCAGGGAGCTGCTTTTCGTCTGCGGTACGGCGGAGTCTGCCTCCTTGAACTCTGCATTACTGATACACTCCTAGCTTTGTCCAGCCGCCGCTCGTGGGATTACTGTTCTTCCTATTTTTCTTGCGTCTCACAAAGGGCCGGCGGGAGCGCAAGACCGCATCGGCGTCGTTGCAGAATGCACCTCGATCATGTCGTTCGTCGGCTTCTTAAACGTTGTCGCGTTGTACCCGGCAGAGAAGGCGGCCTTCTTCCACGATTACAAGACTGCCGGGGCGCGATATTCCGGCGGAGCATTCCTCGCGGCCTTCAGCCTCTTCGCGCTCATCCCCGAAGTGCTTGCGGCGCTGTGCTTTACGGTACTGGTGAACATCGGGATGGGCATGCAGACGAGCCCCGTATCTTTCTCGAGTTCATGGCCGCGATCTGGATGCAGCTCAACTTCGGCGAAAGCGTCGGTGTCGTCTTCGCGTCCTTCTTCGATACGGTCGGCCTCGCGGTCTCGCTTGTCTCGCTCTTCCTCACGATGGCCGCGCAGTCGAGCGGTATCTTCTCTGCGGCTATCGTGCCTTTCCTCGCGGACGTCGCGTGGATATTCCCCGTCAAGTATCTTCCGCGCATACTGCTCGTCAACGAGATGACCGGGCTCACCTTTGACTGTTCCCTGGAGACCATTCAGAGCGGAGAGTGTATAGCTACTACAGGCGAACAGATCTTGGACACCTTCGGTTTTCATGGCTCAACTACCAAGCTCCTGTTCATCTCACTAGTGATAACTGTGGCGTACCGTCTGCTTGCCTGGGGCCTGCTTGAAGTCAGGTTAGCAATGCTTGACTAATCGCATGCAGTACGGTGCTAATATTCTGCAACGTTGCAGGTTGCGCTTCGTATCTTAGAATATAGATTCGCGGAAGTATACGATACCAGTCGAGAAGCAATCCGAAAAGCCACGAAGCCACAGTCCTGAAGCCCTTTCTTCCGAATTCATTCCGACAGCGATGTCCTGCGCCCCAAGACGGCCCTGAATATTGTACATAGAAGTCTTGCTCTTGCCCAATCTGCACTTCGGCCGCAGCGCGGGCGTAGCGTACGGGTTCTGGTGGAATCATGCTGCACAGCTGCGACTTTTCTGGAGCAAAGAGCCGGACGATGCACACCTGTCGTGTTGTAGTAGTGTTGGAGCGCAATGAAGGATGTTACTACACGGAGTGCACCCTCAAAGGACAATGACGCACTATCATACAGGTCACTGATTTCTACATGAGCTTAAACAAACAGAGTCTGGCCCTTCCTGGCTTCTTACGCCAATACTCGAACTACGAACCTCATGAAGTGGAGTCCACCACCTTAACGCTGCGGGAAGAGCTACGCGAGGCCGCTGCAGTAGCTTCGAGGGCGGTGTGCACGGGCATGTGGATGCCGCAGGCGTGCTGGACTAGAAGCGCACGGACGGGGTGCCCGAGTGCAATGGTGGGAGCAGCGTTTTCTGCAATCTGGGGTCGCGCACCGGCACGCCGCAGGCTAGGTCTGATGACGGCGGCAGACGGCGCCTATCGAGTTTGTAGGGAAATTGCACAAGATAATGCGGATAGCGCCGCGCGTGCCGCGGTCCCCAGCGAGGCGGGACTGCGAGGCAGGGCGGGTCTGGCTGGCAGGGCCGCTGAGGGGGTATATTCGGGGGTACGCGGACAGAAGCCGTCGCTGGTGTGGTTCTGTGCAGAGAATGGCGAAGCGAGGCTGGGAACGCAGTGGTCGTACGAGGGCAGCAGCATACGGTGCAATTTTCTCGACGACGCATGGTCCCCTTCGCGAGACGTGTGACGACGAGCAGCGTGTCATTGTGGGGATTTTGGCCACGGTGGAGGCGCGGTTGGGTCAGCCGGGCAGGACCTGGAATGTCGTGCTCCTGAGGACGACGAACGGATAGCTCTATTCGTTGACAGCTGTCAACAGGCGTTTTCGAGGCCGCTAGTCCTAGGCGAGAATGGTGACGACTAGGGCCATGGCTGCAGAGACGTCGGATAGCGACTTTGTCCAGTTCGCAGCCAGCAGGTCCGGCGAGGCGACCGGAGAAGCTCACCGCGCGTCCCGTTATCGTCCCAGAGACTCTTCTGTAACGCCACGGTGAGAGAGAAGGATCCCATGCCCAGAGTTGTATGAAGCCGAGGCCGCACAAGAGCGGTGGCGGCCAGATCAGCAGGCACAGGGTGTCAGCTGAGCGTAGCTGTCGAGGGTGCGCAGCGAGGCCGATGTTCCATGGAGAACGGGGCGACAAGGAGAGCCCTAGGAGGCAAGCGACCCGGGGCAGTACACATGAATGTTGATGAACAGAAGCCACAATCATGTGCGTGGGGAGTATGAACGCGGCAAGTCCGTGCCTGCGATGCCTGGGCGGAGGAGAGATGTATGGCCGGCGGCCAGACCGTGGCAACAGAAGCGCGAGCCTGATCAGCAAGAGCAAGTCCAAGCAGAATCACGTTGCATTATTCCTTGCTCTGCACGCTGTGGCTATCTGTGTGGACGCATTAGCGTTCTATGACATAGACAGATAGCGAACAGAGCGACTTACGTGTATGGGCGCACTCGGGTTGACCTCGCAGATTTGTCAGAGGGGGGCGAACCCAGACGTCACTTCGACTAATTGACAGCGCTGTGCGAAGATTTGAAGCCATCAGCGTCCCTCGTACACTCCTTCATATCTTTTCATATACCGTGCGTTTGGAAGCGGGTTATCTGAATGGGCAAGAGACAAACTGGGGCGGATGCGTTGACTAGCGAAGGATGACATTGAGTGACCAGGACTCGGTGCTAGGACGTCCGACCGACGAGAGAGAGCTCCGATTGTGTTTCATGAGCTGGTGCAGGCGTGCAGGGACACCCGAAAGTCGAAAGAGCCCGGCCAGCAGCAGCAAGCCGGAGGCGCTCACGTGACTCATTTACCACGCCGTTCAGGCGCGGCCCTCGCGTGTCGAGAGTCCCGCGAATGTTGAGCAACAGCCAGGGATCTCCCCTTACCTTATTCCTGCTTCCCGACTACCTCTCTCTATCCCCTATACGACGTGCGGAAGGCCTATACAGCGAAGGCTCCTGGCAATTTCTCGGCCTGTAGATGTCGTAAGGATGACGGCGATCCTGGACACGTCCCTGGCGTACATCTCGGTGTCTTGGAGATGTGTTGTGCTGGCGTCGCCAGCCCGGCGGTTTCGCATGGTCAGCGGTTCTCTTGTGCGCCCACAGTAGCTCTCATGCACCGTATGCATGCTCTAGATGGGCCTTCTGGCGTTGCTGCGAACGCCATAACTTTACAGACGAGACCCTCGGCATTATGATTGACGCTCCGGTGGGGTTTCAGCCTGGAAGCTCTCTAGACCCTTTCAAACTCACTGGAAGAGGCGACATTAACCCAAGAACCCTTCTTGCCCTGCACATCATGGGGCTCTGTCCTGTGAGCTGTCATCTTCGCGCTTTGGTGTGGCCGTTTTCGACCGGACTCGGCCCTGAGTAGCTCCCGGCGCAGGCGTCGAGTATGCTCTTGCCACCACCACTTCCCTCTGTCCTCCTGACCTGCCACACCTGGAAATTCCTCACACTCATGGTGCTACTCACAGCCCTTTTTTACTGCTAGGGTCCCTCGAGCAAGCGCCAGGCCATCTTCCCGCCGACCAGCAACTCGGCGACGCTGGCGATACGCCAACGGAATCTCGGACCAGAGCTCCTGTTAGATCGGTCTGTGTGCGCATTCTCAACACGCTATGTCGCATACTCCAGGCCACTTGCCAATCACATTGCCTCAGCACCGATCTGCTGACCTGCTTCAGGCGATCTACCACACACGGCCGACCGCCTTCTTTCTAGCTAGCGAGCCGCAACGTGCTGCCGCTGCCGCGTTCGCCGTGCGCCTCCAGCGCGCAACACCCGGAGGGCGTACCGGCATTTGGGCGAGGGTCGTGTGTCGCGCTCTCCACCGCGCCCTGCCCTCGAACACGCGTCTCGTCGGTGATGCGTGCAAGGCCTTGCTGTCGGGGCATGTCTCCAGGTGGATCTCGCTGCATAGACTCGGATGCCGGCATAGGTTGCGAGGTTAATGGAGATTGCGCCGGACAGCTGCTATACCAACTTGGCCCTAGTACACCTGCCCGAGCCGCGTTGTATTCATGCCCTGCGTGCCTATGCTACCGTACAGCTACGCCCACAGAGTCCTGTCTCCTGACCAGAAGACACGTGACCCGAGTCTATTACCTTGCTTTGCTGTAGGACATCGATAACACCGCTGTTGCTTATCGGATCTCTCTCGGTCGTCTGTCTGCTGAGCAGAGGCACGCAGAGGCCTATCTGTTGCTGCCTTGAGGCCGCCCTGCCACGCCTGCACATCCGGTGAGAATGGACGTTGCACGGTTATGGCTTCGCGTTTGCTGACACTCGGCGTTGCAGACGGAGTTGGCGAGGTCGGCAGGCCTTGCTTCTCTGATGTCCAGAAGACACGTATACACACAGAGACACCACCATCGGGCTCGCGGGACACCGCGACTAGGGGCGATAGCGGCTTCGAGAAATCAGAACTCGCCTCGAAATGAGCTCGTTACGACCGGCGTCGCCGACTTTTCGCACCCCAGGGTCTCCAAGCCTGTCCCTCCAGCACAGTGGGGCCGCGGACAGGGCAGCGTGCGTGGCGCTGCATGTGAGTTGGCCGCGTGTCGCGCGTCGCGAGCATGGTAGGTGCGCTGACCGCCTTCGGAGGCTAGATGCGAGTCCGGCTTTCGCGGCATGTAGGGGGGGCCCTTCATTAAGATCTTGGGTTTCGCGCGCCGCACGGTGTACGCCGCCAGACGATCTGTCGGCTGTTTCGATCAGGCTCACAGCCAAGGGCACAAGGATTTGCAACTCCTCCTGGCCAGAGGTTCCTCGGAAAGGGTGATGGGGTATGGTGCCATCCGCCTCGAGGCAGCGTCCCCATCAGTGTGCACGGTCCCGTGACTCGCCGGGGCCGTGGCAGAGGCCATCTGGGGCCGGCCGTCGAGGGCGGCTCGGAGGACTGGGCAAGGGGAAATGAGGCGTGATGGCCACTAGAACATCCGTTCGAGTGGCTGCAGCGGGCACTCTGTAGGGATACGGCGCTGCGGAGCGGCTACTGGCAGGCGCGGCAGGCTAGCGGGAGAGCCACCATCAGTGACCGCTGTCCGCTATTTGGAATGCGAAGCAGCTATCACGGGTGCGTCTCCTGTATACTGGAATTCCGGCTTCGCGCATGCTGTTGATGGGTCCCATACAGCTTGAGAACCAGGTCAATTGTATCGTCCCAAGGGTGGGCCGTTTACGTTCTTCAGTGCGCCTCGCTACAGGGTGGACGCGCGGGCTGATGCAGCCATCAGTCCTCTAATGTGCCTGCAGCCGTATGTCTGCGCTGCCTGCTGTGCCTCGTCTCGAGCGTGCCCGCGCGGCACCCCTCGCGGCAGCGACTGTGCTCCCAGCCTGCCAAGCATCCATCATCAGTCTCAAACGGGCATAGCTTCAGCGCGGGCGGACGCCCGGGTGGAAGTCGGCTGTAGGGCCCCCCTCGGACCCACCGTGCCTTTGTAGACCGACTTTGAATTTGCGGGCGCCGCCGCGTGCAGGGGGTGCCTCCCCCGCGGCCGGTGGGGTCCACGTGTGTGGGATGGAGCTCTCTGCGCGGTTGGGGCTACGGGCCGTGCCTGTTGCTGAGAGCAGCGGGCGGGCGGGGAGGTGCGATCAACAACGACGGCTGTTTCGGATCGGACCTTGCGCCAGATAGGACGCGGGCGTGCAAGAGAGTATACGGCTAGCAGGGAAGACAAGGCGGGGTAAGTCGCAGCGCGTTTGTTCGTGGCAAGGGCTGTATCTCATCACTGACACCCTTCTCCGAAAGGTTGGAAGCATCTCAGCGCTCTCGCAGCAGAGAGAGGGCTGCCTCAAGGCTGGGACCGCAGACACCGCCATCCTCAAACCTAGCTTCCTATTCCCGCCGGGTCGCAGGGTGACGTCTGTACCATACTACCACTTCCGGATATTCTGCGTACCACGTTTCTCGTCTGCTTTTTTTTCGTCGTCCATTTTTTCTCCTTGTACATTCACCCTACTACGCCCCAGGAACACGTTGTGCGCCTCGTTGCGGTTCCCCAACCGCTCGCAGCATGACCGCGCGAATTTGAAGGTGTTTCACCAGGTCTAAACTTGAGGGAGACTAGGAAGTTCGGCCCTTACATGCGGACGGCCGGCGGGCGAATCTGACCAGAAATTGGGCGGATCTCCAAAATTTTCCGAGATATTGCTTTCGGCGCCTAACCGTAAATACGGAAGAGTGGTACCTTCGTCCCGGTCAACATATAACCAGCCCTGCTCGTCGCTTGTCCAGACGTTTCCCCCACCTTGCTCGCCACGTCCGACAGTAAATGCCCTCCATCCTCAACCTCAAGTTCAAAGTCGGTACTTTTGTCCGACAGTAGTGCTCATAAGCTTACCCATTGTCCCCCATTTCGGTATGACTCGCGTAACCACAGGGGAACAAGTCCTTCGTTCCTTTTAGCAACTTGAGCGATGCCGACTCTCTGACTAAGACATGGAAGGTACGCGTCGACAGCCTTTTGTGAGGTCCCCCAGGTGTTAAACCTCGCGTAGGTCTGCACAAAGGTCGCCAGCTTCCTCGAGCAGGGTCAGCGCCTCGAGAACCTGAGCTGGCGGTTATGGCACCTCCAGAACCTCATGGTCGACACCGACAACGCCAAGTCAAAGCGCGAGTTCCGCAAGCTGTCGAAGAGCATGAGTGACAAGCTAGACAAGGAGAAGGGACGGTGAGTTACTCCGCCGCGCCACCGTCGAGTAGCGCGCTTAATGTCGACGACGACGACGCAGGAGTATTGAAGAGCTGCAAGCCCCTGGTTTCCGCCGCAACCATTCAACAGAAATCCTCCAGCAACGCGCCCTCGAGCGTGAACGCGAGAGGGAGGCGAACCAGAACCGCAACGGCACGCTCCACCGCATGCAATTCACCTTCAGCGTCGACCAGCCCACCGCGCCGGCGACTTCTACGCCTTGCCAGAAGCCTGACCTCAAGCCCTCGGCCGAGTTCAAGGATAACAAGCGGGGACGCCCCACCACTCGCGCGTCCAACCCCGACAACAAGGACCAGCCGCTCACCCAGCGCGGTCGCAAGCAGTCGACTACCAGTTCCGATACCAACAACGCCACCACGAACAACGACTCTACATCCCTCCAGTTTCCCTCCATTTTTTCTTCTGATTTCGGTCCATCTGCTCTACTGTATCCATCACCCACCCTCACGAACGTCATGACCTACGGCGAAGGCCTCAACACTAGCACTCACAACAATGACGGGTTCTCCATCCCTCGTCCTACTATCGAGCTCCCCCTCGACGAAATCCTCAACGCTGACAGCCCTGGTGGCTGGTCGGGAGTCTTCACCAGCTCAGATGCTCGCCAGGGCAGCGAGTCGACTTTCGCTTCTCAGGAAGAAGTCGAGATGAAGCCGTCGACAAACGACGCCCAGCAGACGTCATCTTCCCCCGCATACAACGACCGCCCACGTGAGGACGAGTCGATGCTGTCGTCTGCGAGCGCTCTCCGCGCTGTCCCCCACGTCGTCGAGGATGTCGTTCCCCGGACGATCACACCGTCCCGCCTCGGCCCGAACCCTGTGCCCAGCGCGACACCAGTCAACGGCAAGCGTCCCTCGCTCAGCCTGCGTACCGCGAACGGCTCTCGCTCGTCCGGTCCTGGCGCAACCCCAGTGAACTCGAACACGAGCAACAACAACTCCGCCCCCGGTGGGGTCAAGGCTGAATGCTCAAACTGCGGCGCTACCCACACACCGCTGTGGCGTCGCGGCCTCAATGACGAGCTCAACTGCAATGCGTGTGGACTGTACTGCAAGCTCGTGAGTGCTTTTGGTCTGCGCAGATCCTCGTCGACTCTGACGACTTTTTTCCGCAGCACAAACGCCCACGTCCTAAAAGCATGCGCAACAACCACGGCGAGGGCCGTTCACAGACCGCCCCTCGTCAAGAGTCACAGGAGGTCGTTGCGCAGTGCTACAACTGCCACACGACCGCGACGCCCCTCTGGCGGAAGGATGACGAGGGCAAGACTGTCTGCAATGCCTGCGGCCTCTAGTGAGTCGCCTATCTATTAACTGTACGCATAAGTGCTAATGAAACACTCTCGCAGCTACAAGCTCCACGGCTCGGCTCGCCCAATCTCGATGAAGTCGGATGTCATTCGCAAGCGGGCCCGCCATGACGCTCGCCGTGCCAGCGGCAATGCATCCGAGACCCCGTCGGCCAGCCCTGGAGCCAGCCGCCGTGCCTCGCCCGAGGGCAACACGCCTACACTCGCGCCCGACTCGACGACCCAGTCCAACTACAGCAGCGAAGACCAGACCGAGCACCGCCCGCCGAGCCACTCCGACCTCATGAACGCGTTCGCGAACCTAGCCGCCCAGAACCAGCAGAACGGTCACGTCAACGGCACGAACGGCAATGACCACGGCAACAACGGCTACTCGCAGATGTCGGCATACTCGATGTCCTACTCTGGTCCCTTCCATGCCGACCAGATGACGCAGGGTTACAACATGCAGCCCGAGCTCCAGTACCCCGACGCTTCGGATTACGATGTCGCTGAACAGGCCCGCTCTGCCAAGCGTCGCAGGATGAGCAACGACTCCGGCTCCGAGCCACCCTCGTCCGCGACGACGTACAGCTCGTACAGCACTGACTCGTATTCCTCAGCATCGTCGGCGTCACACTCGTCGCAGCGATCGTCGTCCATGGACTTCAACTTCTTCACGAGCTACGGTAGTATGTTCCGGAATGCTCCCCACCAGCACCACCAGGGGGCGGCCAACCACGGCAACGGCTGGCACCCGCCGATGCTTCCGCCGGACAATTCGCCGCAGTTTGTCCACCCGCCGATGCTCCCGCCAGACGAGTCGTCGATGGACTACCTGCAGACGTTGCAGCACGACGACACGGAGTCGCTCTTCAATGCGTACTTGCACCCGCCGATGCTCCCACCGGGTCCCGAGGACTCGCCGAAGAACGCGCTCGGGTCGCTTCTCCCGCACCCGCCGATGCTCTCCCACGAGTGGGGCACTGCTTACGACCTTCACGACACCGCGATGCAGGCGTACTAGACGTCGACGTCTCAGCTCGACGTCCTCATGGATTTCCCCTCCCCCCTCGCTCGGACTCATCTTCTGCTCACGGACGATCGTCGTCTAGCTTTCGCACAGTACTCTCTGGGTGTTCATCGTAGCAATAGTTTTCGTCGCGGTTCCTGCTTAGACCGTCCGTCGTCACACTCTGCATCGCATCTTCCATTCCCCTTTCGTCGTCGCAACAATCTCCCAGCATTTTCCTTCCCTCTTCCTTCCTCGCTCGCACCACGTTATCTCCCGCCCACATATATCCATAGGTGTTCTCTCCTCCTGCCCGTCACTTCTCCCGATGCTTCCTTCTACACACACCTCTGTATCATGACACCAAGCGAAGGGCTTCGCTGATTAAGCCCCAAAATCCGGTAGATATTTAAATGTGGGTCGCAGTAATGTTAACGTAGTCCTTAAGAGTTCACTTATTCCTGTGCTCTCCATACCCTCAAAAATCAATGGAATCTGTTGTACTACGAGACCTCTCGTCGTTCCCGGCGAGCCTCTGCGATTGCGTCTTCTGCTACCGACTGGTTCGCGAGCTTCCTGCACTACGTACACATTCAAACAAAGTCGACGTATCATTGGCGGTGGAGCCTGCTTCGATGCTAGGCAGTCGACGCAAGCCGCCGTTCTTGCGACACGTAAGTTCACGGCGCGCGCGTGCGCGGGCGAAAGTCGCACAAGAGCTTGGGCCAAGGTTTTGCACTGGCACCGAGGAAGGCGGATGATGCGGGCGCGGAGGGGGGGAACACAAAAGCGCGGATTGACGAGCCTCCTCGCCATGTCTGGCATTCAACGCAAGGTTAAAGTTCGCGCGCGCGGACGCGGTGTCGAGGCTTAGCGTGGCGCCACCGCCCGCGGCCATTGGCCCGGCGAGGCCCTGGCGGGCGTGCGCAGACGAAGAGGAAGCGGGGCGAGGGCCCAACGCCCAAGGCACGTTCGCGTGGTAATGTGACCGAGTCTATTGCGATAACGCGACGCGGCGCTGCCCGCACCGCGTGGGGCCCTGCCTGCTGCCCCCGTCGGAGCGGCTTCATATGGCGGCAGGCGCGGTATCGTCGCCCGTCCGCGAACGGACGCAAGGCGACGCGGGCACTCTTGGGAACCTTGTACGAGGGCGAGGCACGACTCGCCTGTGTCTGCGCGTCTGCGCGTCTGGCGTCATGGCGTATGACAGAGTTGCTCAGGTGGTGGAATGCAGACCCTTGCAGGCCGGGGTGTGGCGGTGGAAAATAATAGATTGGCGATGGGGCATGTACAGGAGGACTACAGACATCATCGTGTTATACGTACAACGTGCACGCAATGCCGCACTCGAACGGCTACGGCACTTCCGGCGAGGGTGCTCGGCGTAGGGGCGAAATCTATAGGGAGCATGTCGTCAGCGGTCGAGTTCCATATGCAGGAAGAGATGATCTCCAGAGGAGGAAAATGGCGTCAGAATGTGGTAAAGACGTCTCGACATCGTTTGTTAAGACAGGGATAACTGAATGATTATGTCTCATCATAGCGAAATTGGCTTCGTGCAGACGAAGCGAGATGAAGGAAAAAGAGACTTGAATGCTCACCTCTAGACTACGACCCCGGAAAGTTGCCAGAGACTATGGCCGAGAGTTGTCCAACAATCAGCGAAGCTTCTGGTGGACCTCTGAGATAACAGCCAGACGGGAGAGGAAGAGCGAACCAGAGCAGAGGATGGAGGCAAAGAAGAAAATGCACGAAATTTAGGGCAGGCCAAGTGGTGAAAGAGCGGTGGCATAGCTTACCAAGTAAGAAATCGCTTCTTACCTGAGCTTACCTCTAGTCTTCATGCATTTACCCACGGTAACAACAGACACACGACACCGCACAACGATGAGCATCTACTCTCAGACTGAGCCAAGCCACGGACGACTCTCCTCCTGACCACACTCGACTCTCGTGCTCAGATATGCTTTGCGCCCACGGACTGTCTTTTCGCCGCTGCTCAGCCTCATCGTCCGTAGTCCGTCGAAGTTCCCGAACCGCAAACGGCCAGCTGCAGAGCTCATGGCTCCGCTGGGTGGGACGCACCCGGTACGGAATTGCGCCTGCCTCGTCCAGCTGATGGCCTTGTCCTCTTTTCGCGGCGACGGTCCCCAGGGTCCATAGGCTTCGTCCATCTCCGTCTGTGCTCTCCACTGTCGAACCCCACGACTTGCTTTGTCCTCTGCAAGTTGCCGGCTTTCGTGTTCCGCCCTCATGTTCTCCAACGGCTTCGCGGCTGCCCCAGGCTTCAACACGGGATCCTGCGCTTACATCTCTCTTTGGCCTGAGGGGTACCGTACATACGAGTCTCTTGCTCAAGCACCGTGTCTACTTGTGACTTTGTGTGCGTTGACGAATATATTTCTCTGTCTACAGACCCGTTCACTGCGAGCTCATGCAGAAGGGCCCAATGAAACTGAAGACATCCAATATAGCTAGGAAGACGCACGGCACCCCTGCTGTTCCGCTGCCGCCACAAGGCCTGCCAGGGCGGTTTCACCCATGCCTGCGCGTCCGGGTTGCGAGTACGCAGCGTCCCCGCATGCCGAACGCAAAATGCTGCCGCGGCGGGCATCGTATGACTTGCATAACAGCATCACGCGGGCCAGGAGACAAAGGGCCCGCACGACGGCTGTCCTCGCGCAAGGCTATCGGCGGGCATGCGACGTGTGTCACCCCCTATGGCGCGCGGGTGCCCGCCGTCAGCTGAGCGAGCGACAGGGGCCGTGGCCGCGGTTATAAAGAGGTTTTGGAGGGCAGAGCACGCACGGCACGCAGCGCACACAACGCAACACAACGCACACAAGCATGGCACCCGTCGTCGAGATCGTGTACATCCCCTCGTCCGAGGCGTACCGCAAGGACCCGTCGCTCCTGAATGGCCTCTGCGAGTTCACAAAGAATGCGAAGGGCTGCCTCGGGTGCGTCGCCAGCCGGACGCCGACGCCGACATGCTGACGTCGCGCAGAGTATACCACGGGCTCCAGCACGAGGACAAGAAGACGCTGGTCCTGATCGTCGGTGCGTGTTGCGCTGCCTGCCTCCCGTCCGCGCGTGCTGACACACCGCGCCAGTCTGGGAGTCGGTGGAGGCCCACTACGAGCTGATCAACGACAAGGTCGTGTATCCGCAGCTGCAGGAGGTGCTCAAGCCGTGCGTCGAGGGCGGCTCGCTGCACGTGCTGAACATGTTCCACGTCCCGCTCAACGCGTCGCCCGCGCCCGCGCTCAACGCGCCTGTGACGTCGCTCGTGCACATCACGAAGCTAGGTGCAGGCCGTGCGTTCGCGCGCGATGTGCAGCCGCACCTCGCGCAGATCGCAGGCGCACGCGTCCCGGCGCGCACGGCGGCGCGTTCGGGAAGCTCGTCGAGCGTGACGAGTACGTCATGCTCACCGGGTGGGACTCTGTCGAGGTGCGTGCCCGGCTCAGACGATCAGGAGGGTGTGGCTCACCGTTTGGATGCGCAGGTGCACCTCAAGGCGCTGAACAACGAAAAGACGATCGTCGATGCGGCGACGGCGCTCCGCGAGACGCAGAGCGAGCGATGCGGCGACGGCGCTCCGCGAGACGCAGAGCGAGCACACCGTCAAGCACGTCCATATGACCACGTACTACAAATACCAGGGATGAGCGGCGCGCACAATGTATATCTATTGGGACTCTCGAGGAAATGTGGACCGCTCGGCCGATGGGCTGCAGTCCTGCGACGTGCTCCGGGTAGGTGGAAGGCACGGCGAGGACGCGTGACCGCCCCGCTGCCAGGCACGAACGCCCCGCGGTGCACCGACGTCGGCACGGCAGTTTGGTTGAGTCGCGCGCGCGCGCGCCCCCGCCTCCGCCATCTTCTTCACTTGCGCAGTCGGGGTCAAATTGCAAGCGTTTTCCCGGAGATGAGTCTGCATTTGAGGGTTTCCGGATCTGCGCCACTCATGCGAGGCCTCTGAAGACAGCCCCCGAAAAAAAACGAAACGGGGTTGTGCGCTCACCGCGTCCCGACGACTGCTGGTCGCCGCGTACGACGTCGCTGCCTCGCGACGGTGCATTTCTGCAAGTGTGTGTGCGTGTGTGTTCTGCTGGTTGTGCTGATGGTTGCGCTGGTTCGGAGTGAAGTATGGACGATGCTGAAGGCGAGCGAGAGAAGCCGCCCCGCTCCCCCACGTTTTTCGTGCCCTTGGCGCCTAATTGCGTCGGTGGCGGGATGCGGATCAGACGACGGTCGCGCCGGTTTCGGCAGGCGCCACGAAGGCACAAGGCGTGTGCCGTGCCGCTGACTGTTCTTCCAACAGTTCTCCCACTCGACGAAGCATGAGAATACCAAATGACATTGCTGAGGGTCCCCCGTCCAAACTTCCCTCCAGACAACGTGCACAGGTCTCAATCGGAACTGGCGGAAAGGCCAGGGCGTCGTGTCTATCACGACTAGCGCATCGCGCTCGCGGGCGGACGAATCATCGGCCGTAACTTGAACCACGCGCCAAGCCATGGCCATCAGGCCATCATCTCCACCCTCTCGCTGAGGAACCGTCGGTCCGCCCGACCCGTGCCCGTCCCCTGCACGTCATGCACGCTGCACAGTGCCTGCGACCCGCCCTAGCCGGTCAGCCTGCACCCCGAGATCACAAGACGCCTTTTCCCGCCTGCGATGTGCGCGCGACAGGCATCCAACCGGAACCACTCGCGCACAGGCCCTATAAAAGACGGTGGAGCCATGCCCGTCTCCCGTCCACTCTCCCGACTCTCTTTGTGACCCCGGGAGACGACAAGCGCGACGACGACGGCGACCATGGCACAGTTATGTGGCAGGCGGTTGTACTATACCATCAACTTTGTGGCTGGCTTGGCCATCTTCTTGTGGGTCCACCCATCCTCTCGGCCCCTCCCTCCGTGCTAAACCATCTTTGGCACAGCTTTGGCTATGACCAGGGCGTCATGGGTGGTGTCAACACCTCCCAGACTATGTTACGACTATGGGTCTTGGCTACGCCACGTGAGTGTAGTTGTGTCTCACCTCTACCGCTGTGGTCCTCACCGCCCGTCGCTAGGTATGCCGGCCCTCGGAAGGTTATGTCGCCACGATTACGCAGCCTACCAAGCAAGGAGGCATTGTCAGCATCTACTACCTCGGAACTTTGATCGGATCTCTTATGGGAGGCATTGCTGGTGACAGGTCAGTCGCTCTCAGTGACATCCATATGGCAGTCTTGGCTTACCCGCATACAGGATTGGACGCAAACGCAGCATGATCCTGGTACGTTTAAGGTGTAGTGCATAGGTCAAGAGCAAAGCCTGATATGTCATAGGCCGCGATTTGGGTTTGCATCGGAGCCGCGCTTCAGTGCTCAGCACAGAACGCTGCATGGTACGCCCAATCTTACGTTCGTGTGTTTCAGTAGCTCATGCTAGCCCTCAGGATGCTCTGTGCTCGCGTCATCAACGGTATTGGCACCGGCTGCCTGAACGCCGTCGTCCCCGTCTGGTCTGCAGAAGTCGCGACACATACATCACGCGGCGCCTTCATCGCCAGCGAGTTCACGCTCAACATCTTTGGTGTCGTCGTCGCATACTGGATGGAGTTCGGCCTCGGGTTCATCGGCGACGGCAACACGCAGATCCGGTGGAGGGTGCGCACGCTCGGTCGTCCCTTCGCCTGCCGCTCGCTGACCTCTCCCGCAGTTCCCCATCGCGTTCCAGATCCTGCCCGTCTTCGCCTTCCTCGCGTGCCTGCCCTCGATGCCCGAGTCGCCGCGCTGGCTGCTCAAGGTGGGGCGCGCCGAGGAGGCGCGCACGATCCTCGGGCTGCTCCGCAGCGAGACGGGCGACCCCGAGGACCCGACAGCCGCCGCCGAGTACGAGGACATCGTCGCGGCGGTCGCCCTCGAGCAGGCGCACTCGAAGCGCAACTCGTACGTCTCGATGTTCTTCGGCCTGCACGACGACGGCGACCTGCACATCGCGCGCCGCGTGCAGCTCTCGATCTGGCTCCAGATCGTCCAGGAGTGGGTCGGCATCGCCGCCATCACCGTCTACGCGCCGACGATCTTTGCAGAGGCGGGCTACTCGGCGCGCAAGTCGCAGTGGATGAGCGGTCTCAACGATGTGCGTTGTCTCTCTCGCACCCCTTCGTGCTGGTGCTCCCGCTGACCGCCCATCCGCCAGATCACGTACATGATCAGCACGCTCATGGCCGTCGTGACGATCGACCGCTGGGGCCGGCGCATCGGGCTCTACTGGGGCGCCATCGGGCAGGGCATCTCGCTCATCCTCGCAGGCGCGTTCGCACGCCTGCTCAAGGACAACCCCGACAAGGCCGCACAGTACGGCGGCGCCGCGGCGTTCTTTGTCTTCGCGTACACGTTCATCTTCGGCGCGACGTGGCTCACGATCCCGTGGGTGTACCCCACGGAGACGTTCCCGCTCGAGGTGCGCGCGAAGGGCAACGCGTTCGGCGTGTTCGGCTGGTCGATCGGCAACGGGTGCGTCTTCCTTTCCCCATCCTCTCTTCTGTGGGCAGCGGTCTGACGACGCGGCGCGCGCAGGTGGCTCACGCTGCTGAACCCGGTCATGTTCTCGCGCATCGGCGAGAACACGCTGCACGTCTTCGGCGCGATCAACTTCCTCGCGATCCCGATGGTCTGGGCGCTGTACCCCGAGACCGCGAACCGCACGCTCGAGGAGATGGACCTGCTCTTCGCGAGCAAGAGCCCGTGGGTCTGGGACGAGGAGGCCCACTTTGCGCGCCTCAAGCGCGAGCGCGCCGAGCTCGAGCACGTCGGCAACATGAAGCACCGCACGCCCCACCACGCCGCGGACGTGCGGGACGTCGACGAGAAGTGCGAGTCGTAGTGCAACCGTAGATGCTCCTGTAGAAGAGGAAATCTCCCTGTTTGTTTGTTTCATCTAGAGGTGTCTTGACATAGATGGTGTATACTATTCGTAATTTACTCTTGTCACACTCATGGGATATGATAACGGCGTGTTGATAACTTTGTGCTCTAACAAAAGACCTGAACCTGACAATCATCCTAGTAGTTCCGGCAGACAGCGTGACAGAGCAACATTACACGACAGCATTTAGTCTGTCAACTTTGGGAGGACCGTGATGAGCTGGTCGACGTTGAGATACTGCACCCATCCCTCGAGCTCCTTCTTGTCCTTCTGCCAGATGAACTTGCTCTCGGCGGTGCCGCGGAAGAAGGCGGTCGCGCACTGGTACGTCTGCTCCTCGACCTCGCCGTTGTCGTGCAGGACGGCGATGTTGGACGTCCACATGCGGAACTCCCAGCCCTGGAGCGGATACCCGTCGCCGCGCGCGGTCTCGCCGGGGAGGTTGAACTCGAGGCGCGACCAGTCGAAGCCGATCGGCTGCCCGATGGCCTTGATGTACGCCTGCTTGAGCGCGAGGATGAGGCACAGCCGGCGCAGCACGACCTCGGGCTTCTCGTTCGGGAGGATGAAGGAGATCTCGAGCGGCGTGAGCTGGCCCCCCGACACGTCAGCAGTGGCCCGCACACAGAGACAAGGGAGGCGCACCTTGTGGTACTGCGACTCCGCCCAGACGGGGATCGACGTGTCCGGCGAGCTCGTGCAGAGCTGTTTGAGCCCGAGCCCGAGGTTGACGACCTCGCGCTGGCGGCCCTGCGTCATGACCATCCCGACGAGGCGATCTTCGTACGCGAGGTGGTACCCGATCATGGCCTTCAGGCGGTGCGTCGGGTTCATTGGGTTGTCGGTCTCCTGGATCCGGAACTGTGAGCGGCCACCGCACAGAGGAAGGGTGCGCCGAGTGGAGACGCACCTGCTCGATCCAGCGCTTCCCGTTCTGGTTGCAGTTGTCCTTCCACTTTGCGCGGGGGATGCGCCGGTGCCGCATCATGAGCAGCGGGAGCATCTGCGCCACGATTTGCCCTGGATAGGGGGAGAACAACAGGGTGTGGCGTGAGTGGCCCGGGCGCGGGGCGCGGTTGGAGCGGGGAAACACGCACGGATCGACTCGTGCGACTGTGGCGCGTACGGGATGTGGACGTGCGGGACACAGACTTGGATGACCCGGTAGCACTTGTCGTACTCCTGCGGCGCGTTCGTCAGTCGTCTGCGCGGCGTTGTGGCGTCCGGCCGTGCGCGCACGAGCTCACCTCCTGGGTCATCGGCCGGTTGTAGGACAGCATCCAAACCAAAATTGGGCAGTCCATGATCAACGTCGGGGGGCGATGGAGGTCTAGGAGAGACAGGCTAGGAGTAAGAAGAAGGCAGAGAGCGTTCCTTTATCCTACAGCGCGAGATCATCAATGCGTTACCTTTGGTCTTTGGTCGTCACGTTCCGTTTTGCGCAGAAAAATCAGTGGCGTCAAAGCGGCAGCGTGGGCCGCTGCTGTGAAAGCCAAATACTCCGAAATCTACTATTTGGGCTGAGTATTGACCCTGCTATGACCTACAGATGAGTGCAACGGTCGTCGTCAGGATGGATGCAATGCAGGACGTTGAGCGCGCTGCAGGTGACGGTCCTGTGCATCGTGGTTCTGGTCGGAGTGATGAGAGGCTACATCTGAATGATCGGGCGTGGTCAACAACCAGAGACCCTGGCCACGCTGCAAACGATTATCGGATCCCTCTCTCCGGCTCGTCTCCTCAGCGAATTCGCCCCGATCCGGTGTATTTGCGCAGGGAACGAGGCGCTGTGGCGATGCGAAAGCAACCTGACACCATTCAAGCCTCAGCCTCAGCCTTGACACGAATTGTATCGCCGGCTACTGGTGCATACTGTATCTATCGAGCACTGTACGCGTACGCTGCACCAACAGCGCCGTCCTTTCGATAACGCTCGGGTCCTGCGCGCTGCCGAGTTCAGAGCGGCATGGTGGAACAAACGGAAGTCCATGCAGAACGGCGAGCAGCCTCATGTCTGCCGCGTGTGTCTTGCAGTGTCCTGATGACTGCAGCCCTCTGTAGCCGAGCAATGAGAAGACCCGGAGATATGACGTGGTTTGGGTGAGGCGTCGTGGGCTCTCTGCCTACAAACTGGAGATCGTCGGGCAGAGGATTGCCGTCCTTTGTGGGGCGTATTGCCTTGCAAAGTTTTTAGGACCCACTTGCCCATAGTCTGCAGCAGCTCAACGTGAGGTGCTTGCCACCACTATCGACAAATCCGGTGAGCGTCGATGGGATCGTCAGTTGGGACCATGTCGACTAGAAAAAATACCATGGCTTCTCGAGTGGTCTGCTGACCTGAAGATCATTACTATGAGGCAGTTGGCTTGTATACCATCTGTACCCTAGCCATCCTTCGCAAACCTATCTAGCTCTTGAGCTTGAGATCAGCATTTCCGCTGTTGTCACGCCGACTGCCAGGTCACGCGTCGTCACATGTGACACTACGTGACGATGTATGTGACACACGCAGGAGAGTCGTCACGCCTGTCACGTCTCCGTTTCAGGTCTTCACGCGTACACTCGCTTTCGTACCCAATGGCACCTAGTTCCCCGACCAGAGCACGACACCACGGTAATGCTTGGCAATGTGTCGACCACAGGACGGACGATATACGGCTGGACTCACCGTGAAGCTAATACCGCCCGAGCCAATAGCCGAATCACATTCCCGGGAAACCGCCATCTAGTTGTGTCCGCTGGGACTTGTTTCAGCGGTACCACCTCGCGTTGGACCAACTCGCTATATAAACCGCGCTACATCTCAAGCAACCAGTGTGCTCTCTAGTCCTGACCGATAGCTGAACGGGAACAAGATGTCGCAACCTATCACTCCGGAGAAGCAGACGCGTATTGACATGCAGCGGGCGAGGGAACGCAGCGAGGTGGACATCCCGTCGGTCAGAAACTTCGTTCACGGTGCGTCTGGCATGCACCGACGCCATACGGCTCTCTGATAGGTTGAGTAGGTGGGGAAGCTCAATGGCAAGAGCATGCGCGGATGATAGACTTACTCTCGAAGGACCCCACGTTCGACCACCGATACAGGTGCGCTGCTCACGTTTGGTTCAGACCGAGACCTTATTCCTCATGACGTAGGCCCTATCTCACACGCAAAGAGCGTTACACAGACTCCCTGAGGTTGGCCAAGAGAGTGCACGAGTTGCAGGACGAGCATGGTT
This sequence comes from Phanerodontia chrysosporium, assembly GCA_001910725.1. Classification (NCBI taxonomy): domain Eukaryota; kingdom Fungi; phylum Basidiomycota; class Agaricomycetes; order Polyporales; family Phanerochaetaceae; genus Phanerodontia; species Phanerodontia chrysosporium. The sequence continues at coordinate 427,117 of MJGA01000020.1, forward strand.
GGACCGATGCACAGTTCCGGAAGGCTTTGGACAACATGGGAGAGAGTTCTGCGTACTTCCTTCATTACCTCGGTGCGCGAAGAGACGTGAGTGCATCTGTGACGAGTCTGACGACCTGTCATTTCAGCATTCGAGCCTGTCATCAGGTCACAAGCGTCGGAAGAGTTGATTGCAGAATATGGTGCACTCATCGCGAACCGAGGGATCCTTGGGTAAGTACGGATAGCTACTGCTTCGTCTTCTTAATGACCATGGCTTGTAGGTGCTACCTCCAGACTGAACTCGCTCATGGATCCAACGTCGGTGGTTTGGAGACAACAGCTACCTACGTCCCGGAGACCAAGGAATTCGTCATCAACTCACCAACATTCACGAGCAGGAAGTGGTGGATTGGTGCTGCTGGCAAACTAGCAACTCATGGCGTCGTCCAGGCGCTGCTGATCCTTCCTGACGGAAAGAACATGGGTCCGCACCTGTTCTTCATTCAGCTACGGTCTTTAGGCAAGCAGTCTTGCTCAAAGTAATGACGCACATGCTGATTGCGTTTGCAGAGGATCACCGTCTGCTGCCCGGTATTACTATGGGAGACATCGGTCCTAAAGCCCTTGCGGGCTTTGCATCAACTGACAACGGATACGCTGTGTTCGACCATGTCCGCATTCCGCGTCGCTATATGTTATCCAAGTTCGCTCACGTCACCGATGACGGCCGCTATGTGCAACCGCCTCATTCGAAAATAAGCTACGGAGGGGTGAGTTAGTCTCTACTTGCGGGGTCGTTGCCACTTCTGACACCTCTGAACAGATGTTGTATATTCGCGCGACGTAAGTGCCAGCTGATGACAGGTCTTGAATCCTTGATCTAATTCTGGATTCTAGTATGGTCACGAGCGGGGGATGGACAGCTGCTAAAGGTGAGAGCGTCGTACCCTGATCGCTGTCAGCCTACTTACGGTATCGTTCAGCTGCAACCATCGCCATTCGGTACGCTACAGTGCGCCGGCAGGGAACTAAGACATCAGAAGGGCTCGAAGAGCAAATAATCAACTACCCTTCGGTCTACAATCGTCTGCTGCCGATTATCGCTCGTAGCTATGCTCTTTTATTGCTTGGTCGCAACCTCGTGAGTCCGTAGTTCTGTCAGCCTGCCATATGGCTGATTTGGTATGCAGAGCGAAGCCTTCTCTGCCATGAGCGAGCGTCTTTCTCGCGGAGACACGTCCCTTCTGGCAGACATGCACGCCGCAACGAGCGGTTTGAAGGTGTATGTAACCACCAATGTCATACAAGATATAGAGACAGCCCGTCGTGCCCTCGGTGGTCATGGGTACAGCGAGTATGCCGGGTTGGGCCGGATGTATGCGAACTATCTACCTGCGGCCACGTGAGCATCTCTATCTTTGCGCAACAACTTGGACTGACCCATGGGATCAGATTTGAGGGCGACAACTACGTGTTGGACCTCCAGGTTGTTCGCGCGGCCGTGAAGGCGTACAAGAGTTATACTTCCGCCACCCGTCCTGATTCCTCCGCCTTGCCTCCTACTGCCCGCTACCTTCGCTTGCTCACAGCCAGGTCCGATAGCAACGAAACCTCTGGTGGATGGTCTGATCCACACACCTCTGTCTATCTCCTGGAGCAGCGTGCCGTGCACATGGTTCGCGAATACACGAAGCATGTGGACGATCCCGATGCCAGCGCTCCACAGCGTGTATCACGAGCTGCAACAGAGGCCTTCGTCGCTGCCCAGGTCGAGGGTTTCATTCACAGCTTGCCGTCACAGCTCCCCGGGAAGGATGCACATGTCGTGAAAGATCTGCTGAACCTGGTAGGTAGCCGATTGGATGTTTTACGTGAACCTTGTGTCACTCACGGGAACCGCAGTTCCTTCTCACCACCGTCGAAGGGGCACTCACCGACCTGCTATCTTTCGGCATCTTTCCAGGGTGTCAGCGATCCTCGGACGGTGATCCTACTCGGGAAGTGCGCAGGGCTATCAAGCACCTCGAGCTGAGGCTCCTTCCTCAAGCCATAGGGCTCACCGACGCCTTTGGTTTCACTGATTTCGAGCTCAACAGGTGAGTCAAGGTCGCACTATTTTCGCGATGCCACGGGACTTACAGCCGCAGTGCACTCGGTGTTTACGATGGGGCGGTCTATGAGGCGCTCTGGGACTGTGTACAGACCGAACCCCTAAACCAGACGGAGGTCGTTGATGGCTACCAGGTGCGTTCCACGGGCCTGCAATTTCGTTTTGCTTTGCTCAGCCTTACTGCGTAGGAGTACATAAAGCCCGTCCTGGAACGAGGCCGCCGTCTAGCGGGGCGTGGCGGGGCAAAACTGTAGAGTTTTTATCGGTACCAAGTTTGGTACTGTGGCCGGGCACACAGCGGTTTCACGAGATTGTCATTGTGATATCATTAACGTCATTTCTTTTCCTCTCCTCGTCCGCGTGCGCGCGACGCTCATCAGTTTCGATCGAGGGCCCGTGAAACGACATGAAACGTTTACTCCCCGCACAGTGTGCAGTGCCTCACCGCCGCGTATTCGTTCTCTCTGACGCCTGCAACCTGCTTCTGGCCGACTTTTGTTCTCTTCTTGCGCATTGCGTCTTTCGCTACCGACGAACACGGACCCGCACAACGCATGTGAAACAGGCCGCTTAGCGATCCCGGTCCTTCCAGTCTTCGCAAGGTCGGCAACTCCGAGTCGCAGCGATCTGCCATAAAATTTGAGTGCGGAGACGAGAGTGGGTTTCTCTCTCTCTCCCGTACGCACCTCCCTGGCGTTCGTCATCAGCTCGAGGGGCGTCCGCCCGACACCACCTCGCCCCGCGAAGCCTCGCAGCTATGAGGATCTCGATGGACGAGGCTGAGATTGTTGCACTTTTCGTCGAGAGCGTCTTGTATGGTGCGTCGCCCGCCATGTCTGCGCGTACCCAAGCTTACACGATCCTGTCCCTGCAGGCATCCTTGTGGTGACCTTCGTCGCGTGCGTGTACACGCTCATCTGGCGGCGCAATTCCCGCCGGCTGAACGTCCCGATGCTCGCCACCGCCATACTGCTCTTCGTGTGCGCGACGATGCACGTCGCGATCGACCTCGTGCGCATGCTCAACGCATTCTGGACGCACCGCGCCGCGCCTGGAGGCCCGCGGCGCCTGGAGGCCCCGCGGCGTATTTCAATGACGTTCGGCGGATGACGCATGTCTTCAAAAGTGCGGTGTATATTACGGAAACGTGTATTTCTGATGCCCTCGTTGTGTGAGTAGCTCAACGTGAGTTATGGAAATGCACCAGCTGAGCGTGTAACCTCAAGGTATCGATGTCATGTTGTTGTAAAGCGATACCTTGTGACGTTTTGCTTGAGTGTTATGGTTATAGGAAGTGCTGGTGTGTGCTCTGCTCTCTTTATCAGCTCATGCTGACCGACAAGCCCTCGCTTAGTTTCAGGGTTCGTATGTTTGAGGTTTGCTATGTCTCGTACCCTAGCTCATGTCATCCACTCAGATACGGAAGCGTATACATGCTTGTTCACTCCCCAAATTTTCACGGATCGATATTCAACTCACGGATTGCCCCATGGATCACATCCTTCAATGTCATCACAGCCGCGACCAACATTCTTGCAACCAGTTCGTCGTCAGGGAATTTCTGACTATCAAGACCTTCACTGACGCTTCGTTATTTAGTCTTGATTGCATACACTATCTGGAGACTGAACAGGATCGTGACTCAAGTATTCGATGGCCATTCTCTCTCCCCTGTTATGCTAATCATCATAGAGTCGGGCGCGATCTATGGGTTTGCGGTGCGTTCGCCCGGGTGATGTCTTGTAATGCTCTCTAAGCTTACGAGGACGCACAGCTTCTGCTCCTTACAGCATTCTATACGCGAGATAGCAATGCACAGTTCATTGTCTTGGATGCCGTGAGCCATCCTGTTCTCCCTTTCCATGCCGGGGCCGCTGCTCACCGTCCCCATTTTCATCCCAGATATCCCCGCTAATTGTAAGAGCCTCCTACTGGGCTGTTTCTCGTGCGAGATGCTAACTTCATCACCAGGGCATCGTCTTTTGTCACATCATTCTACGAGTCAGCCTACAAGCAAAGAACTTGTCTGCTGACACTACTACCCGTCCTAACCAACCACACTGGCTTTGGACTACGCATCCTGGTATTACACAAGACCTTCCTGGGTCAATGACGGTGACTGCGCTTGGCCTTGGACCTGAAAGTATGATTCCAAGCCAGCAACCTGAAGTAATAGAAGACAAAGAAGAGCATATCTCTGTATCCGTAGCAAGCCCTGTATGATTGTTCGATTGTATTTCCTTTCTTGTGCCCTATTGCTTCTGATCTTCGACCGCGAGCTGAGCTCTGAGTAGTGATAGCATACATTATTGTACAACACTGACTGGTATACATACGAGATCGCTGGTAACGAGGCTATAAATGAGTATACCAACCGACCGGCATCGAGTCGGCTACGATGGTTTTTTGCGGAGCTCGTGTGCGGCCGATCGACAAGCACCCATTGGTATCAGTCTTCATCTTCCTCCTCATCCTCCTCGTTGTGCTCCTCATCGTCCTCAGCGTCCTGCTGCTCGTCCTCCTCCTCTTCCTCCTCTTCTTCATCCGAGACGATGCGCTTGGAGGACTTGCTCTTGGACTGCGGCTTCTTGCTAGAGGACTCAGGCTTGGCGGAGCCTTACTCTTGCCTTTGGGCGCAGCTGCGGCAGCTCTGGTTTTCTTCGGCTTTGGTGCCTCCTCCTCGTCTTCGTCCTCATCGTCGTCGGATTTGAACCCGCCGTCAACTTTGGTGTAGTCAACGCGAATGCCGCGCGTGCGGCGTCCTGTGGTCGTCACGGCCGCGGCTTCCTGCTGCAGAGCAGCTAGTTCATCTGCGAAATGCGACCTGCTTTCAGAATGCGACCTGCGGCTGCAAATTCGCACAACAGCGTACCTTCGTCGATGTCGCCCTCCGAGTCCTCCTCGAACTCATCCTCAGACTCCTCCTCGCGCTTCGCCCTATCGCCGAGCTGGTTCGTCTCGCGATCCCCATGACATTGGCGGACAAAAATGCGCTCACTTTTTCCTGCTCTTCTTCACGGGCTCCTCTGCACGACGCTTTGTTCTGGAAGACATGGGAGCTGAGACGAAAGGGGTGTAAACTTATGTAACCCTGATGCGGGGCCGTTTTTATAAGCCCGTCGATGTTGAGTTCTAATTCCCAGAGCCTGAAGTCGGAGAGTTCTTTTCCTCGGGCTGTCCCAGAAAGTACAGAATCAAGCCAGGCGTCGTTCTGCACATCGTAAACGGTAAAGCTCGTGCAAGCGAATCAGAGCTTAAGCGCAGCATGCTGATAAGAGCCGTCGTATTGATCGCGCGGACGGCTCGCCCCTTCACGCCCTACAGACATATAGCCACGATGTCTGCGAATGCTGACTTTCCGAGCAAAGCCTACCGGGAGCTGACAGAGATTCCTGTGTTCAAGGCAGCCCAGTTTCAAGGGCCGAATGGTGAGTCGTATTTCCGGGTTTGGGCAGGAAACGCGTTGGCTCATCGGACACATCGCCAGTAATTCGCGCAACCACGTCCGCGCAGGATCACACCCGGAAGATCAACCGAAAGACCACCAAGACGTTCACTCTGAGTGGAGACGCGGTATTCGTCTCAGGATCGCCGGACGAATCTGAGGTCGTGGCGTCTCTCGTCTCTCCATCTGGAAAGCACTTGGCGGTGCTGCGAGAGACAAACGAGGCACCCGCCAAGAAGCGTTATGTCGAAGTGTGGACCGGCGACAGGCTTCACGCTGTCGAAAACGTAACAGACAAGCACGCTGCATTCTATACCGATGGTCAGCGTCATGATACTCGGGAAGGTCTAGCGCTGACGCTGTCGTGCACTAGAGTTCATGTCTTCTATCTCTTTCTCACCCTCGGAGACAAAGCTAGTCTATGTCGCTGAGGGCAAAGGACCGGAAGACGACTCTGACCCGTTGTCGATATTTCGTTTCGTGCCTGACCTTGGCGAAACCTACGGCGGAAAGAAGCGGCCCACAGTCTTTCTATACGACTGGTCTCGCGACGTCGGTCGCGCTGTCGTGCCTTTGACTTTCGCCGAAGCCGATGCCCCGAATGTCCTGCTAGCCCACCCTGTTTTTGCATCGGACAAAACGGTTATTGCGCTTGGCTATGAATATTCCAAGGACGGACGCCTTCTTGGCGTCATTTACTGTCCCAACCGTACGGCAGGTGTCTGGCAGCTGTCGCTCCCAGAAGATGGTTGGGTCACCACCGACAAGGAAGCTTTGAGGTGCTATACCTCGAGGCTTACCGGCCCAGGGGTCGCCTGTCGCTCTCCCCGCATCCTCCGAGACGGCAAGCAGACCAGATTGGTCTTCGCGTCTAACCCTGCCGGTGGACCACACCATACCTGCTCCAAGCTTGAGATCTTCGACTTACAGGCGCGTGAGCTCAAAACGCTTGTGGATATTGTACACGACCCCGAGCCTGGCGCCTTCCCTGGCCTTTACATGCCATCCCTTCCGGTGTATCCCTTCATTCGCCTGTCTTCCAATGAACCATTCTTGGCGTTCTCCTCCTCCTGGCGCTCTCGCACGACCGTGGTACTCGTCTCTCTGACCGATGGCAGGGTCATCGATCTGACACCTGCGACGGATGAATTATGGAGCTGGACTGTTCTCGGCACAGATGGAAAGTCTCGTGTCATCTGCGTCCGCAGCGCGCTGAACAGGCCGCCGGAGCTGGTCGTCGGCGAGATCGACGCAAACATTCGTGCTACTTGGAAGGTTCTCTACCAGCCGGCTTTGAGTGAAGATCGTACGTACAATCTCTCGCATTACTTTACTGAAGTTGACTCGGGTGCAGTGACACAGAAACTTGAAGATTTGGATGTTGCTATCCACGCGGTTCCGAACCGTTATCCAACGGAAACCATTGTCGTTCGGTCGAAGTCACAGAAATCGCAACCGTGTATTACGATGCCACATGGTGGTCCGCACTCCGTGATGTCGACCGCGTTCTCCGCTGCATCTACCAGCTTTGCGGTAGAAGGCTGTGAGTGGTTTATATACTTGTTCCATCGTCGAGTTGACCTGTCTTCATAGATACTGTGGCTTTGCCGAACTACACAGGAAGTATCGGTTTCGGGGAGAAATATATCAGACAACTACCAGGGAAATGCGGAAGGCTCGACATTGACGATTGCATGGAATCGGTTCGGTACCTCATCAAGCAGGGTATTTCGAAGGAAGACGCGCAGTATCTCCTAAGCGGTTCACACGGCGGCTTCATCATCGGACATCGTAGGTGTTTGCCTGTATCGCGCCATACGACGCTGACCTTCTCCAGTGATTGGGCAATTCCCAGATGCCTTCCGCGCCGCAGTTATCCGCAACCCAGTCATCAACCTCGGCGAGACGTCTACAACAGACATCCCAGACTGGTACTTCGAAGAGATCGGCGTCGGTTTCCGTCCCGACTCTATCATGACGCCCGATCTCTACCGCGACGCCTTCGCGATGTCACCTATCGTGTACGCCGACCGCGTACGAACGCCGCTCCAGGTGCATATCGGCCTCCAGGATCGCCGTGTCTCGCTCGACCAAGGCATGAAGTACTATCATCTCCTCAAGGCGAAGGGAAAGGACGTGGAGATGTTCGCTTTTAAGGACGATGGTCATGCCATCGAGAGCGTAGAGGGAGCGCGTGTAGCATATTATGCGGCGAAGAACCTCTTTGATACGGTACAGAAGGGCAAACGTAAATGAAGACGAGACAAGGTGTCTCGGATTTTGTTAACATTACAGAAGTGATCAATGGCAATGCTACAGTTGATACTATTGCTGGTAGTTAGATATGTCCGTGAACGACCTCTAGACCCAGAGAAATTCAAAGCTACAGAAACCCGGGAGGAAAGCAACGATAAGACCCATCAAGGTACACAAATGCTACACGTTATCTGAGGCAACGTCAGATCACATGAACCATGTAGAAGTCTGGTCGGGAACGTCATAAAGTTGGGTATAATGTCTTGTTCGGAGAACGTGAAGAGTGATTGCATCTGGTCCGGATGCACCGTCTGCGCATCCCAGTTCGGCGGTAGGTGCATGTTGTGATCAGGAAGCTCGAGGTGTGGCGGCCTAAGTTGGGCCTGAGCGGGGCCCATGGGTCCCTGTGGGCCCACGGACGGGGCCAGAGCAGGTACATGCTGCGATGGTCCAGGCCCAGCGCCGGCTTCGGCCTGCGGTTGACCGCATGCATCGCTACCCGCGTGCCGCCGCTCCCAGATCCGCGAGGCAACGAGCTGCTGCAGGAAGCGAGAAAAGCGGCGTCGCGGGGTTGAGTCGTCCGCGCCGACATCGGTGGCGTCCATGGCCTGGGCCAGCCGCTTGATGAGCTCCACGACTCGCGTCTCTTGGCGTTGATCGAGCTTGCATGAGAACTCTGGGCGCAGGCACTGGGTGATCTGTTAGCCTCTGTGTACTCTCGGCGGCTTTAGGGTTTGGTAGCGAACCTTGGTGAGCATGGCGGCACCGTATGCGGACAGCGCAAAGACCTGCTCCGGCGAGAACCGAATGAAGCCTGTCGGCAGGATGCGCTCAACGACGCAGTTCACTACAGCTGATGCAGCGTGCAGGCACTTTGAGGAGAGTTCGCCTCAGTACACAAATCAGGCAATCGAGTAGGCTAAAAGCTTACCCCAGCAAAGAACATCGTATCATCCTTCAGTTTGCCTTGCTTCATGACCTCCTGGAGGCCAACCGAGTACGTGATTAGACGACAGTACTCGTAGACACTAGATGATCTGTCAGCATGGTTCATGGACATGTGAAGCGGGAGGTACTGACGATGTCATCAACGCCATCCTAAGACGGTCATCACGGCCTGTGAAAGACACATGGTCAGTTCATACCAAGGTCGCCAACAGAGTACTGACCAGCTTCAGGCGACAGCTCCCGAGCACATCTGCTTGTGGCAGCTTCATTCCAAGACCGCAACTCGTCAGAGAAAACCCGATGTGTGCTGGCCAGGTCCACGCTCTGCTTAATGATCAGCGGCTGCCCAATGCTACGTGGTAAAATTCTCACATCACGCGAGGGCCTGGAGTCCATGGCGGGATTGACGAGCGCGGCAAAGCGACCCATGATACGGAAGAGCTCGACCAGGGACACCATGTAATTGTCCGCATCCTGGGAATACTTGTGTCCCAAAAATCGTGCGGCGGCGTTACGTATGAGCTGGACGGGCTGCCATCAGTTCCTGTAGGGGTTATTTTGTATTGGCGACTTACCTCATCCTCCGGGATCATGAAGGGCTTGCCCAGGTTTATGCAGAAACACCGGTCGATGATGAAGCAGATGATATGAGTGCGAAGGCGGTTCAACACCTCACGCTGGCCACGCTCGTCTGTCGGCATCGTCTCGGGCACGCGGTGCAGCTCCAGGTCGAGCGCGAGCCTGGCCGGTAGGATGAGTCCGCAGGCGCGAGTAGATGCGGGGCCGACGGTGCTCACCGGAACGCAAGCGCGCTGTAGAAAAACTGGCGATCCTCGTCCCAGCGACGCGCCGGGGGCATGTATGCGGCCATAAGGGCGAAGGCTTGGCACATCTCCAGCGTCTTGCACCCGTCGAGGAAGGCATTCGCGGCCGCAGCTTTGGTCATGTGCACCGCCATAGGGTAGATCTCCGGCTTCTCATCGTAGAACCGGGAGGCCAGGGTGCAGACTGCGGTCGCAAATAGTGAGCGAGAAGTCCGCTGCTGGACAGATGCCTGCGCTTACCAACGGTGAAAAGGAACGGACAGCGGCCAAGTACCGCCGCCGGTGTGTGTATGTTCTCATCGAAAATAGGCATGACCGGCTGTAAGACATGTCAGAGAAGGTAACGCCACGCAAGTCTCGTGACTGACATTGATCCACTGGTAAAATCTATGTTTCGGTTAGTCAATGGCTAAAGAAATGACTCGAGTCCACTCACATGTGGAAGAGGTTCCCCACATCATCGTTGTTGATCAGCCCAGAGAGGATAATGTCAGGCGCAGCCTGACGCTCGACAATGAGCCGCCTGAGATCGAGGTTTGCAAATGGGCCTGAGTTCGCAAGGTTTACGATCATGAGCCAAACTGGTGTTCTACCACATACGGCCAGTGGCACCTACCAGGCTCGAAGTACGCCGAACTTGTTATCCCCCCTCCCTCGACCGGGTCGTCGTGCACGCTGTCGCCGCTGCTCGTAGGGTCGCGGCCAGAGACGGGCGACGAGAGACGCGAGCGGCTCTCGAGGGCGGTATGGGCGAGCACGCCCACCGGCGCGCGGCGCGCGGGGAGCGGGTGCAGGTGCAGCGAGGATGCGGACTCCTGGAGGTCCTCCATGCCGCTGCTGGCTCCGTCGCTCTCCGAGTCGTCTTCGAACTCCTCGTCGAGAGCGGAGAGATCGATTTTCTGGCGGCCGACCTCGCTCGACGCGCGCGACGAGCCCGCGCCCTTGTCGAGGTACATGAGCACGTCGCGGTACTGCGTGCGCTGCTCCGGCGTCAGTGCGAGCCGCGCGGGGTTCAGCAGAAGCGGCGTCGCCATCGACGACGCCGGGTTGAGCTTCGCGAGCAGGTTGTCGATCATCGCGTCCTTCTCGCGGATCTGCTTTCGCAGGATATCGCGCATGCTGCAGGGCGGCGATAAGTCAGTGCGCGGGTGTGTCAGGGAGGGCGGGCGTTACGCACCCTGGTGACCGTGGCTTCCGGCCGAGAACGATGCACTCGTGGCCGCCGACGATGCACCTTGCACACGTACTGTCGTTGTCAGCAAAGCTGCATTTCATCTACCAAGGCCGGTCAGTGCCAGGCGACGCCAGTGAGAGAACTAGAAAAATTACTTTGAGTCGCTTGCACCGTGTGCAAGCACCTGTGAGCCTTCCACCCGCTTGATAGGAACTTCCTGACGCTTCTTTGCGGGGCTTCTTTCCGGGGTTGGTGGACTCAGGGTAAAGGCCGCTCATTATTGAAGGCGACGTCGACGCCTGGCCGAGGTTGAAAGGCGAGGGACCACGGGTGATAGAGTCGTACTGGCTTGTCATGTGCGGCGACGCGTAGAGATTGCTGGAGTCGAAGTAGAACCCGGCATTTGACGGAGAGACGTGTCCGTCGGGCGTCTGAGGGTAGAACATGGAGGCCTCGCGCTCTGTCATGATGATGTCGCGGCGTAAGTAAGAGGTGCAGAACATGATCGAGGGGGGCAGGCGGCGTACTCAGACCAGACTTCCAGGAATTTATATCGACCGGGGGATATTCTGGGGCGAAGAACTGCTCAGAAGCGTATACGGCACGCCCATCGTGGGAGGATGAGGAGCTGCATGGCGAGGAGCGTTGGTGATTGCGTTTGGCAGGCATTTTCGAGCGAGCTCCACAGTTCAGCAGTGGTATGTCAAGCGTGGGGTGGGAGCGGGGGTGCTCGAACGATAAAAGGCGGCCGGAAGAATGGGAGGACCCGTGTTGTGTTCTGGGTGGACGAGGCTGAGTGTAGATACAGAAGAGAATGAGGCACATTTATAAGTCCGAGTAGACTCACCATTCCGACGACAAGGCGGTCGAGAGCCCGACAGGGGCACTGGGACGGCACGGCTGATGCGACAAGACTGGAAGTTAGCGACGGCATGTGTGAACACCCCGACAGGAATGCGGGGCCATACACGGACGTGGGGACTGCATGCCGCCGGAATGAAATCGACCAGAGATTGTCGAGGAACGTCGATCTTCCAATCGCAGGAGGTTTGCACAGGTCAGGTGGGCGGGCCTGCCATTCTTCCGCCACGGACGCGTATGGCCAGATCCAAACTGCGACCAGCATCGAGTCTGCTTGCGTGATAGAGTTCACCTGCTGCGAGGCTTTGCCGCACCACCGGCTCGCGTTGGCAGATCGGGTTCAGTCGTGGCGGCGCTTGCGTGGCCTAGACATGCCCGAGGCCTCGAAAACTTTCCTCAGACTACCTGCGCACAGAGCCCCTGTACACGCTGCCCGCGAGTCGCAACTCGCTAAAGACCGCGCTGCTGAGTTCTGACAGAGAACAGGACGAGACATGCGAAGGCAGCGCTTGCTAGTGAACAAGGAGCAGGTTTCTGATATGGGAGGTTGTGCGTGTCATTCGTGTGAAGGAAAGCGCGTCGAGGCACCGTGCCATAGGCGGTGTCGCTGGAGCGTGCTCTGCCGTAAGGCCATACCTCGCCCGTAACGCACTTACCCTTAGAGGGGCCATTTCCCACGATAGGCGTCGCAAGTATTGTCAGGGTCCGCGTCGCGTACAGCGATCGGTCGGGAGCTTGAGACTGTGTGTTTGAGCGGCTCCGGTTTCGCTGTGTTCGTCGTTGGCACCTGTGAGTGCAGCGGAACTCAAAATCTTGCCCTATTCAACCCCGCTTGGGTTCGCGCCCATAACGTCTGTTAAATCAGTCCGCGTACGGCACAAGGGATGTGAATATCCGAAGCTGCAGATTGCTCAAGCACACTCACAAGCTCTTGTAGCTGAAAATGCTTATAGCAACATGCCTCAGAAAACTTCAGCCTTGCGCCGTCGCTGAGTTATCCAGACGAGTCCGATGGAGGGATAATCAATTTGTCGGATTAGAAGCCGTTTGCGGCAAAGGGGCGCACAGGACCGCACAGGCACCACCTGCAACCGTGTAAGACAACAAGTCGACAATAGGTTGTTGCGCATAGGTGTCCGGATGAGTGCCGGCGGGAGAGCGTCGCTCGGAGGCTGAAAGGGTCCTTCGGGAAAGCCAAAGAAGAGGATGTGACATGCACTCAGGCACGCAGAGTCTGCTGGAGCATGGTGAACGATAACAGGTGGAAATGTAGTATAACCGATGCATTGCACATGTAGGCTCGCACTGCTGGCATAGTTGAGCAGGTATATCCGAGCTCCGGGCTGCGAAATGAGGCAAGTCCAGTCGGCAACTTTAGCGGCACTTTGAGCCACATCCGTGGCCCTTACGACACACAGACCTGCGAAGCCCAGGAATGTCCGATATCACAACGGACGTCATGTACAGGGAGAGCGACCATCGACAGTGTGTCGGAGCAGGTGCGCCTGTACGGTAATCACTGAGGAGACCGGAGCAGTGCTGAGCGTCCAAAAATTAATTTTTGGCATCGGGATCCAACGACAGGGGGGAGAAAAAGTGAACGCCACGGGGAGCACCAGCATCGCTATTCGGCGTAAACTCACCATGATCTGTATCTGCAGTGAGACAGGGGGATAGACAGCAGAGTCCAGGATTAATGAAGAGAGATATTAGTGTTGTGAGTGTGGCCGGTCGTGGTCGGACATTTTGCAAGGCTGCGTGGGTGAGCAGGAACGTACGGCGATCCTCAAGGTTGCGCGACTCCTCCGATGCCGATCGTCGCCGGGCGTTGTGGAGCTGCTAGTGCCCAAAAAGGAAGGTCTCCTCGCCGGAGAGCCGGTGGACTGAATCAGGAAACTCTGAGATAAGATAACTCGGCCGCATTGATCCATTTTTTGCGCTTTGGGAGTTGGCTCCGTTCTGCGCGTGAAGTCCATCCTTCCACCACCCTCGCTCGTCCCCCCAAAAAAAGGCCCGTCGCAAAGCCACTAGCACCGCTTTTCAAAATGGCCACTGTCGCTGCATCGTCGGAGAAACTTGCGGAACTCAAGGCCGAGGAGGCAAAGCCAGAGACCTCGACATCGGAGGTTTCTGCAACTGACGCTGCTCCGGCTACTCAAGAGCCTGCGAAGGAGGCCAGCTCCTCGACATCAGCTGCGGATGCTACCGGCGATGTAACCATGTCGGACGAAGACGAAAACGCCAAAGCTCTCCGGGCGGTCCGCCAGAGTGAGTCCATCTTGCTCTCCCAGTCAAGCCTGTCTGTTTCACCTCCTTCCTCCAGTCGAGTTCTACTTTGCCGATGCGAACCTGCCCTATGACAAGTACGGAGCAAGCTCCCCGCGTGTCAACGCACAGCATGGCTCACGCTAAATTTGCACAGGTTCATGTGGACGCTCCATACCGCCAATCCTGAGCACTGGGTCCCGATCGCGACTGTAGCGTCATTCAAGCGTATGCGGGAGTTTGTTCCCCTTGGAATTGACTGGCTTGCCAACGCACTGAAGAGCAGCGCCTCCCTGGAGGTCGACGAGACTAACACCAAGGTCCGCCGGCGCACAGAAGTCACCGAGCCCAAGGGCCAGTTTGAGAGGAGCATCTACGCCGTGCGTTCTCCTACTTCTTGCAGTCCCTTTTTCCGTGCTGAAATATGACCCTCTCCTTAGAAAGGCTTTGGCGAAGAGGTTCCGGGGCTGCAACAGAAGCTCGAGGCTTTCTTCAACCAGTATGGCCGCACAAACGCTGTCCGCATGAGGCGCGAGGAGAACACCAAGCGTTTCAAGGTCCGTCTCGCTCTCACATCGTTGCACCTCACCGCCACTGACAGTTTGTCGTGCAGGGCTCTGTATTCGTCGAGTTCGATGACATGTCCTCAGTGGAGAAGTTCCTGAACGCGGACCCGAAGCCGACGTGGAACGGCCAGGAGCTCCTCATCATGTCAAAGTGTGGCTGCGCCCTCGTTTCCAGCTGTTCGCATGTAGCGCTGACCGCTTGTCGTTGCACAGGGAGGCGTACTGCGAGATGAAGATCAAGGAGAAGGGCCTCACGGGCAAGGCTGCGAACCTCCGCAAGGAGTCCCTCGCCGGCGCGGGCCGCAAGGGCTTCAACGCCTTCCGTGAGATGGCCAAGGCCTCGGACGACAAGAAGGGCGGTAAGGGCAAAGCAAAGCCCGAGGTCTGGCTCGAGTTCCTCGGCCAGCGCATCCGCGTCTACGAGGAGGACGGCGGCTCCATCAAGCCCGAGGACGTGCCCTTTGTGAAGGGCGCGACCCTCAAGTTCGAGGGCGCCGAGGGCGATGTCAGTTTCGACGAGATCAAGGTGCGTGTGCTTCTGCTATTCGTCTGCACGCGTCTGCTAAGTCACGGTGGGCACGCTAGTCCCCCTCAAAGAGCGCTTCGCGCGTGTGCCCTTCGTGCAGTACAACAAGGGCGACACCTGGGGCTACGTCGCCTTCGACAAGGCACTCTCCGAAGAGGACGTCGCGTACGTCCGCGAGAAGATCGGCACGCTCTCCTCGAAGCCTGTGACGTGGTCCTTCCTCGACGGTGCGTCTCCCTCACCGCGTCCCCTGCCGCATCCTTATTGACCAAGGACACACGCAACAGAGGAGACAGAAAAGCCTTCCAGATCGAGCGTGCGACTGCCGCGGCCAAGCGCGCGCTGCACTTCTCGCAGAAGGACGAGCGCGGCAGCGGCGGCGGGCGCGGACGCGGACGCGGTGGCGCGCGGGGCGGGCGTGGCCGTGGTGGCGGACGCGGCGGCGACCGCCGCGAGCAGAAGCGCGATGCGAAGGACGAGAAGCCCGCCGGTGAGGAGCAGGCGGGCGAGAAGCGCAAGCGCACGATCGAGCCCGACGGCGGCGCGTTCGTCGGCACGCGCGGCGCGGGTGTGCCTGCGATCGCGAGCGCGAAGAAGGCGAAGACGGACGGCGAGGCGTAGGCCGTGCGGCGCGGTGTGGGGTGTATCTATCTCTCATGTTGTATCAGTCTCGTTGCTCTCTCCCATGTATCAACATTGCACGCATTTGACACAGCGATCATAGGCACTTGTTTCTGTTGTTTTTAGATCTCGGGCTATTCAAGATGCACTATATCTACAAGGTCTCTGTTTTGCGGGTTCGCTACCGCGGTATCACTCGACGCAGAGGAACTCGTCGGCGTGGTGGACAGTCATCCACTGCTACCGGCTTCCGCCTCCGTGAGACTGTGCCCAGCCTGTAGGACATTGCTTACTTCGCATAATCATCAGAGTTCCTTTGAGCTTTTGAGCGCTCAAATTGCAACGAGCAGAACGCTGATGCCTCGTCGGTTCTCTCAGTCATCGGCTTTGGAGGTTGTGTTGAACAATTTTCCGCTCGGGCCGCCCGCCATCGTGGCGCGGGGATACTTCACAGTTCGCGACGAACGGCGGCTCTTCCTCGGAGGTCACGGTGTCAATCAATTGCAGCGTCCTCCTGCTGTAGAGCCAGCGTGACCTCGCACGGGCATGCGACCAGGTACATATATTCATGGCACTGCGCCAGAATCATATCTCGACGGGCCTCTTGCATTTCTCCTCACGCGATGTTCCCTCTGTTCTGCGTTGTGCTCTGCGTAGCGGCATTGCTGTCCGGCGCAGCAGCAGCAGTCTCGCCGCGCAGCGTCGTTATTCCGCATACACACCCGCTGATCTCGTATCATGGCCGATGGGACGCCGCGCAGGGAACCTGGTGGTGCGTAGCACTACTCATTGTACTCCGCGCGAGTCAGAAGCTGATGTGCCAGCACAGGGCTGGCTCAGGACTCACGCTGCATGTTGCGGGCCTCACCTCCCTCGCGCTGCGCCTCGGCCCACACACGACTGCGCCGCTCACGACCGTCGGCGTGTCGCTAGATTATGGTCCGTGGGCGTCCGTAAACGTTTCGGCGGGCGAGACCGCGCTCCCGCTCCCGTTGTCCAGCGGCGCGCGTGCCCGCGACGCCGTCGTACGCATCACGACAGAAGGTTGGCAGAACAACCGCATGAAGCTGGAGCCATCTTGCTGAACGAGGTGTGGCTTCTCTTACGCGACTGTCCCGCCCGCGCTAACATACGTGCATGTAGGGTGCTCAACTCCTGCCATACGTCCCTTCGCGACTGGTCTTCCAGGTCATCGGCGACTCTCTCTCTGCGGTGCGCATATGCTGCTCCTGGGATTTTAGTTTTCCGCTTACGCACCCGCGCAGGGCCAATACCTCCAGCAGGGTGTTCTGCAAGCGTGGCCCTCCCTGACCGCTGAGGCTTTCAAGGCAGAGCTACGCGTGAATGCGCAGCCCGGCGCCGCACTCTCGGTGTGCCCAATCCCGTCCTCAGTCTCACCTCCCGCTTACTCACGTCGATCCATAGGATATTCCTGCATGGGGCAACGTGCACGGCGTGAGCTATCAGTACTTTCGCGTGCGTATACAATCACATCTTGCGTCATCGGGCATTGACGGCGCGCACAGACGGAGGACACGGGGTACTACTACACGAGCGACCACAACTACACGACGCCCTGGAACTTTGCGCGCGACGCGCCCCCGCCGACGCACGTCATCGTGCACATCGGGTTAGCCCGCCCTTCCTCTCCATGCATCACACGCTGACAAGTCCTCGCAGCGCAAACGACGCATCGCAGAACGTGACGGCGCCCGCGTTCGAGGCGACATACCTCGCGTTCATCGCGCGTCTGCGCACGCTCTACGCCGCGCAGCCGCTGCTTATCTTCTCACCCGTGCGTTGCGCTCCGAGACCGTAGGAACCACAGACTGACACGCTGGCGTATGCCAGTGGGGCTGGCCCGCTGCGGACGGGAGCGTGAGCTACTACTACCCGGGAAGCTACCAACGCATCGTCGCGGCGCGGCACGCGCTCGGAGACACGAACGTCTTCCTCGTCAACACGACCGGCTGGGTCTCCTGGGACGATGTCTTCCCCACGTGCGTTCGCCTGTCCTAGTGTTTCTCGTTCCATCGCTCAGTGTGTCGCGCGACCAGGAATACGCACCCCACGGAGGCAGGGCATAGCAAGATCGCCAGCTTGTTTCGCGCGTGGCTCGAGGCGTGGGGACTCCGTCCCGAGGTTGCGTGGCCGACCCATGTGTCGGCATCATGAACGCTTCAATCGTAGCAGAACAGCGGATGCAGGTCGAGAAAATACTCTCCCGCGATGACAGCCGACCTGTGTACATCATCCATGTCATTTTCTTCATGTCCGAGACACGTTGTTTCCGCACCATCCAGAATCTATATAAACAATTACAGCATAAAGAGCAACATCCAAAAAAATCTATCCCCTGCATCTCAGTCGTGTGCGACCACGGTGAGTGATTGCGCCTTGACCCTTTCGTCGGCTCTACACATCGTCATCCACAAGGTCATATCCCGCAGCATGGAGGATCGTTGCAAACTGAACGCATATACTCAGCGCCTGATGGCAAGCAAAGGAAGCGAAAGACAGACGCACCTGGACCTTCGCAATCGACTTGAGCTGCTCAAAGTCGTAGCCCTCGCGATCGCTGAGGTCACCTACGCGCCAAGGGAGAAGATTGAGTGGTCAAGCGGGACATCATAGGCAAGGGGGAAGGACGCACCGCTGTTATGGTACATAGGGTCTGCGATGGGACCCGCGCGCTCGAAGACCTGCGTCGACGGGAAGCCCTGCTCGTGGAAGCTCTGCACCAGTGTCAGTTCAGCAAACAGGGACAGATATGAAGCCGACGCGCCTGGTGGTCGCTGCAGCACGCCGGTGTGAAGCCAACGACAAGTTCAGGGCTGTAGATCGCGGAGAGGTTCGCGACGAGCTGCGTAACCTCGGGAGTGCCGATCCTGGACGGGCGCGTCAGCACAGGGTCGGCACGCGCGACGGACGGGACAACGTACAAATCAGGCAGCCCAAGCTGCGGCGGCTCGCCTGGCTTGTGGTATGCGAGCATGTCTGCCTGGACCATGAGAGTAAGGTCCGCACCTTCCTCGCGCATCTTGCCTGTGACACGACGACGTCAGCCACGAACTACGAAGCAGGCAGTCCACGTACGGGCATATGCGCGAGAGCCGAGCAAGCCCTGCTCCTCGCCCGCAAACGCGCACAGCTGGACGTTCTTCCGGAAGCGCACGCCCTGCCGCTTGATGGTGCGTGCAATCGCAAGGAGGGCACCAGTGCCACTGCCGTCGTCGTCACCACCAGGTGCGCGTGTGCTCCCGAACGAGCCACGGCTGTCGTAATGCGCGCTCACGAGCACCGTCTCCGTCGTGTTCTCCGAAGCAGGGTATGCACTAGCAGCAGCAGTCAGATACACGCTCAAAGGAAGATCGGGACGTGTACAACGCACCAGATCACGTTCGGCGCGAAACCACTCAGGAACGGCTGCAGCTCGCACGTCGCACCGGTCTCCTCGAAGCGGTCCTTCAGCCACGCTGCGGCGACGGGCGCGCCATCAGAGAACGAGTGCCGCGAGACTATTGGCGAGCTCGGGGATTCACCCGTGAGCCAGCGCACGTCGGTGCGTAGTCGTGGCACAGAGATGTTGCCGACGAGCGCGGCAATGGTTGGGTCGAACTTGGCGTGCTTCAGGATGCGGCGCACACGCTCGACTGCGTTGTCGGGCACAGGTACGAGTGGAATGGGCGCAGAAGGGACCAGGGCGGAGCGCCATAGCCGCGGCAGATGTGTGTCGAGCGTCGAGGCGAGCTCCTCGCCGACGCTCAGGAGCATCGCGCTGCCACTACGCGCTTGGAACGCAACTTCGAAAGGCACGCAGGAAGAGCCAGCAGGTATGCAGCGCGTCGATACGCCTCCGAGCACCTGCTGCTTGTCGCCCAGAGAGGAAGCTGAAGACATGATGCTTGACATGACGTGTGCAAGGGCATCGCCTTCCGCAGGGGTGAGCAGCGACTCGTCTATGGAGGCGGCATCGCTCTCGAGCCAAACGAACCGAGTGCCCTGCACATGGACACGGTCGGCAATGCTGCCTGCTTGCATGACTGCTAGGGCGTCGTCAACGCACGTATAATCATCTACGCTGTAGAGGCTCCATTTGCCAGAGGGCGAGGACCCATAGTACGAGAGACAAGACGACGACGCGGCCTCGGAGTGCCCTGGCGGGTGCGGGTGAATGAGGAAGAAAAGCGGGGCGAGCGAGGTGACCAGCATGATGCGGTCGTCGTTGCCAGAGGAGTCGTCGTCGCTGCTGCTGGCCAGTCGTGTGGGTGCAGAGCAAGCGCAGATAAGGTCAAAGCCCGTGTGCCCCGATGACGTGCCGGTCAACAGAGGCGCGTCACCGGAGTTCGTCCCGGTCCCGCCGCCCGACTCTGCTCGTCGACCGCAACGTCCACAAAGTGTCTTTCGCGACGACGACGACAATGTTTACCTCGCCGTTTCCTCCGTACGATCCCACAGACAAATCCGGGTTCGTTGCGCCTCTCCTCCATCGCCCGTTTCTACTCGCTCAACCACGCGTCCAACAGCTTCAGGTGACTAGATCCACCTCTATGCGAGCTTCCTCACGCGCTGTCGCTAATCGAAACGCGTCATGCAGCTATGAGACCGTTGTAAAGCGGTGGCCGATCATCCTCACCAGTGTAATCGACACGATCTACAAGGTCGACCACGAGCTCGGCGTGTCCGCGCACACGCTTGCCGCCGGCAGCGACGAATTCGAGCGTGTCGAGGAGAAGATCAAGGAGGGCAAAGGCATCATCGAGAAGATCAGCAAGCTCAAGTATGATATGGCAAGGGACAGGGCTCTTGAGTACGCTACCTGCCCGATCGCTCTGCGTCCATCGCTGATCATGCGCTACTAGGCTCATTCCCGAGGACGGCGAAGTTTACGTCCAGGAGTACAATGCAGAGCTCGCTAAGCTTGCTCAGGACAACAAGAACACTTGGTTCACTGCGCCTTGGCTCTTTGCAGAGTAAGTGGCTGTGGTATGTGACTCGGACCTACAGTCTCTAACCCACTCTGCTCAACTCAGGTGCTACCTGTGAGCCCGACCTTCGGAGCAGCAGAAGGACATGCACTGATGCACTTCAGATACCGCCTCTTGCGATCCTACTTCTCTCAGACCACACACTGGCGCGACTTCGATCCTTTCGCGCACCAGAAGAACGAGACTTTCAGAAGCAGTGGCAAGGCTATTTACCGTAAGTAATCTTGCGCCAAACGGAAGCCAGGCACTGAACGAAGGCTTCAGAGCTTGCGACAACCATCCACGAGCTTGAAGTAGAGAAGGAGATCATTCGTAATGACCCCGAGAAGCTCGCCGTCCTCTTCAAAGAAATGATTCAGATGTGTCTCTGGTGCGTTATCAGATGGACCACACGAGTTTTCGCTGTGCTGACTCACAAGTAAAGGGGAAATGCTACTGTAATGTCTCGTTAACTATCCCGTACCGCATGGTACTGACCATCTATCTCCGCTCTAGGACCTCTCGCTTCTAACCCACTTGTCCCACGATGACATTGCGACGCTGCAGACGGTCGGGAAGGACGCGCAGGCAGCTCGCCGCGAGTTCATCCTGAAGGACGATCAAGACAGAGTTATCAAGTACCTCGAGAGTCTGAAGGGCACGGATGCTCGAGTGGACTTCGTTCTCGACAATGGTGCGTGCATTACGCGCATATAGCCAGAAGTTACCCTGATTCGACTCACGCGTAGCCGGATTCGAGGTGGATACCCCGTTCTATGACAACTTCAATACACAATTAACCCACACCCGCAGCTCTTCACCGACTTCGTGTTCGCAGACTTCCTCGTGACATACACGCCCTATGTCTCGCGCGTCGTCTTTCAGTACGTTCCCACCCGTTTCCGCTCGCACGAACCGACATTGCTCATGCCTAATACGCCAGCCCGAAGCTCATTCCGTGGTTCGTGTCTGACGTGACCCCGCCCGACTTCGCGGCGACGATCCCCGCGCTGCTGTCGGAGTCGTTCTTCGCCGACACGCACGTGGACGAACAAGCGCACGAGCACCTCCGCGCGATGGTCGCGCGCTGGCGCGCATACCTCGACAGTGGCGTCTTCGCGCTCAGCGTCCCGCCCACGACGCCGCTCGGTGCTGCGGACGACAAGGTGTGGCGTGCCCTACGTGGTTCTTTGACGCGCCGGCTAACATCCATCGCGCCAGGCGGACTTCTGGACGGGCCCCTGGCCGTACTGGAACATGCGCACGCTCGCACCGACCGTGTATGCAGGCCTCCAGGAGAGCGCGCTCGTGATCTTCAAGGTGCGCCGACGCATCACGCTCTCACCTATGCTCATTCCTCTCTGACGTCCTCTTCCCAGGGTGACCTGAAGTAAGTCGCAAGCGACAGTGTATGGAGTTCTCGCTAACATGGGTGCCGCCTTGTCACCAGCTATCGCAAGTAAGTATCGCCCCACGTCTCTAGCCCAATGCCACACTCACCACGCTCTCGCAGACTCACCGGCGACGTGCGCTGGCCCGTGACCACGCCTTTCGAGGAGGCCGTCGGTACGCACCCTCCCCCATCCCGCTCTCACCCCATCATCCGTCACTCATTGGTCTACCCGCACGTAGGTCCTCTTGCAGGCGAGATCCCGATCCTGAGCCTGCGCACCAACAAGGCCGACGTCGCTGTTGGAGTGCCGCAGGACGTCGCGGACAGGCTCGACGCGGCGGCGAGAAGTGGCGCGTGAACGGCAAGTACGCGCTCGTCTCGTTCGTGCCGCGGCGCGCGTAGAGGGCAAGGCTGAGAAGGCGTGTCTCGGGATACCCGTGCTGGATCCTTATAGAGATGTAGACGCACACATGTATTAATTGAATTGACATGACTGCCTTGCGGAGTTCGTGCCACTGTACCCTTATCCGGCCTATTCGATACGTACGCTGCCTTGTTACAATGTTTCAAGGCGTGCATCGCTGGTGCTAACATACAGCGGAGTCTAGTACAAACATGTACACAGTCGTGTCTATTGATGAAGCAATCACAGTGGGACAGAGAGAACACACTGGCCCATGAGGAGTAGGACGTATACAAGAAACAAGATACCTCGCCGCTCCTCCTTCCACCGCTCCAACTTAGTCATTTCTTATCCAAAAATACACTTTTGCAAATGAAGCAATAACTTATCCACGCGAACGCGAACTTCTCACTTGGTCTCAGCGAAGCGGCCGAGGACGGGGAGCACGTCCTCGGGCTTGAGCTGCCACTTGGCGTCCGTGCCCTTTCCGCCGGTGGAGACCGTCTCCGCGTTGTCGAGGTCGTTCAGCCGGCGCATCAGCTTCTCGTCCTTGCTCACCGCGAGCACAAAGTCGACGTGCGCCGCGTCCTCGATGTCCATCGCGTCCGCCGAGATCCACGCGGGCCCACCGGGCGCGTGCGAGTGCGAGTGCGCAGGACCGGCGGGGTTCAGGATCGCGCCGACGGCAGTCGACCGCGAGATATTGTTCGGCAGGACGAGGAAGCTGTTCTGGCCCGGGATGATACGCAGGCCGTACCGCTCGCCGAGACTAGAAAGTTGTCAGCCACAATTGCCCGTAGTCTCGCTCAACTATGCTCACCTATCGAATACGTGGTTCTGAGCTTCAGCGGCTTGGCGACGAGCCCATTGGCGGTCTGCCGACTTATCGTCCTCGGCCCCAGTCCAGTAGCGCCAGACAATTGAAGCCTCGCGCTCCTCGATGAACGAGCCCGGAGTACGCTCAGTGAACTAAACACATTCGTAAGAATGCTGTCAGCTAGCGATTCGATAAGGCACGTCACGTAGTTGAGAATCTCCAGGCAAGCGCTTTTCCATGTGAGATTGAAGTTTGCAACCATGTTGACCCAGGTCGACTGGCCGTTGCGGTCGGGCGCGTTCTAATGAAGCAACCGTTCTCCGCCCTGATGATACTTAGTTGGAGCTGCACAACACCGAGAGTGAACGAAACTTACACGATGCCGACCTTGGGAGCCAGTGCCGCAACCTTCTCCAAAGCACCCTTGACCTGCAGCCCACTGAGCAGCCAAACCTCATTGCGAGGATCCTCCGCGAGCTTGTTCAGGGCGTCGATAGCCTCATGTGGCGGGTCGAATTCGCCACGAAGCGCGAGCGCCGTGGGATCGCGGATCCATATCGTACCCTCGAAATCAATAAGCAGCAAACGCGTCTGACTGTGCTTGTAGCGCGGCAGAACGCGGGCGAAGTCGAGATCGGCGACGGTCTTCGTGTCGTTCTGCATATGTTCGATGTTTGCACGGAGGCAGCGAACGAGGAACGAGGTTACGAAGGCCTGTGCACTCTGGGTGATGACGTGACTGTGCAAATCCTGTCCCTTCATCAGCCCTGACGAACTTCAGATATGTTGCATGCATACCTCCCAGCGAGACTTCGCCTCTTCTTCGCTCATAGTCAAGGCTTGATGGATAGCGTCAGCGGTTCCCCGCTTGTCCCATGGGTTGATCGGGATACATGAGCGGAAGCCGCTGTAGCTGTACGACCCGGTGAACTAGAATCTGATTAGCTTGGCCTAACGGAGAAGTCAGATGGAACACACTTCGCTAAGGATGAGAGGCCTGTATCTTCCTTCTTGACACTCCACGAACTCGTGAGTTCTACAGAAAATTTAGCAGACGTAATGAGAGCACCAGAGTACTGACCGGAGAGCCATCCCCTCACGCAAACTCGTCACCAAGAACGCATCGGCCACGGTCAACAACGCGAGATACTGGTTGAACGTCAAGTCTTGGGTGTGCAGGAAGACGACCGGCTGGTATGTCAAGGTCGAGAACTTGGAGTTGATGTGGGAGACAACCTCAGAGACGCCACCCTGAAGCTCATTCTCCTCAGTCGTTTGAAGTGCGACCTGGATGAGGACAACCTGCAATATTCGTTTAATACCTCTTACATCTGATCTGCAGGAGCAATGTGACACGCACCTTGCCCTGGTACTCAGGGTGACGGGTCAAGAACTGCTCGAATGCGAGAATCTTGTGGCGTACGCCCTACCAGACAACTGTCAAATGCATGTATGCGACAAGGTCTATAAGACTGACCTGGATCTCGTCGAGTTTGTCGCGTCCAACGATTAGCTTCATACCAGCATAGCGCTGCTTGAGCGCCTTGACCCACTCGGCAACCTCGGGATCGCGTCTACACTAAATCGTCAGCCTTGACCACAGCAAATGTACCTTCACAAGGTGCATGCCTCTTTTCGTTCAAGCTCTGGACATCGATGCCCATCGGGAAGACGCCGACATCGACGAAGCGGTCCTCGAGCTGGATGCCCTTCGGCAGCGCCTCGGCACTGAGAATTCGACTGACGGTCTGCCGGAAGTGGCGCGCGTGGTTCGCCGTCTGGAAGCCGATGAGGTCTGCGCCTAGCACGCCGTCTAGAAGCTGGCTCCGTACGGACAAACAGCGGAAGATCTCGGACGACGGGAAGGCAACGTGCATAAAGAAACCGATGGGTGCGTTCGGCAGCTTGGCGCGCAGCATCTGGGGGAGGAGCATCAGGTGATAGTCGTTGACCCAGATGATGTCCCCGTCCTGGTACGCCGCGACGATAGCGTCGGCAAAGCGCTGGTTGACGGCGACGTATTGTTTGTAGGAGTTGGATTCGTAGAAGGACTTGGTCTTTGGGGCATCAGGTATGGCGTAGTGGAGGCATGGCCAGAGGACCTGGTGGCAGAACTCGTCGTAGCAGCTCGCGAATTCTGCATCAGGGATCCAGACAGGTAAACTATCCTGCTCCTCGCGGAGGCGCCATTCCATGGTGCGCTTCAGGCTCTCCTTGATGCCGTCGGTGTTCGCGCCGAGAGTGCCGACCCAAAGCTTCTTGCGAAGCCTGGTCTTGACACTAGCGATGGCATTCTTCAGACCTCCATTGCAGTGCGGGTTGGGCTCGACGTGCCATGCGGTCGAGTGAGAGTACGAGTCCTGACGGCTGGAGGACAACGAGCGGGAATGGGTCCGGTGAGCAGAAGAGCGGGACATGCGGCGCTGGACTCTCGTCTGGGCGTTCGGCCCGTGGGTGGTCTGGTGTGGCTTCTTGGCCCCGTTGGCAGCCTTGCCGTTGACGGCGGCGGCGACTGAACCAATAAGAGACTCTGTAGCCCCCTTGACAGTGCTTGCAGCAGTTGACAGGCCCGGGAACTCGCCAAAGGGGTTCGTCCCCTCTGTGCGAGGAGTCGCAGCAGGGGACGCTGCTCGAGACTAGAGCACTTCAGTAGAGATGACAGCGAGAAGACAAGGAGAGTCACCTTTAGGTCCTCTACGATACTCGTCAAGGGTCCGCTCTTCTTTGACAAGAGGCCCGGGCGACTCGAGGGCGGTGCCGTCTTGAATTCGGGTAGGGAGGTAGCATGATCATTGAGGGACGGCTCCTCTTCGCCAAGGACGGCGGTGTTGGGAGGAAGAGAGAGGCGATGACAACCCGGTGGTTTCTGAGCGAGCTCATCGTGACTGGCGACGACGAGAGAGGGAAAGTGTGCGCAGAGGAGAGGACGGGGCGAGCGAGCTTTGAGGAGGGTGCTCGTCCTGATCTGATCTCTGGCTATGACGTACAGCGGGCTCTGATTGGTCGGCGACGGCCCACGTGGCACGCCCGACGAGTCCCGACGTCCCGATTAGGCAGCGCTGTTCGTTCTCCTGCTGCCCGCACCGAGATGGGCCCAGCAGTGGTCGATAATGCGTAGTTCGCCCGAGACGCCTTCACGCGATGCTCTCTGTACCGACATAACCCCGGCCGATGCGAACGTTTGTCGCCGCCGGCCAACGCCAATCCACTAAATGAGGCAGAAAAATCGCAGTCAGCAATGAACGGTCTATCGCAGAACATATCGTAGGCCAGACATACAGGTGCCGTCCCCTCTCCGCCAAGTGACATGTGTTTATGCCGACGACTTCGCCGTATTGCTATGTCTGGACGTCGTAGATCCTAGATCGACGTTCTACCCGCAGTGTAACGAAGGTGAAGGTCATGGTAAAAGGGCGTGTCCCTGGGATTGTAACACCACGCTGCGAAAACGTGCGTCTTGGTGGCGTTGTGGGAACATATAGACTTTTCCATTTCCGAACTTGGTAGTACATCCAGATATAGGTGATTCGTGTCTAGGGCCGAAGTGACAAAAGGATGCCCACTACATCCAACACGTCGCGCATTTGCTTTGTAAGTTTTGCACTCATCCTACTTCTCTCCGCGAGGCTAACACACCTTCTCGACCATAGTTTAGTCTACAGCCAGTCATTCAAAGAATTGAAACCTCCGGGAGGAGAGCTGTCGCGCTGCGACATCGTATGATCAACCAATATCTGAGCGCAGCGTGTATATCGCCCTGGTGGGCTCGTTCGTCAGTGAGTTTATTTTCGACATCAATGGTACAATTTACCTATCTCATGATGACACCCGTCTTGATTCACTATAACCCTCGACACTTGCTGCAGGCCCCCTCGGACTGCGGATCTCCCGAGAAGGCCCATATACCTGCAATACAGGATTCCAGACGCGGGATCGCGGCCAAGCAAATCCCGAAATGGTTTGGTGTTGGCTGACCATGCGCACGAAGGCGAGACCATCGCCCGCCGCATCGCACTGCAATACGGCCGCACCCATGTCGAGCATGCGCAGCCCGCCGTCGAGGCGGCGAAGCCAGGCCCACAGACGCTGCGCCTGGTCGTGGTGCAGCTCGCCCTTGAGCACGACGGTCTCCAGCGACGGCATCCATCCCGCGGGGTCCTGCATCTCAGGCGCCGTGATCGCGCGATGGGCAGCCTTGAGGAGGACCAGCTGGTTGTAGTGCGGCAGGTGCGCGAACGTGCGCAGCGCGGCCCAGTTCTGGAGGCTTATGTCACCGCGTTTGTCGTCAAACGACAGCGTCACAACTTGCAGCTCCGGCATCTCGTAGCGTGTACGGATTGTGCGCGCGACACCCGTGAGCATTTGTGGCGCCCGCGTGCTAACTTCGAACCATTGCAGAGAAAATGCTTCTCCTGTCTCTGTGCAGCCCTGCATGGCCCCTCGTGAAGCTCCGATGTGACAGATGACCCCATTGACGTGTTGGAGGTTGCGTCTGAAGACGTCGGCGCGAAAGGTTCGGATCCCTTGAAAATACGAGTGGGGCAGAAGCCGGACGAGAGCTCGAGGAGGCTGCAAGCATGATATGTCGGATGTTGCGACCCTTGTAGACTTATTATGAAGGTTTCCACGGAGTCTGACTCTATGGCGGAGAGCAGACAATGCACAAGAATGATAGGCAGCCTGAGTCTGATCACTTTGAGACGTGTCAGACGAATAGGTGCAGGGCTCCGCGATGCAGCTTGTTCAACGACTAGATTGGCAGGTTCAATTCCAAATCTTAGAGAAATCTCGAGTGTCTCCAAGTTCGGCGACTCTCTGAGGACGCAGCAGATATCTTCGTCAACTTCTTCCACAAGAGGTTGCCCGTTCACGATCTTCAACGTGCACAGGTTCTTGTAAATCCCGCGGCAAAAAGGAGCGCGAATGTTACTGAGGAGCAGGTGTTGGAGCCTAGGAGTTTCGCCCCCAAATACCCCCTTCTCAAGAACGGCTTGGATCAAGGGACTCGCCGTCTCGGCCTCCAGGGAGATGCGTCGTAGCTCGGAGTACACACTGCGCTGCGGCGACGTGCCAACAATGAACTCTTCAATATTGTCGTCTGCCGCTATCTTCATGTCCATCTCCGCCAGTCGAGAGGAATTGATCTCGATGAGCGCGAGGACATCCTGCTTTGTAAAGTCGTCGCAACCGACGATCCTCAACGGGAAATGGCGGCCCCTGCTGAGCACGAGTTTCGCGCTGGGGAGGGAGAGCTTCGAGAGATCGACCACGCTCCACATTGCAGGGTGCTGGAGCGAGACGGACCGCCAGAGCGAGCATGTGTGCGAGAGCGGGAACGCGGGGTGGACGGGGGTTGGGCCTACGTCGAGCTCGACACACATGGAGAAAATAATGCATAGTAGCTCTGCAGGAAGCCTATTGACCGGGAGGCAGCGATTACGGTCAGCAAGTATACGTGTGCGGATGCGCAAAAGATTTTCAACTTCATGTCGTAGATCCTGGTGTAACGACTCGATGCACGATAGTCTTTCGAGGTGATGGGGCAATTGACCGGGCAATAGGGCTGTATCCCCCCTGTCATTTTTCGTTCATGAGGGTGTTTCGAAGTGAATTGCAAATTGCTCACGGCGATGCCTTACAGAGCCAATTCGCAATAGCGGAACGAATTGTATCGACTCCGTCGTAGAGAGCAGCAAATTCACCTAGCGCGGGGAACATACTGTCGTACTGAAGAGGGAGAAGAAACGTTTTGCGAGACAGATGCGGATGTCAGCGTGCGAAATGAGAAGATAACTGTATGATCAATGACTATTCACGTGCAAATGAATCCAAGTGAAGATTTGGTAAATGATGCATGAAATTATGCCGCGTATGATTCGTAGCATGAATCGGTGTTTACATTGGCCGTTATGAAGCATATTGCATTTACTGGAAATCACTATCTGAATCGTCTTCGGAAGAATCCTCGAAGGGAAAATCTTCATCCTGGCCGACATTAGCCTGCGCCGCATCACTAAGAGTATGGACGTTAACACCCTCGCCGTCCTCGCCAATGCCAACCTCTACTACTCCTTCGTAATATATTCAGTTCCGTACGAAAGAGGAGTTACTGCATGTAATAATCACCTTCAGAGTCTACACCATTTCCACGAGTAGGAAGCTTAATCGAGCGGCGAGTGTTACACCACTGAGTGATACCCTTGGCGCAAGCAGCCTGTCTACCATTGGCTGAGGGGAATACATGAGCAATCGTCTGTCGCTGATTGGGAAATACGTACTTTGATTGAAGTATGTGACGTTACCAATGGTATAATTGCGGGTTCCGTTATTAGCCTGAGGGAGAGGCGCAGGAAGAGGCAGCGGAGCGGGGAGACCGCTGACGACCGCAAGGGACGCTGCGAGGGCGATGAGATACGCGAGCTTGGTGTACATGATGAATGTTCGTGGAGGGTGTTCAAGAGGTGGATGCGGGCACAAGCTCGTCGGTTGAATGTCCCTAACCCATCGACCCTGCAAGGTAATTATACTCACTCGGCACCTATTATACACTCGACACTTAGCGTAATTCGCAATGCTATACGTCACTTCTGCTTTGCTGGACCGACAGAGTATGCGTTGAGAACTGAGATATGACGACAGCTCCGTCCAGCCGGACGGAGGCATAATCACGGAGAGTGGATAGGGTGCGTTTTTGGTAGCCCGCCGTGCCGAGCAGTAGCAAGTAGACTCAACGACGCGCATAGTGCGAGAGTCGATGTGCCACTCGTACCGGCGGGCCATCCGCAAATGGGGAAGACCCACGCATCCACGACGGTCTACAACGATCGTCGTGGCGCTTCGCACGGCTGCGATGGCGTTGCATGCGGATGCACAGTGAACAGGAACATGGAGTGCACTCCGAGGTTCCTAGGCAACGGCAGCTGTCGGGACATCGGCTGCCGTGCACTCCATGCCGCGGACCTGCAACTGATGAGCATGACGGTGACATCAACGGAAACTTCCACACCTCGGCAAAGGAGTAGGAATAAGGAACGGGAAA
The DNA here is from genome assembly GCA_001910725.1 of Phanerodontia chrysosporium. Classification (NCBI taxonomy): domain Eukaryota; kingdom Fungi; phylum Basidiomycota; class Agaricomycetes; order Polyporales; family Phanerochaetaceae; genus Phanerodontia; species Phanerodontia chrysosporium. The sequence goes on from MJGA01000020.1 coordinate 457,313, forward strand.
AACGGATGCAGTGTGGGGAGATCCTACATTCCAGTCTTCAGATCCTGCGTAAGAAAAGCGGCGACCATGGATGAGGATGCGCGGAAGCAAACTTGAAGACTTGCCAAATAGAGACGATAGCTTCGCTTACGTAATACACCCACTCAAAGCCCAACACGCGTAGGGGGTTGCACACTCGGTCGACATACGAATCATGCAAAAAGTGTATGTAGCTTGTGCAAAAGATCACATAGGCAGCTGTCGGTAGTTTCTGTATTTGAGTAAAATGAGACTGCCAAATCAAAGGGTTCAGATACCTTATTCATCTCTAATTTTAAGACGTTATGTCTCCAGACCAGACATCTCATAGTCCATGGGGACATCTTTCCGCTCCAACCACGCAGCATCCTCGCCCCCAAGGTCGACACCTTTGCCGCAGTCCAGTCTACGACGAGCAGGGAGTTCCTTCATGTCGACATTCTCGCCCTTCTCGCCACCGCGGACGACAACGTAGTGCTCGCCGTGCCAGCCGACAAAGTCGAGTGTCGGCACGCTGAGCGCAACGGCGCGGAGACTCGTATGCCAGAGGTCCGTCTGCACCTGGAACTCCTTCTCGGAGAGCAGGTTCGGCTGCGGGCGCCGACAGTTTTGTCCGTAGAGATGCAGGATCGCGAGCGCATGGCAGACGCGGAACGCCGCCGCGTACTCGTGCATCGGCTTCTCCGAGACGACGCAAGACACATGCATCGCTACCATCTCGCGCGGGACACACGCCATTAATGCGTCGAGCGCGCTCTGGTGGAGGTTGGCGATGCGCACGCGGAGCACACGCAGCCCTGTGAGGTCTGGCAGCACCGCGTGCACTAGCTCCCAGGGGCATGTGCCGAGGTCGAGGCGGCGGAGGCGCGGACGCGCCTTGAGGAATTGCGTAACGCTCTGGAAGAGGCCCCACTCGTCGTCGTGCCCGACCATGACGAACCGGAACTCCTCGAGGTGCGGCAGGAAGGTATGTTTGCCGCCGATGATGTGGTCCGAGCCGAAGACGACGCTTGCCGCGCTCGGCTCCTCAAACGTGCCATGCAGCGTGAGGCTTTGTAGGCTGTGCGCGTGTGCAATCCGCGCGAGCACAATGTGCGAAATGCGGGTGTCGACGAGGTCTAGATGCGTCAGGTTGCGGATCGTTGCACTTTGGAATGCGCTGTCCCACGAGTGCGTCCGTTGCAGGTATGCGCCAAGCGTCAGGTGCCGGAGTGTGGGTTCGTTCTTGTCGAGCACAGTGCGAACTTCACCCATGTCTGCGAAGCCGTCGTCATCTTCCGCACGCAAGGTAAACTTGCGCAGATTACGGAAACCGCTGACTCCGACCGCGTCAAAGTGCCAGCCGATGAGACCAAGGGCATGCAGGTGAGGGTGAGATGCGAATATCGACTGGACCATGTCTGCGCGCAGTTCCGGGTAGCCTATCCATTCGAATTCGATGAGGGATGTGAATGCCGGAAGCGTAGTGCGGAATATCCCTGGGTGTATGCGCTTCATTTGGTCGGTGCGACGATAAGCAGTAGCTTGAGAACTTACTGGTCATGAGGTCTAGCATGTCTCCTTCTTCGTACGCCCAGTGTAGGCGTAAGACCTTTATTTGGCGCGCGAACACCGGGTCCGCCTTCACTCGGTCAAAGATGTCAAGGCCACGGCTGAGGTTCTCCCTTGGATTATCCTGGTCCTCGCCAAAGTAGAGATCCAGTGTATGAAAGATGATCCGCACAGCGATGTTCCTGTGAAAACGCGAGACAAAGAGCCAGGTACGGAGGTGGAATCGTGGGATGAACCGGGCAATGCGGTCCCACACCTCTGGTGGTGCACGGTGGGACGCGGGCTCGTCCACAAAGTGGATCTGGGCTCTGCTGAGTCCAAAGATTTTTGGCACACGAGGCACGCTGCTCACAATGTTCCCGCGGCGCAGATACGACTGGAGCTCGCGGTTGGTAGGATCAAGGTTGGCTACTGCCTGGAAGTCTTCTTGGGATGAGTACGCACCGTAAAGAAAGCGGTGAAGGCACATACTCACCTTGCTGGGCTCGCGCAAGCATCCGTTCCCCCATGATGCGTTGAGCATTCCCTCGCGCGAGTAGGGCCTTTGCTTTGTCTTCATTTGACAGCCCTGGTGTCTTGAGGTACACGTCGAGGTACTTCTCGACCTCCTCGTTGAATCTTTCCGCAACATCGTCAGGGGGCTATCTGTGCCAGCAAATGATGACCCGCTCACTTTCCAGATTCAATAAGCTTCAAGACGTGGTCGAGCAAGAAGCGTGCCTTCTGCAGTGGCTTCAGGGACTCGACGACACTGAAGACTGAGGCGGTGAGCTCATCCTGCGGCCCAACAGAGGACATGGTGGACGGTGAGCGAGAGGCCATAGGGAGAACCCATACGTCCGGTTCGTCGTTGCAGCTCTAGTATAGCCCGCACCGGATGACACCCAAGGGAATGGTATGCGCGGGTATCGAATGTACCAAAGCCCCGGTTCGCCGATGCCTGAATATCCGGAGGAGGATGTGGGAGCGTGGAAGGTGGAAAGCGCAGAGCAATACAATCCTAGGCCAAGACGTAGGTCGGCCTCTGGATTGCCGTGTGCTCAGTGACGGTGGGAGTGGTCGACCCGAGAGCGTACACCGTGTCCTGGAGATGCCCAGAAAGGCAGGTTGTTCCCGCGTCAATAATCGCTCTGCACGCGAGGCGAACTCGTCACTCCTTTGCTTTCATCTTTCCCCACGCCTTTATCTCGTTCCTCATCCTGGCACGATATCTACGGCTTCGTACCCGACTCTTTGGGCACCGCTTTAGCCCTGTACAATTTGTTCTTTTGCCTCCTCGCGCTCCAGCACGACTTGAACACGAACCAACGCTACCCACGATGCCAAAAGCTGCCACGGGATACTATGCCGTAGCGAAAGGGTTTAACCCAGGAATCTACGGAACCTGGTAAGTCTGGCACAGATGTTTCAAACGTATGTGCAGATGTTTCGTCTGCATTCCCATGCTTACTTGATGACCTCTGCCCAGGGACGACTGCGAGAGCCAGACGAAGGGGTTCCCTGGTGCAAGGCACAAAAAATTCAAGACCGAGGCCGAGGCGAATAACTGGCTCGCAGCCAATGGAGTCTCTTCGCCTGCATCATATCTACCGGCCCCGGAATCCACGGCATCGACCAGCACCGCATCCAGATTCGTGAGCCAGAAATCTACACGATTTTCGCCCGTAGTGCCGGCTCCCAAGGGCAAGGCGAAGGAGCCTTCACGCGGGTCCAACTCTTTGCTTGGGAAGAACACAATCGCAGATACGACTGGATGGCAGATCGTGTATTGCGACGGCGCGTGTCGTGGAAACGGCAAGCCTGGTGCAGTTGCGGGCGTGGGTGTATGGTGGGGGCCAGGGGACGTAAGGTACGCTGCTTTTCTTGTCTGCCTTTTGCGCTGTCTCTCATTTGCTGCAGAAATATCGCAGAGCGCTGTCCTGGCGATCAGACGAATAATCGCGCAGAGCTCATCGTGCGTATCCGGAAGCTATCTCGTGGAACGCGCCTGACAAATGTCTGTGTTCAGGCTATCGTGAGAATATTGGAGACTGTGCCCCGAGCAAGACTCCATTGTTGATACGGACAGATTCAAGCTATAGCATAAAATGCTTCAAAGACTATCTTCCGAACTGGAAAACAAGAGGGTTCAAGACCAGTTCGGGTGGGGCTGTCAAGAATCTCGGTATCATCTTGTATATCGATGCTCTCCTTCAGGAGCGTATGGCCAACGAGCAAAAAGTGAGTACCCGCATCGTTTGGTCAGTCTGGTTCTGACGATGCAGCAGGTACACTTTGAGTACGTAAAAGGTCACTCGGGAGACGTGGGGAACGAAGGTGCCGACCACCAAGCTAATGTCGGTTGCGAACTGCCATTAGTCCCTGATCGGGATTGGGCTACGCTTGAGGCGGGTGTGCGGAAGCGTACGCAAAAGCCACCAGGAGCTGGATACCATATTTCGCAGCCTAGTGTGACTGCTGCGATCATAGAGCCTACGCCCTCGATGTCGTTGGCCGAGCTCGAGGTGAGTCTTGAGCAGCTTGAGACCTCACATCGCTAAATGTAGCACAGGACTTGGCCCAGTACATGACCAACGATCCAGCAGCGGACCTTTCAGACTAGACGTTCAGTGCCATTCTTCTACTTTCTCGACGTTAGTGCTATGTTTGGTCCGTGTCTCACTCTCGGATGCATCTGCTGTTTTGATTTTCCCGGCTTGTGACGTCAGAAGCTATGATGGCGTAGCTCGCGCGCGATACGCGAGACCCGTCGCGCGGACGCGGTCATGTTCCGTCTCCTCTGCACGCATTCCGAGATGCGCAGCGTTTCTCAGGCATTCGTTTGTATTCTGGGATCGTCGTCACATGCGACAAACCTTGCATTTTCGAATGAAGAGCTGAAGACGGCGGTGATGACCCTGCGGTCCGCACGCGGCTGGATCGTCAACTTTCCGCGTTCCGCACAATCAGAATGCAGCAAACTTACGGCAGCCGTCAGTCATCTCGTGTCTTTTCGCACGACAGCAGGAATGCTCGAGAAAGCGTGCACTAGCCCTTTCCGGTCGTCGTCGCTGATCCCGATCGTGGGAACTCTCCGGACGCTCTTGTGTCCTCCCACCATAAATTCAACATCGTGTTCTTGTTCGACTTTGCGTCCGTTGCCTGCCTCTTCCTCCCCGCCCTCTCCTTCCCCCTCCTCCGCTCACGACCATTGTCACGATGCGCTTCGCTGCCCTCGCCGCTGCCCTCGCTGCGCTTCCCACCGCGTTCGGTACGCTACCTGCTAGGTCCACGCGTGGGAGCGAGCCTAACTGACGTCTCGCAGCCACTATCAACATCGCGGGTCCGTCGCCCTCATCGTACTGGGTTCAGAACACAAGCAATGTCATCACCTGGACGTTCTCCTCGGGCGACCCGAGCCCCGTGAACATCGTTGTCGTGAATCCAGACAATACGACGCTCAACGGGCCTTTCTCAATCGCCAACTATGTTGACCTCTCCAATTCTGTGCGTTTTCACGCTGCCCACACGTACCTACGCGTTACTGACAAACGTGCAGTCCTTCACAGTCACCAACGTCACCTTGCGCGTCGGCTCAGGCTACCAGGTCGAGTTCGTGAACCCCCTCAACACCACGCAGGTCTACGCGACGAGCCAGAGCTTCCAAGTCATGGCGCCCGGCAGTAAGTCCTGTGGTCACGCCTCGCGTCCCGTTATCTGACTCGCGCTTTGTAGCTGCCGCCGCGCCCACCTCCAGCGTGGCTCCCGCGTCTACGACCGGCTCAGGCTCGCCCTCCGGTACCGCCTCTGGCTCGTCTCCGTCGGGCACGTCGCCATCTGGTACCGCGTCGGGCAGTGGCAGCGGCTCGGCGGCGCCGACGCCTACCAACGGCGCCTCAGCGCTCGGCGTCTCGAGCGTGTTCAGCATCCTCGCAGCCTGTGGCGCCGCAGCAGTCGCTGTGCTCCTCTAAACCATACCCCTCGCGCCACCCCCATACCTATACCCTCCCTCTGTCTGTTTGTTGTCGTTGCTGTTGTTAGTACTGTACATAGCCTGTAGTCTTGTATACCCGCGCCTAGCGCTGTGTTACATTCACGACCTCCACCTCTCGAAGGAGACGATCTATCCCCTGTACTCTTCATCCTGATGCGTGACTTGTATTTGTCGCTGACACACGCTAGGCTTGCGATGTCACTCGTTGACCCTGTCATTCCTTTACTCTGTAAATAGGGCATCTAGCTGTCTTTCCAATTGGGCTTGGGTTTCTCATCCCCCGCTGTGAACGTCATTTGGTTTGAGTACCGCTTCAACGATTCTGATGTGCATTCTTTGCCCTAATGTATAGGCCAGCGACGTGGTGAGACCTCGCAATTACATCGCAGCCCATCGCCGCTCGCGCTCAGCAAGGATCCCTTGCTGCGAGAGACGCTTACGGATGAATTTATGACGAGCCGCTCTCATGCCGACACCACGATGATTACATTGTTGACGTCTACTTACAACTGTAGTCCCGTCGCAGAGGACGGCTCGCGACTACAGCAGAAACAGAGGCTAGCTAGCAAGCTAAGTCGTATATGCAAAAGTCATTTGCAACCCAGGCTGTTATCCCCTAACCCCTTTTGGAGTACTTGGCCTCCGGATGCCGAGTTCAATTCTCGTCTACACTATGCCATGACTTAACCGCAGAAAAATTCCTAAAAATTCCTTCGCATCCAGGGCCAGGTCTGCTTTCTTCTATGATCGTAGCTAGCGAAAGAACAGTATCAAAAGGACTAGGGGAGCGCTTTACACATTGTTGCTCCCACAATAGGTCGCACTGCAGAACGGTTCTCCCAAGCTGAACATTGACGTCACTCTCTCGAAGACATGCCGAACGTTCCAATGTTTACCAAGCAAGCCTTGGTAAAGCTTGAAGATATAAATATGTGCGAACCGTGCAGATGCCTGCTCGCATACCTCACCTGAACCTTCACAGCAGAGATGACGAAGACTAATCTCCCTGCAGGTACTGCGACTGTGCACAGCGGCCCCATCCCAGCAAGGCCCGCCAGTACTACCTCCCTAAGGTAGGATTTACAGTAATGAGTGGTAGTCGGGACACTCGCTGACCGCCCTCTCACGGACAGCTTGATGGCATCCACAACCTGACCATCCGCGACTTCGACGTCCCCAAGCCAAGGGCGACTGAGGTCCTCGTGAAAGTGCACGCCGTGTCCTTGAACGTACGTGCGCCCCGCATCATGCTTTCCCGCTGTTCTCCGCTCACGTGCACACAGTTCCGCGACCTCATCATTGCGCAGGGCACGTACCCCGGTCCGAAGCACGAGAACCTCGTGCCGTGCTCGGACATGGCGGGCGAGATTGTTGCCGTCGGCGCGGACGTCAAGAAGTGGGCCGTCGGCGACCGTGTCTGCGCGAACTTCACGCAGGAGCACCTCCACGGGGATCTCACCCCTGAGACCGTGAACACCGCGCTTGGCGGCTCTTGGGATGGCGTGCTGACTGAGTACTGCGCGTTCCCTGCTGACGTGCGTTTCATTATCGCTGTGGGCGAAAGATAGCAATGCTGACTGGTTGTGCAGTCCCTCGTGAAGGTGCCCGACTACATGACATACGAGGAGGCGTCGACCTTGCCGTAAGTTCGCCACGCAGCCGAGCCCGACATGTACCTACTAACTGCTGCCACAGGTGCGCGGCCCTCACTGCGTACAACGCCCTGCACGGCCCGACGCCGCTCAAGGGCGGCGACTGGGTGCTCGTCCAGGGCACGGGCGGCGTGTCCATCTTCGGTCTGCAGATTGCCGCTGCGTGCGGTGCTAATGTCATCGCGACGTCGTCCTCAGATGAGAAGCTCGAGCTGGCCAAGAAGCTCGGCGCCAAGCATGTGATCAACTACAAGAAGACCCCTGACTGGGAGAAGGAGGTCATGAAGCTTGTGCGTACTCTCCATCTCGCAGCAGCTAATGACCGTGCTGATATTTGCGCTATTAGACTGGTGGGCGCGGCGTCGACCATGTCATTGAGGTCGGCGGCCCTGGCACGCTCACAAAGTCGCTCGACTCGCTGCGCATGGCGGGCTGGGTGCACGTTATCGGATTCCTTGCGGGACCACAGGCGGACGTCAGTGACGTGCCGCTGAAGACCCTCTTCAAGGCCGCTATGGTCCGCGGCATCCTCATAGGCTCGCGCACCCAGTATGTAATTGTTCGCGTCCTGGTTTTCCGCAAGCTGATGCGTGCTTCACAGGTTTGAGGACATGAATCGCCTGTTCAGCGCACGGGAGATCCACCCTGTCGTCGACAAGGTCTTCGATTTCGAGCAGGCGCAGGAGGCGTACAAGCATCTCGAGAGCCAGAAGCACATTGGCAAGGTAGTCATCAAGGTATCGAAGCAGTAAATCGTATCCCATATAGTGTATAGTATTGCAATTCCCGAAGTATACTCCAGCCGCATCTGTGGCTCGCTTCATCGTGTGCACCACAACAGTGTTCTGCCCTCTGTCCTAACAGGTCATGGGCACAGATACACGGAATAATTGGATGACACACACGCAACTGGGCAGTAGGTTATAGACTCTTATTGAGAGAAGTCAATATAGCTCGCTACCGATTCGCCCCAATGGACTGCGCTTTTGAAGTAGGTGCATTACCTAATCGGGACAATGAATTGAACATGTTCGCTGTGACGGCGCCTCATCTCGAACAACTGCCATCACAAGCACGATGTCCCCTCCTATTCAGGAGGTTGGCGCGGCAACCTACGAGGAAGGTGATGATGAATGGGAGACATGCAGTGAAGAAGACACGGAAGATGAACCGGTCGAGAAATATCGAAGGGAGAAGGTCAACAAAAAACCCAAGCGAAATGTAAAGCAGGAGGAAGTGCGTATCTAGCTCTGTAAACTATGTGCGCACTCATGACTTATTGCAATGACAGCTGCGGCGCCGCGCATTTAAGGGATACGAAGCCCGAGCTCAACTTCCCGTCAAGTACCAGGTTGACCCTGCCTGCCTGGGCAAGCCGGGGTATTACGGTCCAGCTCAACGACTCTGCTTTGGCTTCGGCGTTCACTCAGACACCATTTTCGAGTATGCTGGAAGGATAGGGATATCCGAGCCCAGAAAGTGGGGAGCGTACGCGATGTTCAAGGCGGTGGCCTGCTTGAGCTACGTCGTTGACGTTGAGCTTGAGCTACGCATGGTGTGCCATCAGAAACACACCTACTGCGTGTCACTACACAACAACCATACGCAACACAAGCTGCAGCTCATCCCGAACAGGAGAAGGAGGTGCTGGATATCTTGCGAGACGAATTGCGGCTGAACGAGGACGAAGCGCCACTCTGGTACTTCCAGCTCAGTGATGATGACTGACGGAGGTGTATGTGGCCCCTATCGTCTGAAACATACTACTATCTCACTGCTTCGAGAGGTCAGACAATGTGCATTGATGCGTCACATCATTGTATCGTATCTCCCACCGCGAAATCGGTGGTTTATTGGAGCTGCCGCTCGAGCCCTTAGCAATATATGCATGACAATGTAACCTGTAACGCATGGTTTCATGGTGTGGCACATATTCGCAGCCATGGAAGTTGCCGGTAACTAGCCAATAGTAGCAGACGACGCTATCTGAATGTGATCGCAAATCGACTTGGTTGACTATTACTGACGACTCAATATATCATATTTGGATACAATAGGGGCTGATGAACGCAGCCTTTGAGGAAATAAGAGCAACAAAACAAAAGTGAACTTGCGCTGTTGAACACAAAAGTGTAGTCCCTGACTACGCTACAATGATCTGCTTGTCCTTGCGCAGCTTCGCCACGACATCGGTCGAGATGTTGAGGAGGTCCGCGACGATTTGGGGCGGTGTGAGCGCAAGCCACTGGGTCGCGCTGAAGTCAACAAACTTGGGCGCCTTGAAGAGCTCAAGGTAGATAAGCGGCTCCGTCGGGGACAGGTTTTGGATGTAGTGGCCATAGGAGCTCGGGAATACGCCTGTGTCGCCAGGCTGTGGTGCAGGTGAGCAAATGGAGAATTGGGAAGCTGATCGAGGCTCACTTGGAAGTCGAACGTCCGCGCGGTGCTCGAGCCAGCAAAGGCTGTCGCGCGGGCGTTGCCCTTGATGATATACAGCCACTCTGCAAAATTATCAGCATGATGCCTTGAGAGCGCACTCGTAAGGAAAGCGCACCATCGTTGGTATGCCAGTGCAGCTCGCGCAGGCCGTTCGGCTCGACGAACACAAGCGCGCTCGCGAGGAGCGTCGACACAGGGAAGTTCGTCGCCGAGTCCTGAATCTTCACCCAACCGCCGCCGCCGGGCGCCATCTGACGCTCCTGCTTGCCGAGCTCGAAGACGTACTGCGCGGGGATCGTGCCCTGCGGGCTCTCCACAGCCTCCTTGCTCGCTTCGCCGAGCGGCGGTGGTGGGACGCTCGCCTCGTAGATGTACGGGTCCTTCTGCGGGATGCCGCCGAGCATGCTCGCGTCGACCCCGAGGTTCTGCGCGACAACAGACAGCGGTGTGCGCGCGAGCCAGTCTGAGAGCATGAACGTCGTGCCGGTTGCGTCGAAGTTGCCGTCGGTAAAGATGAGAAGGATCTCGAGGCCGTTCTCGAGTGCCTGGATGCTGTGTGGGACACCAGGTGGGAAGCTGTGGCGTGATGAGCACAAACAATGTGGGGAATGCGCTACACGTACTAGTAGATATCGGGGTCGGTGCCATTCATAGGCCCCTTGATGTCCGAGATGACGTTCCTGCCATTCTCATCGATAGCGGTGATGCGGCCAGTCCCACCCAGGACGTAGCCCCATTCTGCGACGCGATGCCAGTGCCTATGACCGTGAGGTTAGTGAACGTGCATTTGATAAAGCAGCTGGTCACTGACAGCTCGCGGTATGCAAAAGGCGCCAGGGCTAGCTCCGCACCAGCAATGTCCTTGGCTAATCCAGACATCGAGCATCAATATGGTGCACGATGGCGTTCATAATACATACGCGTCACATACATGGTGGGAGATCGGTGATCGTTTGCTCGCGCACCCAACCACCTTTGAGAAGTCTCGTATGGGACAGTGACATGCTCCATTTCAGGTTGGGTACAGTACCTTGGCATTACGTACGTTAGCATCATTAGCATAGGGGCAAAAGGAAGTGTCAGCGTACCAGCGTCCGTCGGCGGCGCAGCGACATTGTCGATGTTCTGCCTGTCGATGTCCGCATTGCTTTCGCTCAGGAACTTGTACCCAAGTGCGCCTCGCATTGGCTCCGGTGCGCCGCTGGGGAAGCTGGCGATCTGTCCTAGGTCCGTGTCGCGCTTCTCCATAGGCGTCGGCAAGTACTCCTCTGGTCGTAGGTGCCGTGTCTGGCGTCCAGAAGCATGACGACGCGCTAGATGAAGCGGGCTCTTCGCTGCGCTTGATGTTGCTGAGAGATCTCTGTCCTGGATATCTGCGACAGGGGACGCAGAGCATAGACCGGAGGCCGCGAGGACTGCAAGTGCGAGTCTTGTGGAGAGACGCATGGCGATGATAGACCGGGTCTGAAGAATAGCTGACCTTTCGATGTTGAGCTGGACGTTCAACTCCCTGCCCGCTTTTATACCTGCGAGTTGTGGGAGGCATTCTGTGAACCGTGGAGGACGATTGGTTGGGGCCCAGGCACTGCAGGCAGTGCGTAGCTCACCCCAGCACCTTGGTTATACACGGAGGAGTCCGCGCGGCATCCGATGGTTAGCCAAGCCGACAGCGTGGAAGACGCTGACCTGTCACAAAGCGACGAACCTTGTTAAGCAAGGACGACGTGATAGAGGCTTTTAAAACGTGCTCACTCACATGGGTTCTATCTGATCGAATTTCCAGGCTTGACCGGAGGACATGCCAGTGCGCCACCATAAGGCAGCCCTGGATAGTCCATGAGCTGGAAGAGAGACCAAGCTACCATATCGCACACGGCACCGCCTACTGAGGCGTGCGCTCCTTACCTTGTGCTGCGTACACGTCGGAAGGGGCAATTCGGAATTGACATATGAATTTTCTTGCGGATGTCGGAATCGTCCCAGCACAGCGCCACCACGCCCTAGAACCGATAAGGGCCGGAAACGCTCATGTGGTATCGGTGTGAGAACTCGCACACTCAACATTGTTGTCTGAGAAGCAGGCGGCATCACGCACATGAGCGTTTTAGGCAGGTTAATAGACTATATGGAATACGAAGACTTACGCCATTGCGCATACATAGCTCGACAAACAACCCATATCAGCATCTGGCTAAGCACCGGCCTCCGGCACAGGCGGGGCATCGGTCTGAGGAATCGGGTTAAGATGACCGTCCAGCGGCACCGAGGGCATATTGCGTACCAGGGAGCCGGGAGCAAAGCCACACGCAATGACATCGTTTGGAAATCTGCAATACAAGAAATGATGAGTGTATATTACCGCTGCGCAGGGAATGCGCAGACCGTGTGCAGCGCTGTGGTTAGTGCCATCGCCAGCCGGCGGCGGTAATTTGCGCCTCGGAATACGCTCTCCCTGTAGCACATGGTTGCAGGTGCTCCAGAACAGTCATTTCTCATGGGTTGGACGACCGACTGCCAAGACTGCTAATGGGTGACGGATAGGGCGATGTCCAAGCGGGATCTGGTACCAAAAGCAGTCTAGCTTACGCGGTACTGCCGGACACGTCCATTGGATGTGCAAACATAGCAGATAAGTGCACATCTAAAAGTGACATTGCCAAGTAGGACAGGGTGTTCACGTACTTGCTGTCCCTGAGGATCCGCGTGCGCAGCTCCCAAGATATACGTAGTCCCAGATGTAGCGCGAGTGTCTGCACGAGGCAGGCACCGCCGCAGTATGCTATCGTCCATGTCGAGGGTTGGCATGCACAAGTATGGGCTAGAATGACGAGCAAGTCGAAGCCCTACGGCGGTCTGCGTGCCAGCCGCCCACGCGTTCCATCAAAGGCAAAAGACCCCGGATACCCAAACCCCGAATACCCTGCATCGTGGTCGTTGCGTGCAGCTACCTCTGGGTCGTTATGACCGCTTAGTTTTATGCAACGTGTCCACCTCACGCTACAAAGTCGATTTGTATATAGTGCTAGGTGAATTTCATACAGAAAAAAAATGCGACGAGACTTCAGGGCTTACCTCCATTTCACGACCCAGATTCAAACTTCAAGGATCGATATAGACGGAAAGAAGAGGACATGACCTGCCACAGTAGCACATCTAATACGGGTGAGTGAATCCTATGCATGTTTGCTCTTGACCCTCCGTCGCGGTTCGCGCGCTTATGTAATCAGCCCGCATAACCGCGGTGCACAGGGTCCTGTCGAGCCACCCTACACCGGGTCTTCATACATGCCTCTACGCTTACCGACCCGCAATCCCATGGATCCCGCGACCACGGAGACTACAGAAGCAGCAGGAACTCGTGATTCACCGTGCAGGATGGAGCTGAGGTACCGCTAATCCAAGGTACATAGCTCCCGATCACATCCGCGCCGCCACAGCAGCGGCAGGCGGGAGGGAACGAAAGCGGATACTCAGGTATGACATAGTCCATCGAATAATGTCCCCAACCATGACTGAGATGGCCCACGAATTCTCTCGTGCAATAAGACACCGACTAGCCGTTGCAGAAACAACGCAGCTATGGCGCAAGTCTGCACGCAGAAGAACAGCTGAGACCCCTTGCCAAGGGAAAGGGCAGACGCATTCCGCGCTCACGCCATCTCCGCTGATTTGCCATCACCAGCAGACCCACATATTCCGCATGCTATTTGCGGTATACCGCGATTAGCCCGATGGCTTCTTAAGCAGCGACCGTTCACCGATGTCCTTTAGACGTGCTTCGCTCTCACCATTCGTTCAGACTCTCTTTCATTCGCTATGTTCGCCGTAGCGCGCCCCGCCACGAAGTCCGTGACCATGGCCGCCGGTATCACTACCGGTGTAATTGCAGCGGCCGCCGCTTCATCCCCTCGGCGGCCAACCGTCTCATCATGTGAGTTGTCTCTCTGTCTGTACATGATTGAAATCCATTGAACACATATAGGGTTCTCCGCCGCCGTCATGAATGCCAGTCCCACTCATGGCAAGGATCTCATACGCGAGCAGTTGCATTACTGCTCGTAGCGTCGTAGATTCCTCGCAGTTCGTCCGGGCAAAACGGACTTTTCAGCGGCATGGTAGAATTTTTGTGTGTTGAGATTCTTTCTTTCCTGTTGTATATCGAGCCCTCTATCATTGCTTCATGCTACGCGTAAATGCAATGTCTCGTCATTACCTCAGTGGCACATTTGGTGATTTGATGCCCAGTTGTGAATAGTTGTTAGACCGTGCACGGAAGGTTTTCGACCAGCAATAATGCTTATGGGTGGTTCACGATATTGCTTCGACGAGATTCTGAAAATTCTCACCGCGCCTCTGTTGACAAGGTAGGCAATTCATCTTTGTTGACCGGTCGTATGCAATGCACCCTCCATGTGGTCCGATCCATGAACTCGATGAATGCAATGCTATTCCATACAAATACACTTGGCCCGACCTTTACAGCTGGGTTCGACAATAATCGGCTACACGAGACGCACACGGAACGTCCATACTCCCAAGAACACGGAACCACGAGATAGAAACATGCTACATGACTTCTTTCACTCCACTCGCTGACGTTTCGCGCGGTCGTCATCATCGTCTGCGGATGCGCGGTCGCCATCGTCATGGCCACGCTTGGGTGATATCCTATCGTCGGCACTATCGGTGCGCGGGAGCGGGGATGGCTGACGGCCGTTCTGTGAGGCGGCGGCGGCGCCCTGCTGGAGGCCACGGAGGACCTGGAGCTCGGCCTCGAGGCGCTGGCGGGCGGCGCGTTCCTCGTCCCACATGCGGCGGACCTCCTCAAGCTGAGCCTGGAGGTCACCCATGGCCTGGTCCATGAGGAGCTTCTCGAGGGTCCACTTCTCGATGTTGCGGGCCTCGTTCTCCTTGAGGTGGTGGATGTACTGCACGGCACGGCTGAGGATTGCGCCCTTGGCCTTTTCGCCGGAGCCGTTGGGCACGATGCGGCCGAGCTCGTTAATGCCCTCGTTGATGTTGCCGCGCCGACGGCGCTCAACTTCTTTCTGCAGCGAGGGTTTAGCTATCGGGGTATGACGGATGATATGAAGGAACGCACGTGGTTGTCCTTGCGCTGCCGGGCCCACTCGTCGTTCGTCATGGTCGCACTACGCCCTGTACGACGCCCGGAGGACGAGGACTTGGGCTTATCGCCCTCTGGTGAGCCCTCGCCCGCACTGCTGTGTCCCTCCTGAGAACCTCCCGGGGCCGTGGAAGATTGAGTGGCAGACATGCCAAGGTTCGGAGGCCCTCGTGGGTGCGACGAGGGGCCAGCTTCCATCCCCGGCTGTGCGGGAGGGTACTGTCCCTGGTAGATAGGCACGCCAGGCGGGAGGTGAGCGAAGCCAGCCTGGGCAGCCTGGGCCATGTTGGAGAGCGCCTCTGCGGCCAGCGCAGAGTCCTTGGGGTCGGCGCCGGGGCGCACTGCCTGCTGCGGGTGCGTCAGCGCGCGGTCACGATAAGCAGGCGTGCGCCATCAGACGGCCGACGCGGTCACGTTGGCATGACCGCGTCGGTCGTCACGTGCGCATCATTGCGGACACCAAGCAGACAGAGAGGCAGCCGCAACCGGCAGATGACAATCGGGCATGCTTTGTACTGCGATACTCACGTAGAAACTAGGCCCGAGGGTCTTCAGGAGCGTCGCTATTTGTTCTTGACCGAGCGTTGAGTAGGAGCTCGACTGCTGTTCGGGAGGATTTGTGCTCGACGTTGGCGACGTCGGTGACGGCTGTTGGGCCGAAGGTGGGGGAGCGGGCGCGGGACTTGATGGGGCTTGCTGAGCGGGGGCCTGTGTTGTTGCCATTGTCCACGACTGCAGAGTTCTGCGTGGAGGTAATGACCCGGTATGAGATGGGTGTGAGTTGCGATAGTCGTCGACGAGGTTGACGAGCTGGTCGGCGGAGTCGGGGGCGCGCTCGTCGGGCGACGCGAGGAGATCACGGGGGAGAGTGGGGAAGGTCACGGCTGGGTCACGAGGAATGTGCGTGATATATAAAATCCGCACGTGAGAACCCGCGCAAGCACGCGCAAACAAACGGTCGCCCGGTCCCATCATCAGACCACGTGGCGTCCGTTTACTGAATGAAATCATCGCTTGGCATACACCCTGACCTCGTCCCGTCCCTCTGAAACTCGGCCTAGCATGCGCGAGGTCCTCTACTTCCAGGCCGGCAGATTCTCCAATTTTATCGGCACACACTTTTGGAACACCCAAGAAGGCTATTTTACATACGGCGAGGATGCTGAGGAACCTCTGGTCAACCACGACGTCTCTTTCAGAGAGGGTGTGAGCCGTCAGGTACGCCGCGTATGTTTCGTGCACTGCGTAAAGCCTAAGGCGATGCTGAAGGGAGACCCTACGTTCTGTCCCAGACTGCTTCTCTTTGACCGCAAATGTGAGTGCTCTGCCTCTGGTATGATTTGACGTGCTAACCGAGCGCAGCAAACTTTGGTGCTCTTTCCGATGTATATGGCGATGCTCAGGATGAGGTCGATGATATAACCGCGGAATGGTGCGTACTATGCTCAAGAAGCTTGAGATATGCTTTTCGACACTCATGCGCAGGAACGGCGAGACGGTCCAGTACCACAGCGAGCCCATTAGGCGTAGCGAATATCACGCACAACTTGCAGCAGAATCCGCTGAAGAGCACATGGAAACTGAAGAGGGACCTCATGAGGCTCAGGTGCAAGAGTCGGATGTCAAATTCTGGTCTGACTACAGTCGCGTCAATCTCCATCCGCGGGGTGTCCACCGTCTACCCGACCTTCCTGACTGGGAAGATATGGAGGGGGATTGGGTGAATGGAGCAGATACGTTTGAAAGATACGATGAGGTACCGTGTGTTTTCGCGGGTCTAGACGCAATTCAACTGACCTTGGTCACAGGACAACGACTTCATAGAAGACTCGTTCCGTGCCTTCGTCGAGGAATGCGATCATCTGCACGTGAGGCGCCGGCTCGTCGATAATATCTATTCAGTCGGCTTATTTTGCATAGGGACTTCAAGTCATGAGCGACTCGTTGACGTTCGGCGGCTTCACCCATGCTTTCCTGACACGGTTTCGCGACGACTTCGCCAAACTACCATGCATCGCGTTTCCCGTGCTGTCCGGTCTTCTTCCCGACAAAATCGACGCCGACGACTCTCGTGCCGTCAAGAAGGCCCTTAATGATGCATTGCTCGTTCAAAGCCTCAGCGAGTTGTCAACTCTGACTGTGCCGGTACAATCACCATCATTGTGGACATCTGGTCGCTGGTCACAGGATTTGAACTTGACTGTATGCGGTCTCTCTGCTATCAATTGTATATTGAACTCACTCACCACAGCATGACAGTGTATACCAGACTTCCGCTCTCCTTGCGACGCACATCGAGGACGTCACGCTTCCGATGAGGTTCGCTGCTCCCGCTCACTACAGACTACCCTGTCCTGACGTCGTCCGTCAGATTGAAATACAACCACACAGACTTAGCATCGATCGTCGCCTCACTGAGCTGGCGCAGCGACAAGCTCTTTACTAGTCTCCAAGGCGCGTTTCCTCTGCCCGCGACTTGGGACGCAGAGAAATTAGCGGAGACGCTACTCTACGACTTCTCAGCGGCATGCAGGGACACTACGACACGTCTCGTCAGTGTCCAGTCACGCCTCCGATCTACTTGGCGCTAACACTTTACAGGATCCGAAGTCAACGTATGCCCGGACGAACGTCTCGCGGGGCATGTCTGCCACCGAACAGACGTCGTTCTCTACCTGGGCTGAGCGCTTCCGCCCAGAACCATACACGTAGGCTCAGCTTTCCCTCTGCCATTTGCCTATTGACTATTTCCCCAAGGCTGCACGCACCACCTGTTCCGCTGCCCTCGTCGTTCCCGCGCCTGCTTCGCGACGCACCCGTGCAGGCCAGAGCGCTCAGCGGGCTTGCGAGCGATGCGTCTCTAGCGGGCTTTTTCGGTGGCTATGGTGCCCTAGCGCAAGCATGTCTAGGGCGCCACCGCGACGTCGCCGTACGGATGGGTTTGGAGGACGATGATGTGCGCGAGCTCAGGGATTCTATGTGGGAACTCGAGGACGCATATCGTGGCGAGGATAGTACTGACAGTGCGGGGATGAGTGAGGATGAATAAATCGGGTGCGCTTGCATGCGGTTGTCGAGGGTGTCAAGCTAACTTACTGGACAGAAATACTCATATAATCTCCCGTACTCCTGAACGATTTGTCACCCTTGACATGCATCGAGTTCAGACTTCGGGGGAGGCTGCCACAGGAAGTAGCGGTGAATGCACCAACCTCGGGCAATCACCGTTGCTGCTATCTTCTATACATCGACTGATAGTCATCTCGAGAAGGTGAATGCCACACCATGTTGGCTCTACCTACCTTCGCCAGCGATTCCGAACATGCTATAAAGCGTTGTTGGTGGTCTGTAGTCTTGCTTATGGGATCGGTGTCATAACAGGGATCCATTCTGCCAGCGAACGTTATCTATTTGCAGCAGGTAGTTGACGGTACGCATCCCAGACTGCCTGAGACTTCCTGATATTTTTTTTTTCAGTGCGACTAGGATGTAGCCATTCGTTAATTCCTGGATTACGACTGGTTCATCCGCCTCCTCGTTCATGGCCGTCGGGGAAGCCAACAACATCTCATGCACACTCCATCACTATTCGCACACTCTTCGCTGCCGAGGCGAATCATCACGCCGCATACGATGAACGCTCTCATATAAAAATACCATGGCAACATTTCCAGGCGTGCGTGTACGCGCAATCCTCGGATCGGCTTCGGGCAGGCCTCTGCCGGAGCACGCGAAGCCTGAGAAGACCACGAAGTACGACGAAGCACCACATCAGAACATGCCTTCCCCTCTTCGCAATATTCCTCGAGCCCTGTTTTCCATGTTTTGCCATGGCTATGTTTAGAGTGCGGTGCCAAGTGGAGTCGTGACCGATGCGAAGCACGCTAGAGCATGCTGCCTCTCGCAGGGCCTGCGCAGCGCCGACATGAGCGCCAGCAAGCTCGTGGCGCACGAAGCTGGCCACAAGGGCGCCGCACGTCCAAGAAAGCGGCGTGTGGCGAGGTGACGCACCGACACTCTACCAGAGGTCTTATAGGGCAACCGCAGCCTCTGTCTGACGTGAATTAAGCCTTCAGTTGTGCCTTGCATACCCTTCAATGAGCGGGAGCCCTGGCTTGCGGTGCGTGGGTCTATCACGAGGCGGGACCGAGACACTGGATTATTCACATAGGACCGTGATATTCAGTTACGTCCGCTCTCGGACTCTGGATTCCTCCATTAGAGAGGGCAAATCGGTAAGCGGTCATATCCGGAGCCAAGCTGACATGTCTATCCTTTTTAATCAGTACGCTCATAGAGCACAATTGACGAAGGCCGACGTCAGGCCCTCTTGCTCGGTCCCGCGCTCTCAGCGGTCGTATGTTTTCATCTACCGTAGTGTCTTCGCCATTCAGTGCAGAGCGCAACATGACTATCATGCCGCCGTCGCTCGACCCACGACTACAATGCCGTCTGTCGAGCATCTACTCCCGACCGACCTCGTTCACAGGCCAGCATACACGCCTTCGTCATTGGCTGGTGGCGGCCACGGAGTCTGCTCTCGAGGGCACACGGCGCGGCGAGGGCATCGGCAGAGGCGAAGAGTAGTGCAGGCCAGAGCGGTATAAAAGCGCAAACAGGTAGGCCACTCTCTCTCCAGGACACTTGCGGTCTTCTGTGCGCTCAGCTGAACAGTCATGGCTCTCAAGCAACTCGCTGCTGTCGTCGCTCTCGCACTCTCGATCCAGGCTGCTCAAGGTGCGGCATCTACTCCACATCCTTGTCCCCCTGTACTGATCTCGATGCAGGCGCTGCCGTGAAGGAGAAGCGTGCCACCTGTTCCAACGGCGCGACTGTCGGCGACGCGTCGTGCTGCGCCTGGTTCGACGTTCTCGACGACATCCAGCAGAACCTCTTCAACGGCGCCCAATGTGGTGCTGAGGCTCATGAGTCCATCCGCCTGTCAGTGCCTCCATACCGCTTCATTCGGTTGAGTGTTCAAACTCACCTGCGTCTCCAGCGTCTTCCATGACGCCATCGCTATCTCGCCTGCCCTTGAGTCTCAAGGCAAATTCGGGTGCGTCCTCTCTCCGTTTGACTGCAGGGAGTCGCTGAGTGTAGCATAGTGGTGGAGGCGCTGATGGCTCCATTATCCTCTTCGACGATATCGAGACCAACTTCCACCCAAACATCGGCCTTGACGAGATTGTCAACCTGCAGAAGCCCTTCATCCAGAAGCACGGCGTTACTCCTGGCGATTTCATTGCCTTTGCTGGCGCCGTCGCTATGAGCAACTGCCCTGGTGCTCCGCAGATGAACTTCTTCACCGGTCGTGCTCCTGGTATGTGTTGAGCACCCCAGCGTGGAATCAGTCTGACACTTGTCCTGCAGCTACTCAGGCCGCTCCAGACGGTCTCGTTCCCGAGCCATTCCGTACGTCAGCTGCACAGATACGCATACCCACCCGCTGACCGACTCTTACAGACACTGTCGACCAGATCATCTCTCGCGTCAACGACGCTGGCGAGTTTGACGAGCTTGAGCTCGTCTGGATGCTGTCTGCGTAAGTTGCAATCCGGCTGTTCTACACTGACAGAGCTGACCACACGCCACAGTCACTCCGTCGCTGCGGCGAACGATGTCGATCCGACGATCCAGGGTTTGCCGTTCGACTCGACCCCGGGTGTCTTCGACTCGCAGTTCTTCGTTGAGACACAGCTTCGCGGCACGGCGTTCCCCGGCTCGGGTGGCAACCAGGGTGAGGTTGAATCCCCTCTCCCCGGTGAGATGCGCCTCCAGTCCGACTCCTCGATCGCCCGCGACTCGCGCACGGCGTGCGAATGGCAGTCCTTCGTCAGTGCGTACCACATGTAATGTCTAGCGCGAGTGGGCGGACGCTGACTTTGCGCCGTAGACAACCAGTCGAAGCTCGTCAGCGACTTCCAGTTCATCTTCCTCGCCCTTACCCAGCTCGGCCAGAACCCAGATGCCATGACGGACTGCTCTGACGTGATCCCGATCTCGAAGCCGGTCCCCAACAACGTTCCATTCTCGTTCTTCCCCGCTGGCAAGACCATGGCTGATGTTGAGCAGGCGGTGCGTACCAATTCACGTCTACCACACTTATGCTGTGGCTAACTTATGCGCAGTGTGCTGAGACGCCCTTCCCGACTCTGACGACGCTTCCTGGCCCCGAGACCTCCGTCCAGCGCATGTAAGTACTTCCAAGGTGACAGCGTACCAATATCAAGACACTAATGATCCACTGCAGTCAGCCTCCTCCGGGTGCCTAAATCCTATTTATCACAGTCATCACGTCCACGGTACTACTACGCTTGGATTACGTCGCGTTTGGCTGCCCTCGTAGGCATACTGAATACACGGTTTCTTCTCAATTGCGACTATCAAGCATGTGATGGTAAATGGAGACAAACTATTCCTCTATCATGCAATCGTCCCGTTCGTAGACGCACATAGCTCTGAACGTAGTGCGCCGAGATTGAATACTGAGCTTTCACACCCTATACGAATATGGTCGAAGACATACTGGTGAACACTGGAGGTTCGCAACTGGCGGAAAGCGTGGGAAAATACCAGGCTCGAAGGGATAGTCTGCAATCAAGCAGGAGCAAAATCTACAGCACGTGCTACAACAGGAACGGCGACAGACAGTACATAGGAGGGTAACCAGAAAACAGAGCGAGGGTATCACAAAAAAAGTCACGAACAAATGGTCCACCGCTACAGAAGCAGGCCAAGGAAGGCCAGCGCGGCCGCAACAGCCGTAAGAACCGTTGGAACGAGCACTATATCGGTCTGCGCGCCGCCAGTCTGCGTCTTATCGCTGGTGCCACCTGAGCCACCAGTAGAGCCGCCTGTGGAGCCACCGCCCGGCGAGTCAGACGTCGGGCTGCCAGGGGTGGCAGTGGACCCGCCAGTAGGGGTGGTAGCACCAGACACCGACGTACTGCCGTTGATCGCGCTTTCGGGCACGACGGCGTCGTCGCTGAGCCCAAAGACGCGGATGTAGCTGATCTCGAACCACGCGTCGTCGTACGTGCCCTGCTCGATCACGTTGGTGAGGTACTGCAAAGCCGCAGGGCGTCAGCGAGGTGAGCACGGGGTGCAAAGTGAGGGCGTACGCAGGCGTTGTAAGTGATGTTGCCGCATGTTTGGGCGTACGTTGTATTCGCGCCCGCCCTACAATGAGTCAGCCACCGGGCGAAACAGCGCGCCTCGCACAAACGCACCAGTCGCCGCAGAGCGTGATGTCGATCACGAGCTGCTGCGGGCCAAGATGCTGGGAAATATTGCACGTCGGGCCCGACGGGTATGCCGCGGAAGGCGGGCCCCAGCTGGATATGTCGAGGCCGGACGTGCTTGACGCAGAGCTGATCGACGTGGGGATCTCATTCCGCTGCAGCGGCAGTCAGCCACAGGATGACCGGCGAAGGGTATCCTCAGCGCACCTGCCAAAACCAGATGCTAGGGATGGTTTGTAAGATTCCCTACGCGCCTCAAAATGGCGGAGCCGCTCACAAGACGCCAGAGACATCAAACTGCATAGCCCACACGCCGCCGCCGTTGCTGTTGAATGCGTCGCCGAAGCTGTTCGGCGTGTTCTCTTTCTGCGCCGCAGCGTCAGTCTCAAGCTCGACGACCGTCGCGACGGACACGCGGACGTACTACTGTGCACCCAGATTTTGGCCAGCACGCAGGCCCGGCGCCGGGCGTGCCAGTCTGGTCCGTGTTGGCTGCGGCACTGCAACCCTCGTTCGTGTGGAGCGCCATCTGGTTGTAAGTCATCCGGTTGACGCCTTCGAGGATGTCGATCTCGCCGTTCGCGGGCCAGTCCGTGCCCTTCGTCCAGATTGCGGGCCATACCTACCGCAGCGCTGAGTGAATAGTAGCAAGGTGAGGGCATAAGTACGCACTGAGCAGCCCCACGGCATGTGTACGACGTCAACTACGAAGACCGTGCCGATTTCGAAGTAGTCTTGGGAACTGATGTAGACCTATATGCAGAACATTGGTCAGCGCAGTCCAACATTGAGCCCACATGTAGACTGACGGAATTACGAGGGAAGTTTTGTGGTACGACTGTCGTATTGTCAACGGTCAATATAGCATGGCCTGACGGAGCGACGTATGCAAGGTTGGTTGCGTTCGTCTTATTGACGAATATAACATTTCCTGACGAGAAGATTAGTTATGCACCAAGTTATCCAGCTTGTACAACGTACCGTTCATGAGGTTGTCCCAGTGACCGTAATAGTCCCAGTCGTCAAAGAAAGTGCTGCCAGCATATTCCTTGATGAGGTTGAAGTTGGCCGCAAGCGCAGTGGCCGCATAGCAAAGGAGGGTAAAAGGAGTGGACCTCATATCGCCGAGGTGCGAGCGACGAACAGACAGGCTTTATGAGAGCTGGAGAGCGTTGGGTACGATCCGCAGAGCGCGGCCCCGGGGAGAGAAGAAACGGGAATAGTCGCCGCTCGTCTTTTTTGGCCTGTTGTATCTCGGAGCCGGGCCGCGTCGCGAGGAGGTAAGATGGCGGCGTTCCTGACAGTGGGACGAACCGCCGGCCCAGCCAGAGGCTTTGTGGCGTTCAACATGCAGTTACCATTCTGTATGACCTACATCCCTTGGTGCCTGCCTCCCTCCTCGCCAAGATGCCCTTGGCAGACGTGCGTTAGGTTTCAGCGCAAAGCAGAGAGAACATCTCGACAAGTCATCAGTCCTCTAAGCCTGCATCTCGGGGTCACGCGGCGATAGGTGTGATCCGCATTGCGAACGCATGGTCGATGCTGCCGCGCCGCGGCAGACAATCCCAAATTTTGATCCATGCAACCAGTGAGTCAGTAGAAGCCGAGATTTCTAGACCGCAGCCTGTCACTTACAGGTCCCGGATGCTCTGCCTGGAATGGCGGCCTCAATTGATCACGGTTTTGTAGCGAAGTCGTCCTAGAGCTGGTCGACTCACTCTTTATACATTGTCACTAGGGTGTTTATCGTTCGTGCCTGGGCTGTTGGTCTTGGTTGAGGTCCTCGCGAGTGTTACAGCTGTTTGCACATCGATGTAGCGGTCCGAAAAAATCTAAGCAGAATATGAGATTTGATGTCAGCCCGGAGCGCCAAGCCAGCCGGCAGGAGACCCCTGGTACCATTCGCCTGGGCGCGCTACACGCCTTCAGTGTTTCAATCACGAACCGCAGACGTGACGCACAAGGATTGCCACATACTGCAGAAATGACAACATACACTGCATTTATAGTACAAGTTACTGCTTCGAGACCTTGATGACGACTTTGCCAATGTGCTTTTGGCTCTCGAGATGCTTATACGCCTCCTGCGCCTGCTCGAAGTCAAAGACCTTATCGACGACGGGATGGATCTCGCGCGCGCTGAAGAGGCGATTCATGTCCTCGAACCTGCAGACCACGTCTTAGCATCAGCAATCAAGAAAGGCGCAAGCAACCACGTACTGCGTGCGGGAGCCGATGAGGATGCCACGAAGCATAGCGCCCTTGAAGACAATTTTGAGCGGCACATCGCTGACATCCGCCTGCGCGCCCGCGAGGATTCCGATAACGTGCACCCAGCCCGCCATGCGCAGCGAGTCGAGCGACTTTGTGAGCGTGCCAGGGCCGCCGACCTCAATGACGTGGTCGACGCCGCGCCCACCAGTCTGATAGCGCAAATATCAGCACGGTCATTAGCTGCCGCAAGATGGAGAGTACGCACAAGCTTCATGACCTCCTTCTCCCAGTCAGGGGTCTTCTTGTAGTTGATCACATGCTTCGCACCGAGTTTCTTGACCAGCTCGAGCTTCTCATCTGAGGACGACGTCGCGATGACATTAGCACCGCACGCAGCGGCAATCTGCAGACCGAAGATGGACACGCCGCCCGTGCCCTGGACGAGCACCCAGTCGCCGCCCTTGAGCGGCGTCGGACCGTGCAGGGCGTTGTATGCAGTGAGGGCGCGCACCTGGACCAGCAGTGAGTGGGTGCTTCTCGGGCTCGGCTACACGATAGACTTACGGCAAAGTCGACGCTTCCTCGTACGTCAAGTGGTCAGGCACCTTAACGAGGGACTGCACAACCTGTCAGCATTGCCATATCTCATTCAGAGGGACAACGGAACACACATCAGTAGGGAACGCGTGGTACTCGGTCAGGACGCCGTCCCACGAGCCGCCAAGCGTGCTGTTCATAGTCTCAGGGGTGGGGTCCCCATGGAGGTGCTCCTGCGTAAAGTTCGCGCAGACGCGGTCGCCGACGGCCCACTTCTCAACGTCCGCGCCGACGGCGACGATTTCGCCCGCCATGTCCGAGCATGGCACGAGGTTGTCGTGCTTCGAACCGGGGTACGTGCCCTGCGCGATCATGAGGTCTCGGAACTGCGTGCACGTGAGCAGCGGGCTGCAAGATAGGCTGGAGGAGCGCGTACGTTGAGTGACACGGCGTGGACCTTGACGAGGACCTCGCTCGCCTTCGGCTGCGGGACGTCGAAGTCGCGGATCGTCAGGTTGTGGATGCCGTCAAACTATCCAAGAGACAGTGATCAGCGCATCCCGGGGACCAATCATCTCTGCAAAGCCTACCTTGGGAAGGTAGTACTGACGAGCCCTGCTAGGAACAGGGCCGTTGTGCCGGTTCGCAGAACCTGCAGGGATGTCAGTCTTCGTCATTTCCGCTGTAAAGGTTTAGATGTGAGGTGTGCTCACTGCTCAGTCATCTGCGCACGAACCGCGGACATTTTATACCCTGAACACAGCTCTACCAGGGCTGCTTGGTAAACAATGTTCGGCATGTCTCGAAAGCAAGTGATGTCAAAGTTTGGCTTGGGAGATTTGTTCTGCAGTGCGACCTCTTGTGGGAGCAGCAACGTATAACCTGCTCCTCCCTTCTTTTTGAGTCTGCTCCTTCCCTAGCTACGGTGGTTAAAGGAACTTGAAGACGCACCTGGCTCAGGATTTGTGGGAATTGTCATGGGGTTTTCCGTGGTTCAGCCAAGGCACATAGTGGATGAGAAGTAAACGCGGCATTCTCGGAAGTCCAAGCACTCAAAAGAGTTAGAGGATGAGATGACAAAACCCGTGTCCAGCCGTGATCGCGACAGCGACTTGACTGCCGGTCGAGCAGGGTGTCAAAGGACCCTGATATTCAGACCTGAGGACAGATTTTCCCTCTTTCGGTATTTGGGTACGGACATTTTGCCCGACGAGGGCAAATAAGTACGGATTTACCTCAGGATCCGGCCTGGCAGCCAGAACGGACAGTTCTCAGCCTCGTCTTAGATGCTGGTCGTGCCATGTAGTGTTATTTCGCAATGCTATGATGATAGGTAACGAGTCCTACGTACACGTGGGTCACCAGAGGAGTATCATAACACATTGCCGTTCTTGAAGTATCGAGCGAGGTGAGATGTGATAGACGACGATAATATTCGAAGGGAAACAGCTAGGGATTTATACATGTATCGATAACTACGAAAAGAGAAATAAAATGTGGGTTTTTGTTGCAAAGGGAGGAACGACTGCCTCACCTCTTCCGAAATTTAAGAGGCTGGAGGCGAGCCCAGATGACAACAGCCGTGCCCTATTTCACCCACGTCACTGGTTCCTACTTAGGCTCGCCTCCAGCCTCTTAAATTTCGGAAGAGGTAAGGCTGTCGTTCCTCCATACGCATACGCGTCCCGCAGGCGCATCGTTCCTCGGTGTAACGCAGAACGGCCAGGCCGCAAGGGCCCGCCGCTGACTCCGTGCGTATGCGTGGTACGTTCGGTGGGGTCCCGACGACACTTGCGTCAGGCAGGCCTCGCACTGGACCGCAGAGACCGGCAGCGGGTGCTCAGATGAAGCCGGGTGCTGCCCGACGAGGGCTCCATCTCCGCCCTACCCTCCCTCGTTCCCAAGCTTATGAGATGGACATCTCAATCAGGCTCGCGCGGACGAACGTTGCACGGTGTGCCGCGCCGCTGGTCCAGCGTATCACAGGGAAGGCATTATGCCCCTTGCGGGCAGGGTCACTATTTCCGGGTAACGTACACGATAAGGTAGGTAGTAAAGGCTAGTCTAACATCGCGCTGCGACATTACGGCGAATGATACAGGTATCATGCGGGGATGTGCTGATTCGGCGGCGCGTGCGCCCAAGAAGGAACAGAAAAAATATAATAATGATCGTCGCGGTCGTACGTTTCGGAGCGGTGAGCGTGAAACGGGTCGTAGTCGTGAACTATGGAGGCGGCGGCGACACGCGCCGCAGGGCGTGTCGGCGCATCTGAGACATGGAGAAGAGGGAGCTCGGCCCACTATCGGGAATATGTCGTACAAGTACGGTGATGGGGGGTATGCCAGACAAGAAATGAACCGAATAAACAACCAGCGAGGAGAGGATAGAGCGTACAAGGGGGAAAAACTGATTTGCGTTCGTCGCGGCGACCGTGTGCGTATGCAGCAGATGCACTTCCCGGCCGCCGGTTTACACCTCGCCATCAGCCGCGTATGCGCCAGCCGTCGCCCTGCCTCTTCACGCGGCCCACGCCGCCGAAGCCCTCGCGCACGACGAGCCACAGCGCCGTGCAGCACACCGCGTCCTTGATCTCCTCCGCGCTCAGCAGCACCGCGCTCACCGGCGCCTGCTCTCCGGGCGAGCTGCCTCCGCTGCCGTTCAGTCGCCCTGAATGGGTGGCGCCGGTGCCTGCGGGGCCTGCACTCGACCCTGGCCGCGCCCGCTCCTTGAAGAAGCTCCCCGCGCTCGCCGCCATCTTGCCCACGCCACCCGCGATCCCTGCCTGCGTCGGCGTCGCAGACACCACGTCCGCCGCCGGCCGCGCGACGCCCTGCGGCGTGATCACCCGCTTCACCGCCTCCACCCGCACGCTCTGCTGCCCGTGCGGCCCCACGCGCGACGAGAGCACGATGTCCGGCAGCGGGAACGGGATCTTGAGCAGCGACACGACCTTTGGGTGGTGCGGCGCCGGCACGACCGCCGCGACCTTCACGCGCACGTCGCCCGCGTCGCCCACGACGTCTGCCCCCGCGCGCGCTGCAGCCGCCGCACGACCAGGTGGCACGTCCACGGCGTCTCCGAGTCCTCCGGGTCGCTGTCGCCGTCGTCCTCGTCGTGGCTGCTGTACCGCCGGCGCGACGTCGAGCTGTCGTGCGACGCCGTCGTGCTGCTCCGTATGCTCTCCCGCGCGGGCGACCGCGAGCGCTCGAGCGACCTGCGTGCCGTCGTTGGCGGCGGCGGCGACGCCAGAGGTTGTTCCTGCGAGTCCGTGCTGCGATGTTTCCGGGCCAGGGACGAGACTGATGGCGTGTTTGAGCGGCCGCCGCCCTCGCGGTTGTCGCTTGACAGCGGCCGCCGATTCCGCCTGCCTTGCGGCGCGCGCGTCCAGTCGAAACGCACCTCGAGTAAC
This sequence comes from Phanerodontia chrysosporium, assembly GCA_001910725.1. Classification (NCBI taxonomy): domain Eukaryota; kingdom Fungi; phylum Basidiomycota; class Agaricomycetes; order Polyporales; family Phanerochaetaceae; genus Phanerodontia; species Phanerodontia chrysosporium. Next base: position 485,475 of record MJGA01000020.1, read on the forward strand.
ACCTCCAGGGGCGCAGGCAGACCCTCTGGCGGCCCTTTCAACCACCGCTGCACCGGCCAAGCGTATGTCGTAGGTCGGAGTTTCTGCTTTCCTGAACCTTGTCCGGGCGAGGGGGATCGCACGGACGGCTGGATGCCGAGGATGGTGTTGTGTGTCGCAGACGACGGAGCGTCCGGGAACGTGTGAGAGGACGCGGAAAGCGGCGGGTTCAGCAGCAGCGAGGAGCGCTTCGACGAGCTCTTGGGCGTGCTCTCGAGCTGCGGAAGAGCGGAGCGGGGTGCCTGCGCAGTCGATGAAGCGTCTTTGCGTTTGAAAACCTTGCCGAACAGCTTGCGGGCACCGCTTGGCGAGCGCTCCTGAGCGGGGGGCGAGGGGTTCGGTGCGGCGGGCGGCGGGGAGGGTTCGCGGGTCGTGTCCGAGTTCAGCGACAACGACGACGTGGGTGTATGCGGTCCCTCGGCGGACAGGAGGGGTCCGTACGTCCCTGACGTCCGCGACGTGTCCTCGTACGTGAGACCTCCGCACAGCTCTACCGGCTCCAACATCGCCAATCCTATCACCTCCAGGCCCCGCTTCATGAACCGCGCGATCTTCGCGTCGGTGCCAGCATCGACGATCACGTTTGTCATGACATTGTGTGCTTGCAAGTTGTAGAGGGGTATTATCATGCGGCGTCCACTGGAGCTGGTCGTGGAGGTGGACGAGGATACGGTGGAGAAGGATGTTACGGAAGAGTACGCGGACACATCTGAGCGATTCGAGTTCTTGCGTGCTAATGACCCGTCCGGGGACTCTTCGCTGGACCGCCTGGCTACTGCTGGTGCGCGTCCTGTTGGTGGCACGAGCTGGACCTGGAGGTTCAGCGGGTGGTTTGACTTGGATGGTGGGGGCCTAACGACGATGAAGGACTGCAGGTTGGGGTCGCGAGGAGGGTATGGGAACAACACTCGCACCTCGTGTGTCCTCTCCTTTTTGTTCTCCAGCATCTCCTACTGCTCTGCTGCCACGGCAGGCTGAGGCGCGGATAGCATGTCTGCCGTTGCGCTTGGTGAAGGCTTGTCCTGTGCGTTCGCCTGCGAGGATGGTGGTCAGAAGGACGAAAGAGACGAGAACATGGCCGGGGAAGATATGAACGGGACGAGGTGTTTGAGTTTGTCGACCGTAAATGGTCGGTGTACAGTGCATACTCCCAAGTCAGCCACCACCAAGCACCGCGTCGCGATCGAGAATCCGAACGCGATCGACGAACGCACGCCAATCGCGTAGACGCCCGTGCTTCCGCTCCACGTTGCGCTTCTCACGCATGCCCGCGCTTTGTCGCCCACCACCACCGCTGCCGCTGCCGCCGCCGCCGCCGCTGCCAGAATGCACTCCCTCTTCGTCGCTGCCACACACGCTTGCTACGGCCTGCACACTCGTAACGCGCCGCGGATGCCCAGAGTCTCCTGCCCCGGCGACGACCGCATCCGGAGGCGCATCGCGTCGCCCTTGAGCTTGGGCTTGAGGTGCGTTCCTACCCTCTCTCACACGCTCGTGCTGTTGCCAATGACCCGCCAGCGTTGGCTGTGCGCCCGCCACTCGCCGTCCTCACCATCGCCCGCGACTCCGTCAAGCCGTCCATACCCGCTCTTTCCACCCTCTTCAAGACGGTCCCGAGCACCCTCACGCCCTCACCCTGCCGCACCAGCCTCGTTTGACGGGTACAACCGCCTCCCACGACGCCATACGGCGGCGTCGACTGATGACTAGCTCGCCATCATCACGACGGCCGACCGAGTTTCGTTCGTTCGTCGGCAGGGCACGCTCCCGCGCTCGACGAAACGGCGGCGTATACGCTCACAGTGTCGATGCCGGCCCTGCTACAGCCCCTGCCACTCGCTTTGCCGCGCATTCCCGCACCGCCGCAGAACGCTGCCAGACGGACTGTGACCTCACAGGAATCCTGTAGGCCCCGTCACGCCCTGCTGTCCGTGCACTCGACATGGCCTGGGCACCCCAAAATCACCGTCACTCGCCACCCACCACCCGCTTTCTCGAAGACGGTGCTCTGCCGATTTCGCAACCACGCTGCCCATGGGCCGACCGCCGAGCCGGCCTCCGAGATCGCAAACGGCGGCAACACTGCTTGTCCTCACTCGAGGACGAAACACGCCCAGAGTGCGGCCGCGCCGTGCCGCGCCGCGCCGCAGGTTGTCACTCTGCGGCGACACCGACTTTGCGTGCTCGCGCCCGGCTGACCGGCGGCGTGGTCTCGCGGCGGCTCTCCCCATCCACACCGACGCCAGCATGGCCCGTTCGACCCGCCGCCGTGCGTCTCCCGTGTAGCCTTCGCGCGAGAACGTCAGTGGGACGCCCCGCCCCGACGGAGAACCTGCGGCTCGAGTCGCTAGCCGTCGGTCACACGTGCGAGCGCCGGTGCGGCACATACGCCTGCGTGTTCTCTCCAGCGCCGTCGCCCGCTCGCCTCCGCCGTAAAGCACCGGCAACATTCACATGGCCCGCCCAGATCACGGGACGCCGTCTTGCTCGACCAACGCCGGCACCAGCGCGCAGCTCGCCCCCTCGCCCCTCCGCAAGGCGGCAGTGAACATCTGCTCCTGCGTCAGCAAAACGTCGCAACCGCGCCAAGCATGGAGTTTACCGGCAAGGTGCACCGGCAGGATGATGGCTCGTTGGACTGCACGATCCCGCCAAGGGAGCTCGCACGGAAGAGCACAGGAGTGTGACGGCGCGGTGGCCGGCGTCCGCGGTGAGTAACGCAGGCCGCTGTACTATAGCCGATCAATAAATATTTCGTTGCCCCACACGCTTTGCTGCAGCGCGAGCGAGTACGAGTACGACTCTCCGAACGGTTACCAGCACGGCGACCTCGGTGTGTGCGCCTTTGACGACGACGGCGGCGGTAGGAGCGAGACCTAGCGGGCAGTGCATCAGCACCGAGGCAGCGACGGGGCGCAGGGAGCACGTACTAGAAGCATCGCGAGAAGGGCCAGTGCGAAGGGCAATGCGTGACGAAGCAAGATCGCTGACTCGCAAGGCAGGGCGACGACGTGACACCGACTGGGCAAGGGTGGTTTTTGCCAGAGAACCCACGGGGAAACCTGCCAAGCAGACGACCGCTGGGGACGGGCGACAGGGGCGAGAACGTACCGCTGGAATGCGTCGCGGCGGCGAACAACAGCCGGGCTCGGTGAGGATCGACAACCTCGGCGCGGCCGCCCCGTCGAGAGCTCTGCGAACGCTGTGGCCCGGGGGCGACGATGCGTCAGATATGGCCATCGCGAACGACGTCAGCGACGAACGTACCGGACGCAGCTCTGCGTGGCCGAGCGACCGATGTCAACGACTGCAGCGCGGTTTTCCAGACCGTCATTTCCCGACGAGGACCGCCGGGACGGACCACAACGACAGCCTCTGGCAAACAAGCGGCGCCGGCAGCGGCAGCGATAGTACGGCTGGGTAGCTGTCATCGGCGCGGTGGACAAATGAGCAGGGCGCCACGGCAGTGAGGACGTGCGAGGCAAGCGAGACCGGCACGCAGACCTGGGCGTCGGCCCGGGGGTGCATGCGCTCAGACTGTTTGCGGAGGAGGCACCGACGGAGACGCGACTAGGTAAGCACGATGTCAGCTGCGAGAGTGGTCGACCAACGAGCTGATCAACGTACACAGATCCGCGAAGGACGGCTGCAGTCTGCACGCCGAGGACACACGACCAAGGTGCTTGGTCCGAGGTCGGAGGCGCGGACAGTGTGTCCTGTGAGGACAAAACCTGACGGACAGCGTGTCACGCGGCGGAGACGGCGGGCAGAGCGGCTGTGAACACGTACCTCTGCAAGTCATCCGCTGCGACGCCGTTGACGACAAAATCGGTGTCGATGTACGGCTCCGTGTCAAGGCTGAGGGCCGCCGCCAGCGAGGGGCGAATACGCGGCCGAGAGACTTCGCGGCAAAGTGCTAGCGTCGCTCGCCAGCAAGTTGAGCATGGCGCCCCAGAATTTCGAACGGACGTACCAGGTTTAGCTAGCGCCGCGGAACCAACCGACTGTATCGGCTGTAGCAGCGCCTGCAAACGGACTTGCCATCGCTGTTATCGACGTTGACGACGCGATCGGCCCGGCCGAGGGCTGCGGTTGTCGCCAGCATGGCCTGCGGGCCGGACCACTACGCGTTCACGGCGAGGCGGAAGAAAACAAAGCCTCGCCGCGCGAAGACTGGCGAGACGAACTACGAGGTTAGGGTCAGCAGGGTGCCGAGGGATGGACGAATGCCTCGACGGGGTGGACGAAGGTGTGTCCACAAAGCAGGAAGGTAGTGAAGAATGTCTAAGCTAACTAACGTAGCAGAACTACATGCAAAGCAATCGAAATGCCATTCATCATGCACACTCTACGGCGGCGAATTCTTCTGTACAGCTCGTGAATCACACCCGCAGCAACGTCAGCAAACAACGACGAGTGCCCCGCATGGACAGGCACGGGAGGCACGCCTGACGGCCGGCGAGTGGCCAAGACGGGTAGTACGGACGGCGGCCCAACGGCGACCTCTGATTTGGCGGGCCCTGCGGTGGGAAACCTCCTCGAGCCTCGTATTCGAGGCAGATCGCACCCGTCACGCCTGTCTAGTTCATTGAAACGACAGTCGACGCAGGCAGCCCGAACAGTCCAAGCCGCTCCACGATCTGAACCGCGAAAGGGTCGTCCACAACGTGGTCACGGCTGGCACCAGAACGGGGGTGTCCCCCCGAAGCGGTCGGTCATACGTTGTCGCAAAACCTCTGCCCGCGTACGGTGCACGGGCCACGGATCGAATCAATGGGCAGCCGCAGCCACGCTCGAACGCACTCCCCACCGCTTTCATTTGTAGAGATCGGTCTTTTACTGCAGAAAGATGTCAGGATGACAGGACACCAGGTCGTTAAATAAACTCACACGTTGTGGCTTGACAGTGCGGCCGCCGCGGGCACGGCATGCCGGTTTGGCGGCCAGCAAGGGCTGCACGAGCCCACGGGCAGAGGAATCGCCGTATCGTGATGTCGACTGCAGCAGGAGCCTCCGAGTCGCACGTGTGGCGGTATTGCTGTCAAGTTGAGCTGCCTGAGAGTTGGATTCACGTGGCGACTCCGAGTGCAGGATCTGGATTGTTGACGTAGCTATCGTAGCGTAGCATGCTGACTCTGGCTTCGCCTTCTGTCAATAGAGTCTGTAGACGGCGTCATGGAATAAGCACTCACGGGAGCATGTACATTTCGATAGGTGAGAGGAGGTCGGACTGTGACGGTCGCTATCAGATTCTAGAAATGAGAACATGAGTCCTGTACAAAAGAACACACCGATGATTGCCGGTACCCACACAGCCTGGGGATTGCTACGTGTTAGTGTCAGGAGGTAGTAGCCTGACCGGTACAATCATACTAACACTGTCACCCACGAGAATAGATACATTTCGATGGGTGAGAGGAGGTCGGGTAGTACTGGCAGCAGTCGAGTGATACACTGTACTACCTAGCCTCAAAGTGTGTCAGAGAGACGGAGAGAGTACAAGGCGATGCTTACCACGTGAGCGCATGTCGTTTACAAGCGGTACGAACCCCGTCAACTCGATGTTGACGTTGACGGCTGCTGTGAGTGTACTAGTAGTAACCGGAGGCCGACGCCACTGTCCGTGATGCCATGGATGCCATCAGCATGCAGAAATGAAGCCGTGTTGATCAAAGCGTACCTCGTAGGGTTACTTCCAATGCATGAGCTTGAGCGGGGGCATGCCCGAGTCTGTCCGAGATCATGCCCTGCCGCTTGCACTAGCCTGGGGCGAGGCCGTCTGCGGCGGGGGCATGGGATGAAACGCCGACACAGAAATGCAAGGCAAACTTACCGTCGAGGCAACGAAACGTTGACATACAGGCAGAAGTAACCGGCCCGAGTACGTAGGTCCGCCGCATGATGGTACAACATGCCATTGTCCCGTGTATTCTTGGAGGTTCGAGTGTGGTCACCGGTGGCAGACCACTGAGATGGGATTCTAAAGTGAGAACGTAGCGCTTGGAGGCTGCAGGTACAGAGAATAAGCACAGTGGACAAGAACACAAGAAGAAACGCGCTGGCCGGGGGGTATCTGGGCTGGTATGATGCTTACTCGATAACTTTGCCGGTGTGACACACCGTTTTCTTTGGATTGCTTGCGTCTCGCAGAGACGTTACTGCAAGAACAACGGTGATCAGCGAGACTCGGCTCGTTCAGCTGCCGAGACAAGTGACAACACTTACCCTCCGCGGCTGCGACACCACCGACACCCGCAAGGGCAGCTAAGAGCAGCGAGAAGACCGCCACAAATGGCGTCGAGTGAGACTGTTGATGCTGCCAGTGGGTGGACGGGCCAGGTACCGGCGTTGAAGAGGACGTGGAGAGGACGTCTGGAGGGAAAGAAGAGGGGAGCGGGATGGCAGAACCAGCTGTGCTAGCTCACCTTTTATACACACGAGACGGCCGTCCGCGGCCCATACCAGTCTTTTGTCTCCCACCCGGTGTCCTTCAAACGCCCGGCCCTCTGAATCGAACGTCCCCTCGGTGGACACGGACGAAACGGAAACAGGTGTCGCCGTGTCCGTTTCGTCCTAGTCTACCGCGTAGCACGCCGAGCGTGCGGCGACGCAACGCCAAGGGAGGCTGACAGATGGTGGCGTTGTCTGATGAGCGCGCTTGGTTACCCGTCCGGTTGTTCGAGGCTCGCGGTGAGTATCGTAACGAGGGAGGAGGCCAGGATCGTGCCGGCACGCGTTTCGACGCGTTTCCTGCGTTTATCTTCAGTAGAGAGCTGCACAGACAAGAAGTCCAGGTCAGACCAATGTTCCGAGGGCACCTTAACCAAGTCTAGCACGTCGGCAGCTTACCATGGCAGGCCCTCGAGGATGTGCCGGCCTGACGAGGTTGACTGCAGGCCAACACGGTGGATGCCACCGTTCCACGCGTATTTGCACACAGGAGGGAATACGCGAGGTTGGCGTGCAGGATACTGATGGCATAGCGCCGTCTGATGTTCCTTCCACGCCCCTCTGCTATCTTCGTCGCGCCTGATCTCTCCCGCGACGAGGCTCGAGTCTGAGTATCCTCCTGCATTTTGTTTGATGCATTTCCACTGATATTTGCGTGTCCGCGCAATGTCAGCTCCTTACTCTAGGCGCAAGGTGCAGGCGCTGGTGGTCTGCAAGTCTTGTTGGTTGGTGCTGAGACGGGCGGTGTGAGGCGAAGGTGGTGGACGAGCGCAAAGCCAGGCGGGCGGCGGCTTTGTGGCGTTCTCCCATTTCTGGTAATGAGGCGCCCATTGTTTTGAGTGCTCGACCGCCACGGCTCTGACAGCAAGACTATCTCAGGCGACCTGGGCGGGCTCAACCGCTGGCTCACTCAGTAAATATTGTAGTTTTGCAAACTTCAGAGGACAATCAACTGCAATCAGCGCCTGAATGCAGTCGTCACAGTGTCAACTTGAAGTGGTGAGCGCAGTGCGCGTTGTAGCTGCTGGAGGCATGCTATTAACTGAGAGGCGACTTCAACACTAAGGAATGTCATTCAAACTCTTATGTGCACACTCAACGGCACTCGACTGGCACTGACAGGTCGATTTGACCGAAGAACAGCTTGGATGTCGAGATCCCCGAGGCTGGCACCAACCAATTGGAATGTGAGTGAGCAAATAGCCGTGACATCCATGGAGCCGCTGAGCTGTGTGTCTGCCGCTCGACGTGGCAAAATGCAGGCTTGCCTTGGCAGAGATCTTGGCTCAGATAAGCACACTAGGTGCGCACGGACCAATGTTCTGCAATGACACTTCCGAACACCCTGTCGCCGCACTGCCTCCGAACCGCCGCTGGCAACAATCATGTTCAATCTTGTCTAGCTGTGTTCGTCGCTTGGGACAACTTCCTGCGTCGGTCCCTTTTGCTCCTGGCACCATATGGGAGACATTCAACTCGGAGCTCGAGCCTTCTGTAGGCTGCTGCTGCATTGGTGAGCACAACCTCAAGCAGCTCAGCAGTATCATACTATGCTCTGAGCATGAGTTTCCCAGCCGGAGAATAATATGCACGAAGACAAAGATTTGTATATCTGACCCAACTAGCCTGCGTCGTGAAAAATCGGTAGAGCGAAGCACACTATCAGAGACAATACATGCGAGAGCGTGAACTTGCCCTAGATTCTGTCAGAATTCCAGGGCTGCGGTAACAGCGTGGAGCGGTTGCGGTGCTACCACAGTTAGCGCGAGACTACGGGTCGACTGATGGAGGCTGGAGTGAACAGCCGCCAGCGTGAGACAAACAACGCCGGAGGCAGCTATTGCCTGATGTGTTCTGATTGTCTGTCTGATGCTTGAGGTCTCACCAGAGAACAGAGAGGCAGCCTGGGGAAGGCTGTCTCTACGCCCTCCTCTTGTCTATGCCCAGACACATCCTCAGTGCCCTTCCTGATCCTTGCGACGACACCAACTACCTACCACCTTCCGTCACATGCCAGACACACTCGGATAAGCTCATACAATGCTCGCACACGGCTGGCCGCTTGCTACACATTGCACCGACTTCCACCTCACATGGCAGCACTTCAGTCTTACGGATACTGTACATGGTTGTGGGTCACTGCCAGCTTGCACGGGCACCCGCATAACCAAGGCCGACGCTGCTACGTCTCTCATTTTACATGCCTCCAATGCACGGCATCCCTTCTTGTTCGCCATAAACACACCGGTCTCGACGCTCTGCGCACTTGATTTTTGTCCGCCTGCAACCGCCAACTGCCATGCACGGCCTCGGTTATGTAGCTGCACCAACTGATAACCAGCATGACCGCGTGCCCACCCGTGCAGTTCTGGCATTGCCGAGGCTGCTCCGACAGCGAGGTCGCACTGACACCAAGATGGGCAGTGTTCCCGCAGCAATCCTGGACTCGAGAAAGCGGATATGTGCTGGGGTTGAGTCGGCTGCCGTCCTCACTGTATGCTCCCGAGTGAGGCGACAGCTGACCCTGCTGGCGCCAGGTCTCCGTAGGACGACCGATCCCTGGTCATGGACGAGAGCCGTCGCCATCCAGAAAGACGCCGTCCGAGAGGACTCGCAGTTGCCGCAGACCGGTGAACCAGAGGACGGCAGAGCCAGCCTTGTTGGGCACCCACCTGGAATGCGCCAAGACGACGTATCGCATTCCCGCAACCGGGCTCGCAGTAAGTGTCGGTGCAAGGAGTGAGTCTTGGGTCACGCTGGTCATTGCGAGCGTTCGAGCTGATTCCCCGGTGCACAGAGCAGAGCAGCGTCAGCCGAGGAGACGACGCGAGCGTCGGAACTCGAGATCTTCAAGTTCAGGCCCACTTTTCGCGACACGACATTTCGCGTTCCCGCAACCGGGACGTAGTGTGTGTGTGCGTGTGTGTGCGCGCGTGCGTGTTTTTGAAGCCGCAGCGGTGAGCCTTGCATTCGTGTATCCGCGGCCAAAATCACGAGCTGACTCGCTGGCGGTGAGCCTGGAGACGGGCGGCATCCCATGGCAGGACGGGTTCTTCCAGCCGGCCTCGGACGGCGGCAGCATGGCAGAAGGCAACGAGGGGCGGGGAGACGACGCGAACGCCACGGTCAAGTGGGGGGCGTTTACTTGCTGTGACACGGTGCATTGCGTTCCGGCAAGCAAGGCGCGGTGAGTGCCATCGCACGATCGCACAGGGTGAGTTCCAGCTGCTGCTGGTGCTGGTAACGAGCGGAGGAGAAGCTGACTTGCTGGTGACGGCAGACACGAGTGTCGTAGTGCAATGAAGGTGGCGGGAAGCCTTGTGCTCGCAAGACTGTCCTGCAGCAGAAGGGAGCGCAGCGGTGGGCGAGAGGCGGGCGTCCATTGTTGGACCGCAATGCCACGTATGGCACTCCCGCAATGAGCGACGGGGCGAGTGGGTTGCCAGTGTGTGCGCCGGCTGACTTGTCTGTGTGAGCCAGGGAATGAACACAGGCACCGAGTGACTCACCGCTCTCCTGGTCTGCGCGTGCCCGAGAACGAGCACAAAGCGTCTCGATCAGAAGCGGCGCGGACGCGAAAGAAAGAGTTGACACACCGCGACACAGCGGGATGGCAGAGTAGCGTTGGGGTACGCCGTGAGCTGGCACGAGGGCAGCGCGATGGGCACGCCAGTGATCTTGAAACCGTGTTCTTGAGGTCCACGCTGCAGTATTCTTGAATTCCACACTGCGGTATTCTTGAATTCCACGCTGCGGTATTCTTGAATTCCATGTCGCAGAGGTTCGTTTCTAGCTCGTGACGATCAACCAACTCGCGCGGAGCCCTGCCAGTTTGCCGCGCCGCCACCACGCTCAATTAGGCAAGCAGCATCACAAGCTCATTACTTCCATGCAGTAGCCTAGACAAGCCTAGTCTAACATCGCGCTGCGTGCGCCCAAGAAAAATATCATAATGATCGTCGCGGTGAGCGTGAAACGGGTCGTAGTCGTGAACTATGGAGGCGGCGGCGACACGCGCCGCAGGGCGTGTCGGCGCATCTGAGACATGGAGAAGAGGGAGCTCGGCCCACTATCGGGAATATGTCGTACAAGTACGGTGATGGGGGGTATGCCAGACAAGAAATGAACCGAATAAACAACCAGCGAGGAGAGGATAGAGCGTACAAGGGGGAAAAACTGATTTGCGTTCGTCGCGGCGGCCGTGTGCGTATGCAGCAGATGCACTTCCCGGCCGCCGGGTTTCCACCTCGTCATCAGCCGCGTATGCGCCAGCCGTCGCCCTGCCTCTTCACGCGGCCCACGCCGCCGAAGCCCTCGCGCACGACGAGCCACAGCGCCGTGCAGCACACCGCGTCCTTGATCTCCTCCGCGCTCAGCAATACCGCGCTCACCGGCGCCTGCTCTCCGGGCGAGCTGCCTCCGCTGCCGTTCAGCCGCCCTGCATGTGGGTTCGCGCCTGTGCCTGCGGGGCCCGCACTCGACCCTGGCCGCGCTTTCTCCTTGAAGAAGCTCCCCGCGCTCGCCGCCATCTTGCCCACGCCACCCGCGATCCCTGCCTGCGTCGGCGTCGCAGACACCACGTCCGCCGCCGGCCGCGCGACGCCCTGCGGCGTGATCACCCGCTTCACCGCCTCCACCCGCACGCTCTGCTGCCCGTGCGGCCCCACGCGCGACGAGAGCACGATGTCCGGCAGCGGGAACGGGATCTTGAGCAGCGACACGACCTTTGGGTGGTGCGGCGCCGGCACGACCGCCGCGACCTTCACGCGCACGTCGCCCGCGTCGCCCATGGCGTCTGCCCCGCGCGCGTGCTGCAGCCGCCGCACGACCAGGTGGCACGTCCACGGCGTCTCCGAGTCCTCCGGGTCGCTGTCGCCGTCGTCCTCGTCGTGGCTGCTGTACCGCCGGCGCGACGTCGAGCTCTCGTGCGACGCCGTCGTGCTGCTCCGTATGCTCTCCCGCGCGGGCGACCGCGAGCGCTCGAGCGACCTGCGTGCCATCGGTGGCGGCGGCGGCGACGCCAGAGGTTGTTCCTGCGAGTCCGTGCTGCGATGTTTCCGGGCCAGGGACGAGACTGATGGCGTGTTTGAGCGGCCGCCGCCCTCGCGGTTGTCGCTTGACAGCGGCCGCCGATTCCGCCTGCCTTGCGGCGCGCGCGTCCAGTCGAAACGCACCTCGAGTAACACCTCCAGGGGCGCAGGCAGACCCTCTGGCGGCCCTTTCAACCAACGCTGCACCGGCCAAGCGTATGTCGTAGGTCGGAGTTTCTGCTTTCCTGAACCTTGTCCGGGCGAGGGGGATCGCACGGACGGCTGGATGCCGAGGATGGTGTTGTGTGTCGCAGACGACGGAGCGTCCGGGAACGTGTGAGAGGACGCGGAAAGCGGCGGGTTCAGCAGCAGCGAGGAGCGCTTCGACGAGCTCTTGGGCGTGCTCTCGAGCTGCGGAAGAGCGGAGCGGGGTGCCTGCGCAGTCGATGAAGCGTCTTTGCGTTTGAAAACCTTGCCGAACAGCTTGCGGGCACCGCTTGGCGAGCGCTCCTGAGCGGGGGGCGAGGGGTTCGGTGCGGCGGGCGGCGGGGAAGGTTCGCGGGTCGTGTCCGAGTTCAGCGACAACGACGACGTGGGTGTATGCGGTCCCTCGGCGGACAGAAGCGGTCCGTACGTCCCTGACGTCCGCGACGTGTCCTCGTACGTGAGACCTCCGCACAGCTCTACCGGCTCCAACATCGCCAATCCTATCACCTCCAAGCCCCGCTTCATGAACCGCGCGATCTTCGCGTCGGTGCCAGCATCGACGATCACGTTTGTCATGACATTGTGTGCTTGCAAGTTGTAGAGGGGTATTATCATGCGGCGTCCACTGGAGCTGGTCGTGGAGGTGGACGAGGATACGGTGGAGAAGGATGTTACGGAAGAGTACGCGGACACATCTGAGCGATTCGAGTTCTTGCGTACTAATGACCCGTCCGAGGACTCTTCACTGGATCGCCTGGCTACTGCTGGTGCGCGTCCTGTTGGTGGCACAAGCTGGACCTGGAGGTTCAGCGGGTGGTTTGACTTGGATGGTGGGGGCCTAACGACGATGAAGGACTGCAGGTTGGGGTCGTCTCGCCAGGTCAAGGGGGTATGGGAACAACACTCGCACCTCGTGTGTCCTCTCCTTCTTCTTCTTCAGCATCTCCTGCTGCTCTACTGCCATGACAGGCTGAGGCGCGGATATGATGTCTGTCGTCGGTCTCGGTGAAGACTTATCCTGTGCGTTACTCTGCAAGGATGGTGGTAAGAAGGACGAAAGAGACGAAAACATGGCTCGGTCTGAGGGGGAAGATATGAACGGGACGAGGTGTTTGAATTCGTCGACCGTAAATGGTCGGTGTACAGTGCATACTCCCAAATCAGTTATTTCCTCGCCATAAATTATTCACTAAGCACCGCTGACATCACCCGGCCGCCACCGGCCTCCGGCCCTCATCCTCCTCATTGATCTCCGGTTCTCCGCCAACCCGACACCGGTGCCGTCGCTGCAGATAACCTGCTCGCCGTCGTGCACGACGAGCAACAGTCTGCGGAAAATGTAGGATAAAAAGGATCCCCAGGAACCTCCCCGATTCGTCGCCCGCACGCACGAGTTTCACGGCGCCGGGCGAGCCTGAGCGCACCCATCCGTGAAACAAGCCCGCCAAGTCTCGACCTCCTGAGAGTACAGTATCGAAAATGGTGCCAGCAGCGCGCACCTGCTGACGTGCATCCACTCCGTAGCTGACACACGACCACTCCGAATTCACGTCCGTGTGCCGTCCGACCGCCGGCGGTGATCATCGCACGACGACACTCGTAGGAGGCACGTAAACACGATCTGTGCTGCCACTGGGTCCAGCCGTGTACCCGGGTATGCCATGCCTGTGATTGCGCTGGCAGGCCCCGCGTTCGGTGCAACGGCCACGGCAGGGTCTGGGCAGCCAAAGTCTATATTTGCATCATGATTAGCTTAACCAGCGCATAGCGGTTTACTCTGTGCACCCCTCCAGCACTTCATTATGCAAGCGACAACAGTCGATGCTGCGCTATATCCGCCTGCTGACAGTCAGAAGACCCTTATATTGGAAGAATGTAGGAGAAATAGCATCCCACCCTCTGCTATGCGCGCAGTACGTGGCTTAGCACACAACCTTCATTAATAGAGGAATCTATCACTCAGCTCTCCGAACAACGACGACCGTCGTTGCCTCATATGAGCATGCACCGCTCTGAACATAGAAGCAGGGAGGTGGCAGACTTCCTGACATGCTATGCACCAGCTATGCTCGCCACAGCTCCTATGTGCGTGGAGGATGCCACGAAGGCCCTGCCGTAACCGGGTCACCGACCGGCCGCGTTCCGACGGGCGATCACACGCGTATAATGACCCGCGCACCCGAGATGTATTAGACCTCTTGCATTTCCCCCGCCAACCCTAGAGGGAACGTCGAATAAATTGTTAGAGCTTTGCTCGGGATCTCGTGAAGGCTGTGTCATCACACTTACGTGAAAACGCCTCTTACGCCGACGTCCTTCGTGCCGAGTGCAGTCGCGGATAATCAGACTGCGTGAGCAAGGCGTATGGCAGGTTCTGGGCTTGGCAGCGGCCACAGGCCGCCAAATATCGGAATAGACGTGCATGGCTGGCACAGCACACCCGAGGACTGAGAGTAGGGGTAACCCAGACAATGATACGAGTGATTATGATTGAAGCTGCGGTCCTAGGGCGGAACGATACATGGGCGGGCATCAACTGCGCACAGCATGAATATGCTGCGCAAGGGGCGTGCGGCCGTAGTATGGCAGGTGGGGGTGGCAGCGCGCAGCGCATCGCGCATCGATAACCATCACAAGAGAGATGGTGTCTCTCGACGGGAATGCGCGGCGACATTCGCCGTGAAGCTGCGGTGGGAGCCCGCGACAGCGTGCACATATTTCGTGGGAAGGATGTGAACCACCGCCACTGCTGCTGGGAACCGAAGACCGATGAATAGGAGGACACGATGAGTGGCGGAATGCCCTGGAACGCAACCCTCGAGCGATTCGTGATGTCATGATCAGCTGCATCTCTGTTCCTGGGCGACTTCCCTAAGCGCAAGGTGCAGATGGAACGACAGATTAGCATCGGCTGCGCGACACCCGGAGATCGCTGGCCAGCCCTCCTATTTCCTCGCAGGAGCCTTGCGTTCGCCGCGGTGAATGAAGTCGTAGCAAGTTTTGCCTGGTTCAACGCCGAGGATATCTTGAATCTGCCCAAGAGAAAGTTCGCAGAACTCGCGCATGCTCCCAACTTTGCTCATGATGTGCCGCGCGCCCTGCGCAGTCACGCCTGGGAGGGTGCGTAGAAGTTCCTCGGCTGCATGATTCGTTCCGGGTCCGCTCTCTCCGTCCTCTTCGGCGCCGACAGCGATTGCCTTCGCCGGATCCGGCTCAAAATTGTGCTGCTTCAGGTCGCTGAAAATGGCGGCCGTCGCGTACGGAGACGAAGACCAGATAATGCGCACGCGCGGGAAGGTGAGAGTGAGCAGTACAAGTTTGGCTTGAATGTTGTAAGTCGACATCGCGGTGTTCTCCATCGCAGAAGGCTTCTTTTTCTGATATTTATTCGATGGCTTTGCGTAAGACTTGATTTCCTGCACTGCCTGGGAGATGGTGAGAAACAGAAATGGACGTTAAACATGAACAGGAACGTACCTCCAGAGAGAACGATTTATTCTCCTCCCACTCTATGAGGAGGATCGGATGCTTGTAATGTGCCGACATCATCTCGCACTGGGTATATCTGCGCGAGGCACTTAGCAATAAACTGACGTAATGGAGAAACACCATCTTACAGTCGCCCGCTATTGAAACTCGACACTAAATCTGGTATACTCTTGCGTTCCACGCACATATCGGGTGTCAATACGTAGTCGCCTACTGTGAGCGTTGCCGGAACGACCAAGATACCAGCGTTATGCAGCAGCGACGGGAGCGAGGACCGGAATTCGCGCAAGTCGACGATTACCTACAGCATAGCGAATGAGTGAAAGCCTATGGCAACCACAGGTACCACGTACCCTAGGGGGCTCCGCCGTCACATCCTTGCGGCCACCCGCAATGCGTGAGCTGATGGTCCGAATGAGATTGTCGCCGCTATCCGCAGGTCGTCGCTCTTCCATAATGGGCATAAGCATAGACTGCCCCAACGTTAATGCTAGCGTGGTATCAATGCAACGGAGCAAACTCACGCCTCGTTCTTTAATTAGACGCTCGAAGGCGTCCTTCTCTCGGCGGACGTCGGTAAGGTATTTGGCTTCCTCGCAGCTGTTGTTGTACAACAGAAGGTAAACGCGCACGCCCAGCCCCGGAGTGCTTTTCTTGTAGACCTAGAATACGAACGACCTCAGCAGCGTGTTCGCATACACGCGTAGGGACCACCGACCTCGAGACGCCGCGTAAACTCCAGATTCGGCTCATACATGATCACGTAGCGGGGCTGTATTTCAGAGAGAATTGTATCGTCGCTGTCGTCCGAGTAGGCGCGGACGATGACAATCTGTTCCGGTGCCAGCATGCCGTACTCCGTGTCGAAATCGCCGTCGAGTGTGAGCAACGCCGTGGGGTCGGGCATGTCAAACATGATGTCCGGAAGCGCGCTGTCAAGTGAGTGAGCTAGACGACAGCGCGGATCCGCAAGAGTGTACATACGCAATGATGGCTTCGTCCTGCTGGTCAATCGCGGAAAGCAGTATCTCGGCCGCGCCCGTACCCCGAGTTGATGCCACAGCAGGCGCCCCTCCTCGTATCCGTCTCCGACTGGCGATCCGTGCCTCCCGTTCTCTGTCCTTCCGTTTCAATGCCTCGCTGATATCGCTGTTACTGCCGCTGGCAATTGAATTCGATGTCCCGTTGGCAGTCGACGCCGACTTCCTTTGCATGGCTTTTTTCATGGCTTGCCGCGCCAGGTAGGCACGCATCTTGTTTTCCATGAGCTTCCGGCCCTGCGCACCTGGCTCAGCGTCGGGGTCGAGCTGGTCCAAAAATTCGCGCAGAAGCTGGACAGAGCGAATAGACGAAGTCATGATAAGTACGGTGTTCGCACCAGGGTCGCCTGCTCGCCCCGGTTAGCTATCGATAATGGATCGACGAACACCCTGAACCTACGGGACGTAAGCTTGGTTTCCCGACGCATCATTTCCTCCTCGATTTCCTGGAGGGCAGCGGCGACAAGACTCCACTTCGGCAGCTCTTCTAATACAGGCTGAACGCCTTCAGGCCATTCGCGCCGTTTTGCATTTGTCGTACCACTGCCTTCTAGCTCTCGTATGGCCTCCCATTCATCCTCGTTCTCGTCTGCGACTTGCTGCAAAGGCGGGGGTGCTTTGACTTTCTGGTCGACGGTATAGCACCTGCGCTTTGCATATTGGAAGATAGCATTGGCCGCCTCCGTCATCATCCACGGCGACTGATTGTGCTTCGCGTTACCTGCGTCGTTGGTCGTGTTCGCTTCAATCAAACTGTCTAGGTATTGCTGAAAGGAGAATGCATCCTCTGTGAGTAATAGACTGCTAAAGTCAGACGAAGGACACGACGATGGAGCGGTAGACATACACCAGGAGCCGCCGAAGGGTGGATAAGTCGCTGACTAGCTGCTTCGTTCTGGGTCCAACCTTATGCCACACAGAGTCCAGCTGTCTTCTGACAATGACATCGAACGACTTGAAATATGCGTTCTCGACTTTCAAATCATCGAGGTCAAGCTGTGGAACTTGTGGGTATAGGAGAAGCCTGATATATGATCAGATACGTACCTGCGTATTCGACCGTTTGAGTTCGGATAGAGTGGTGCTCATACACTGTACAATGGCGACATGTATCTCCGACATATACTGAGTCATATCCACAGAGAGCTGCAGGACAGTCCGGTCCTTCCCAAGTGCCTCGGACACCTCTTGATGGAACCTAGGGTATACGTGAACAGTACGAAGTTGCAGTTCTTTCATGATGACTCTCAACGGCGACAAGCCACTAGTAATGTGTTCAGGTTGGTCTGTGAACGCTTTCAGGAAGCCTGTCTTATTCTTTTCGCGGTAGAGACGTGCTATGAATGCCTCGGGCGAAGTGGGATTCACCCTGCGTCGACATCAGCCACTACACCGAGGCCATGCGCTGGCACTCACCGCTCAGCATGTAATAGTATGATCCCTGTAATCAAATGGGTAGGAATATCCGCAGTCAACATGTCCACGATGAAAATCTGGGACGTGACTGAGATGAGCCCGCCCTTTTTGTACAGGTCCTGCCTATTTGTCGTCAGCAAGACCGCATACAGCGACTATTGATTCACGCACCTGTCCCTTCTGCTCGTTTCAAAGTCTACAAGCCGAAGACCGGGCTTCCTGCATCCCAATACTCCAAGCTCTTCGCCGATCGCCGAGGCCTCTTCTGGCGACGCGTTCACGAGAATTATGAGGTTTTGCGGCGAATCATAGATCTGCAAGAGCTTGCACAGAAGCCGCCTGAGGCCCAGTCCGCGCGCTATGAGCACGAGTTCGCTGGTGGACGGGTCGTGTATCTTTTCCAAGATGGACTTGTGGAACGAGAGCAGCGTAGACATCGTGACAAACAAGACTCCTGTGATAGGTTCAAGCCCGAGATGATTGTGTTGGGACTTCAATGCATTAAACAGCTGTCGTTGAATCACAAGGCATGTGGATAGGCCTTGCCGAGGAGGAAGATGTTTAGTGGTCTCTCGGGAACATGAGCGCGAGAGGCAAGACGCGGGGTTGGAGAAGCGCCCAACCGGTACTGACTTCTGCTAAGCGAAAGACTTCGCGGCACTGTACCACAACCTAGTCTTCGTTGCTTTGCTAAATAATCATAGATGTTGCGACATCCAGATCTGTACACAAAAAAGCCTCCGGAATACTACGGGATATGGGGAATACAAGTGCAAATATTATTCTGGAATCGTCGCAGCTGAACAATTCTAGCTTTCAGAGCCGATGTGCTGGCTGTATGCGGGGGCACGGTAAGCGGGGAACATGATGCGACATAGCACGTGCAGCACGTGTAGCGTATCTGAACATGCAGTACTCCAGTGTAGCACGTCCGCGCTCACGGCAGCGGCGAGACCTGTGCATGCCGGAGACCTGGGATAGGCGGCCCAAGCGCTCCCTGCGCTGCCAGTGGTCGTACGCAGCGCCGCTCGGCTGGCAACCGCTCGCAGGCTTTCTGTGGTACCGCGTTAGCCTGGCAGCTCGCGCACAAAGCTGTCGGTGGGTACCACTACGGTGAACGGCGTGAAGGTGACAGGGCGTCGTGGACGCCTGTGCCGGATGTTTGTCAGCCATATAGCGAATTTGTGGCGGGTCTCTGGCATTTCGGTCGGATCGGTGTGCGACGGTGCCGTGCAGCGACGCTGTAGAACGAATTTTGAAAGTGTTTCAATTCCCTAGAAATCTGACGATATACCACTTGAACGTGCTCTTCCTCTCTGAAGACATATCTTTGAATACTTACTTTCCTGAGCGCATAAGACCTTGGCGCGGTGTATCGTCGGCATGATCACTTTCAGTAAGTGAGCAGTCGGAGATGTACACTGTGACATGCTGGACTGCCGACTCGCGAGCATCCGATAGGACCGTCCAGTCGAGGTCCGTAGCGATCTCAACGTCGTCTGCGGCTGGAAGATACAAGGCGAGAGGCACTGTGGACGGCATGTCTCCGTTTGGTGCAGAGATGGCAGCCATGGCTGCTGCGCTGGGGTGGCGCCGAGCTCCAGGTCTAGGAAGCGTATGTGGCGGGCGACGCACGGGTCGACTGAGAGCGACCTATCTAGGTCTTGTCTGCATCGTAGTCTGAGCCGACGGATGAAAGGAAAGCGCGATGTGATCTCCCAGCGCTTGCATATCAGCTTGCAGTGCGATAGAGCGTGTCTTCGCTCCACGTATGACGGGATTGGAGGGTTAAAACAGTACATAGCTGCGATGGTTTCGATGATTGTCATGGGAAGGTGGGCAGCAAGGCTTGAAGCGCGGTTAGCCTAGGGTCGCTCTGAGGTTAGATGTGCGTGGTATGGAAACGGGTCTGGACACGCACCGATTGGGGACTCATTGTGGCGCGACGTGAGAATACAACGGCATGCCACGGAGGACTCCTACTCTGGATTATGGAGCATGCTAGTTGCCGATCACGTTTTCTGCACGGCCTTCATACACGAGGCAACCACTCGTACCCGCCCGGGAAAAGCGCCCTACTCAACCATAGAAGTGGACATCCCCATGAGAGCGCACGTTCTGCATACGCTAGTAGGTGACAGCGTCTTAGAAGAGAACGATGCCACACACTGAATACAATATACCGTGAGCCCAAGGTGCGACGTTACTTTGAAGACGGCCTGCCGTGCATAGTATCGAGATTGTCGTGACGATCACAGCGATGAGATCTTCAAGTCGCGTGTCCAGGGATCGTCCACTGTGACAGGATTTGCGTTGTGCTGTCCTTTGTTATCACAGAGTTCATTGCTACGGCCCCGTGCCCTTCCTGAGAACGGTTTAGTACAGCGAGGCGTGCGAGAGCGTGTTAGAGGCGGAACGCACTGAGGATGGAAGTTTTGGCTCTGTTACGGCACAAATGCCTCATCTTGGACAGGCTGTCGTGACTCATGAGAGCTCGCTTGAGGCAACACTCCATGACAACTGCCAGCGGAAGACCCCGTACATGGCAAGCGACTTACACGTGATAGGCTCTCCCGATCGGCGAAGTCGACGAGAAGACCCCGAAAGCATTGGCCCTCCAAGACCGAGTCTAGGCCCCAACGCGGTGGTTTCCAGGTGAAACCAGCCCAATAGGAACTTCACGCACTAGCAGCATGCGGATTGTTGTCAGGGGATGCGTTCCGCGGGGACTCACTTGGGGTGGGCGCAAATGACCGTCTTCCATAACAGCTAGTTGACGGATCAAGCGCCAGCCTCGATGGCCATCAGCGTTGTGGCGTCAAGCGCCGTTGGACCGAGTCTCGCTCGATACCGCGGCAGCCGGAGCGGTTTCATGTCGGGACCAGGGATAAGCCTTGGCGACCGCGAGGTATATCGTGAGCATGTAACTGACGCAGCCACGGCAGGCGCGGGATGGTCGCTCGGAGAGCGGTCCCGAGGAAGGAAAACGAGGGAGCGGCGAATGGTCGGACGGCGGTGGGCGCGACATCGAACGCGTGACGTCACGCAGTTGTGATGGACGGCCACGTGGGGGCCCGATTCTCGCTTCGGTCGCTTGGACGGGCTTCGCCATCGACTTCGCGGCGCGGCTTAGCGTGTCTGATAAAATTGCGCGAGGAGCGAGAAGCACGCCCCTAGACGCTGCCCGTCCCATATATCTCCCCACGCTCGCCATGCCCTCCTTCGCCGCTCACCTCGCCGCCAGTCCCGGCCCATGATCCCGTCCATGATCGACCCGGGCACGCCCACCGACTTTGGCCCCCTTCACGCGCCCACCGCCGACTACGAGCAGCCGTCCCAGGGCCACGATCGCACCGTCAGGGTGCGTGCTGCTCTGACTCGACCCGGAAAGCGATGCTGACCTCGTGTTCAGGTTATCCTCGAAGTCATCTTCATTTCCACCGCCGTCTTTGCCCTCATCATGGGTCTCCTCCTGCGGTAGGCCCTTTTAGGACCTCTCGCACGTCCCGAGACACTCACACCCTGCGCAGCCTCATGTGCCTCCGCCGCGACCACCGCCCGCTGACCGACTTCCTCAACCCACTTCCCCCGCCGCCCGGGCACATGCGGCACGACCGCGAGGCGTCGCCGCATCCCTCCCACGGGACGACCCACAGCGAGCAGATGCGCCAGACGATCTTCCTGCCGACGCTCCCCCTCACCGCGCCACAGCATCCCCCCGCAGCATATATCGTCCCCGGTGCGCCTGCGCTGTCTCTTCTGGACCCCGAGGCGCATCCGCACCCGCGCGCGTGGCGCGACCGCACACGCAAGCGCGATCCGCTGCCCGTCTACGACCTCGGCGCACCGCCAAAATACGAGGACGCGCTGCTGCACAGCCCGAGCTCGAGCGAGGCATCGTCGAGCAGCCGGCCGCATGGCGGCTCGCCGCACCCGGGCCTGCGGCGAAGCGTCAGCATGTAGTGGGGGCTGGGCGGGAACTTGCCTGGGCGAAGCATGGGACGTTGGGAGAGGGCACACAGTTCCCATAGTTGGTGCGCCTCGTCGACCTGTTGTCTTCCTCCATTCGTCGTGTGACCGTCTTCCTTTGCAGGTGGTGAAACCCGATACCCGGCAGGAGGAATGCTATACCCGCGTTGTGCAAACACACGCTTTCGTTCTTTCTGCTCTGCGGGGCAGAGCCAGGCCGATTTCGGGCGCCTATACCGACACTGGGCGCGTGCGTACAGCAAAGCGCGGAGTCACCCCCGCGGCGCAGCTCATGCTTCCCCGATACCTGTCTCCGCGCGAAGCCCATCGGTGCGTAGCTCAGGCTGGCCTTTGCGGCCTTACTAGAAGCGTCTTCTAGCCCTCATGGTCACGGACACTCATAGCCGACACCGTAGCAGACGCATATAGCGGACCTTTGGCAATGCTAGGGAGTTCTGCCCAGCCCTTCTGTCGCGCGGATGGACGGCGCATCCTTCTGGGGCTGCTCCCTGGCGCGGACAATAGGAAGGTTTCTTCGCGCCTTCGGCGTGACCGTGACGACGGTATTCGCGCAAAGCTGGTTAGCATGGCTGGTCACCATGGCGGGCGTACGCAGGGCCAGGGTCGGTAGATGCTAAAATGCTCCGCGTAGCTCTTAGTACAGTTGGACCAAGCTAGAGTATCCACAGCACATTGTAGTAGACCGTCGTGCTATCTTATCATCCCGCGAGCCGTGATCGGATCTGATCTAGGGGCGGGACGACCGAGACACTGACAGCAGCAGCCCGCGCAAGCCCCACACGTTCGGCCATCTCTGCTCTGCATCTTTACGTCCTCACTTACCGCCGTGCTGAAAGCATCCTGCACGAGTCTGTGGATACCCATGCAATCTGCCCAAGCACCGCCTTGCACCCTCACTCTCAGGCGCTCCTCCTGAGCCTCTCGCGCGGCCTCTAGCCATTCTCGCAAGCTCGAGAAGACGATCCATGCAGCGCCCCGACTGGCCTCCTCGTGACCTTTGCGTTCGTCCTGCACGCAGGAAGGACGGCCCCAGCGGCCTAAACGAACGACCGGGAGGACGAAAATAACCACCTGGGAACGCATGATGGGCGATGACCTCAACGGGTGCACTCCCCGCAGTCGCCTCGAGGCTGCGCCGTCGCACATAAAACCTTGCCCACCGCCTTCCACTCCCCGGACTGACCGATTCCTCCTTCGTATACCCCCATCTCCTCTACCCCGACCACCGCTCACGACCGCACGAACGGCGACGACCAGGCACCGGGACTAGACGCTGCCGATCGACGAGGGACACTAGATTTTAGCGGCAAAGTCCGAGTATATCAGGCCGACTGCGTGCGTGCTCTTCTCTTTCTCACCTGTTGTTCTCTTTCGCCCCAGGCGACCTCACACTCGTTTATCTTGCCGCAGACTCTACGAACAAGATGAAGACACTCCGCTCCTTTGCGCCGCTGGCGGCGGCGCTCGCGTCGGGCGCGCTCGCGGCGAACTTCAGCCTGGTGCAGGACTACTCGGGGAGCGGCTTCTTCGACGGGTGGGACTTTTATGGCAACTACGACAACCTGACGAACGGGGACGTGGTGTACGTGAACGCCACGAACGCGACGAACCTCGCGTATGTCGACGCGGGCGGACAGGCGATCATCAAGGTCGACAACACGTCGTTCGTGCCGTACAACGAGAAGCGGAACAGCGTGCGGATCACGACGCGCGACTACTTCAACGTGGGCACGGTGTGGGTCGCGGACGTCGCGCACCTGCCGTTCGGGTGCTCCGTCTGGCCGAGCATCTGGACGAAGGGCAACGCGTGGCCGCAGAACGGCGAGATCGACATCATCGAGGGCGTGAACCTCGTCACCGCGAACCAGATGGCGCTCCACACGCAGCCCGGGTGCACCGCCGCGAGTGGCACCGACGAGACCGGCTCGGCGGGCCCCGCGGACTGCGGCACGACCGCCGGGTGCACCGTCGTCGAGACCAAGCCGGGCAGCTACGGACAGACCTTTGCGGACAACGGCGGCGGCGTCTGGGCGACGCAGTTTGACGCCTCCGGCATCTTGTGCGTTCCGCCAGCTTTGAAGTTCTGACGAGCCTCTGAAGCGATTGTTCTCTCCAGCATCTGGTTCTGGCCGCGCAGCGCGGTCCCGCCGTCGGTCACGACCGCGACGGATTCAATCGACATTTCCTCCTGGGGCCCGCCCTCCGCAGCGTGGCCCGCAAGCTCGTGCAATATCCCCCAGTTCTTCGGCGCGCAGCAGCTTGTGGTCGACATCACGCTTTGCGGCGACTGGTGCGTTCTCCCGTTTCTCTCATGCGACGTCTGGCGAACTCACGTTCGTCTCCAGGGCCGGTGTCCCGTCGATCTACTCCGCAACGTGCGGCGACGCTGCACCCAACGCCTGCGTACGTCCTCCCTCCGCCCCTTCTGTTCCTCCGCCTGGCTTGCTGACCCAGCGCGCGCCCACGACAGTACCTCGACAACGTCATCAACAACGGCACGGCGCAGTACGCGAACGCGTACTTTGCGATCAACTACATCCGCGCCTACGCCGTGAACAGCAGCGTCGTCGTCGACGCGAGCGGCTCCCCCGCGACGTCGGGCGTGCCCACCGCCACCGGCTCGGGCTCGGGCGCGTCGGGCCCCGGCGCAACTGGCAGCGCGGGCTCGGACGGCGCGAGCTCGGGCGCCGCGCGCATGGTGCCTGCGGCGTGGCTCGCGCTCGGTGCGGGTGCGCTTGGGTTGCTGAGCGCAGTGGCGTTGTAAGATGATCTCTTTCGTTTTGGTGGTGGGAACTAGCCGCAGTCGTGGGCTGGACTTTTGAATTGTATACCTGTATAGACCCTGTTAGATAATCCTCGGCTGTAATGGACCTGGACGCTGCTGTGTATGCGATGGCGCTCCTTATGTGCTCGGCTCGTGGTTTGCTGCTGCGTCGTCCGAGAGTCCCTTGAGGGGCATTCTCCAGACTACAGCTATACGCTCGTGAGCGATACCATAACAAGTACGGACGCTCAGTACCACAAGAGGTAACAAAGACCGAACCCGATTTCTTGTCCAAGAAACGGTCGGTAAGGAATCGTCTGTCTTTCGATATCCCACTTGATCAATCCTGGAGATCATTCTATACAAGCTGAATTCCTCGGTTCGCCAATTATCACGTTATGATACAGATATCTGCCATCTCCTCCGGCTAATGCACAATGCTAGGTATGAGTACACGACTGTGAGGCGGGACTGTGGGGTATCACGGGATGCCGAGCTCATTGCGAGGGGTCGTTGAGGTTCTGCTGGGCCTGGCCCTTGTCATGACGGATGTTACCTGGCAGCAAACGCGTCAGCACGTCCATCTCAGGCTATACAAACAGCGCTGCGTACCAGCTGTCTCCTGCTGGCGGTCGCCCTTGACGGCGCCGAGCACGGCGTCCTTCTTGCCCGAGAGGCGGTCGACGGCGCCCTCGGCGTAGTTCTTCGCCTGGGCGGCCTTGTACTCGGCCTCGCCCTGCGCATGCTCGTCGCGCCCGGACTGCTGCCACGACTCGGAGCGGGTCAGGTTGCCGACCATCTCGACGATGTTGCCCTTCGTCGAGTGGAACTGGCCCGTGGTCTTGCTGTAGGGCGACGCGTCAGGACGCGACGGTCACAGAGAGAGAAATGGGAGAGGACGTACTTGGGCTCGTTGTTGTTGTTGGTGGAAGACATCGTGAAGAGGGTTGGTGAGTTGGTAGTTGTCTGGGTTGTGTTTCGCTGAGTGTGGTGGTTGTGGACGTTGTGCTGGAGAGTGAGGGCGGCACAGGCGGTAGTTATATACCGCGACGCGAGCAGGTGACGTCGTCAGGACGTCCAGGGGCGCGGGCAGCTCTCAGCCGCGCGCCGACCTCCCTGACGTCACGGTGGCGTGGTGGCGCACGGGAGGCGCCGTTCGCAAGAAGGAGACGGGGACGTCGCGCAGAAGGTCCGACGTCCGACGCTGCGCTCCACAGCATCGCAAAGTGGAGCCGGACCCCGGCGCGCGCACATGATTTGTCCTTGTTGAAGGACGCGACGAGTCTAGTGGATGCTGAAACGAGAGACGGAGAAATGACGCGTATGACGACACCTAGAAATACAGGCTGAGATCTGCAGCACGCGTGTCAGCAGGGCAAAAGGCATCAAAGGCCTCTCAGCCAGACTCACAAAGAGAGACGCATGTTGATACACAGAAAGAAGGAAGAAACCAGAGCGTGACACTATTGCGTCGCCTCGTCATACCGGGGCGGCCGGCCCACATCGTCACCGTACGCCGGGAGAGCCTCGATGTCGAGGGTCCGCCCCTCGGCAACACTCCCGAATCGGACGTGCGCGCGCGGCGGGAGGTGCACGACGTCCGGGGCGGTTGCAGGCGCCCAAGGCGGCGGGCGAGCGCTTCCGGGCCATGGGAGCGGCTCGGCGTGGTGGCGGTGCAGCATGCGCACGAGGCGTACAGACCAGTGAGGGCGCGGCGCACGCTGCGTGCAGCTGCGCGCCGGACGTGCACCAGATTCGTTGGACGGGCCAGAGCGCAGTGCCTCGCAGAGGGCGGCACGCCACGGCTTGCCGCGGCGCCGGAGGACGAGGCATCTTGGGGGGCGTGCGTGTCAGATCGGGCTGATTGTTGTGAGACCTGGGGCTTACTTGATGCAAGGCGAGAGCAGCACGAGCACGCCGACGACGATCGTGACGACGACGAGCGCGAGACCGGCCGTGTGCTGCACGGTGCGAGAGGCGTTAGCGCACGGGGGGTGCTGGCGGCGCCACCGTGAGACGTGTGCGTACCCTCGAGCCGCCGCCCGCGCTGCGCTGCGCGTCGTCGATGATGAGGACCGAGACGAGGTCGCTCTCGAAGCAGAACACCATCGGCGCGCGTCGCGGTAGGAGGCAGAGGGGCGGCGCTGTTATCGATGGCGCACACGTCCTGCCCGTGCTTTCGCACGCGTGCCTTTGCGCGGGGGCCTGCCACGCCGCGGGCTTATGTACCGAGACATGCCCCTTGGCTGATAGGGTTTGCTGTTCGCCGAGCCCCCGTGGGAACGGCGCCGCCCGCTTCGGGCAGCGGAGAGCAGACGGGCTCGCGTGGGCCTTTTGCGCCCGTCACGGGACGCAGAGCGTATTGAACACCCCCACACGCTGCCAACAAAACGCTCCTGCCCGCTGGGCCAGCCTGTGCACCGACGAATGCTGGTGGGAGCCGACACAAGGTGCGCGGACGTCTGATCCTCGGCCCGACGGGCTTGGGGCGGACGAACCGCGGCGCTGGCGCGCTCCAGATGCTAATCTGCCTCGCGGACGAGGTGCATGTGAATGCGCCTCCGAGTATCCCACGGCAATCCCACGCCCTCTGCGTCGGGCCTACGGCATCGGAGAGAGCTTCTCGTTTCCCCCTTGAGGCGCCCCGAGTCGGCAGGATTCGACAGAGAGCGCGGCCGCGGCCGTTCGAGGTCGGGCAGCTGGTGCCCACTGATGCATCACCGCGCGTCCCTTGGTTAGGGCGTCGGTGATTCCCGGAGGCTTCGTGGCGTCCGCACGTGATGCCGGCCGCGAAGCGCGCAACCGTTGCTCCTACCACGTAGCCCCCATATGTTGCTTGGTGCACATAGCTCATCTTCTGACAGAGCAATTGGACGTACTATGACAGATTGCCTCAATATTTTAGACCTTAGTAGGCAGTGGCGTCGTGGGGACTGGCGAAAGCTCACCAGAATAGAGGGGGGGGGACATCAGGTAGCCTTTATGGACGAGAGATAACGCGGAGCACGGCCAACATGGTAAGCCTTTTGTTGTTGATGTGCTGTACAGCCTAAGTGATAGTTATTATCAGTGCGCCGCGTTGTTTTGACAGGCTGTCAATGGCGTGGGTTTGGTCGCGGGAGCCAGCCTGAAGCTACTTCAGGCAAGGCTTTTTTACGTAAATATTGCTATTGACCTTCAACAGCCTAGAGGCGACATACCTGAGTCAACGAGACAATGAGCACCCAGACTGCGCCAGGAAACGCACTCGAAACCGCACATTTCTTTGAGGAGCGCGTACACCACGGACCACTATTCGAGCGGAGAGGTGAGTTTCGAGCTCACTGGTCAGCTATTTCGGCCACTCTCGTCGGGCGACAAATACGAAGCGCAAAGACGGCTTCCGGAAGGGCCAACAGATAGGGCACTGCACGATTCCTGTGCACGTGTCCCGCAACTGTATCGACGCGTCGGCCGAGCGTCATTGCACCGCTGATGCGCACGCCCAAAAGAGGTTGATGAAGTGATCCCGTGGCACGTCAGAGGCGGCTTGCATGGAAGGGAAGCACAGGGTTCCTGCCCGTTTAGAGTATGCGTCTGCCTGGGATTTGCAGATGCATGGAAGGGAAGCCGAGGGGCGTAGCATGATACGCCCTGCTATGACACAGCATCACGGCCGTGCGCCAGCCCCGGCTCAGGCGCATACACCTATATAAACACTGCTCAGCTGCACCAGTCCTCCCCATCCCGACACTCTACCAGCCATGGCCGAACCCACCACGAACTCGTGAGTCCCCCCGCTGCCGCTCTCCGCCCCGCCAGCACCGACGCTTGCCCGTAGCGCTGCTCCCGCTCCCCAAGGCCAAGATGACGGCGCGCACCACCAGGCCATCCTTGCACAGAACCCCCACGAGGGCATCCGCTGGGTCGTCGCCAACCGCGCATGCATGCCGCGCCGCACGTGCCCTCCGGGCTGCCGCCGCTGGCCAGGCCACTGCTGTGAGTGTCCCCTGCTGTGCGTGTGCGAGCCGTCCACTTAGGTGTCAATCGTGCAGGCCCATGGTGAGCCGCTCGCACGCCCCGCGAAAGCGTTGAACGAACCATGTACTATCTGGATGGAATCACAATGACCATGGCTATTCAACGTCTGCGATGGACGACGGCTCGTGTAACCACCAGCGGGGCGGTCAGATCCAGGGAAAAATGTCACCGTGTCTGCTTGAGCGCTCTTTGTTTTCGTTGGCGAGATATCGTCCGCGCGATTCTACGGCGCATACACCCCTCGAGTTGCAGGTGCGCACACTCCTAGTCCACACCTGATCATATCCTCAAGAGAAGACAACATGCCCGCACTGCATTATCCTCGGCAGCGCGAACACCATCGTGAAAGCAGCATCGGCATTGTCGTCCAGTGGATGTAATGATACATCGTGAGATAAACAGGAGATCGAATCGCAGCATGACTCTGTAGAGCCAAGTAGCATCACGTATAACGTATACGGCGGTGTCCGCCGAGTCCTCGACCACTAATCATAGCGAGGCCAACGGCAGAGAGAAGGCGCCGCTTGCAGCTGACCTCGGCGGCCGCACACAGGCTCGCAGCTTCGACACATCGCGGGACATCCGCGGGTTGCAGCGGTCCTGGGCCCGCGGCCTGACGCCGCAGGGCGCACACCCTACTCCGCACGATGCGCATCATACCGCGGCAGCTTCGGCTCTGCATCGTACGGCGGCGGTGCGCCATGCGCGGGCGGGACGACCGCCGCGAGGAGGTCGTCCTCGGCCGGAGACCCATGAACGGACCAGCGGCGGACGTGTGCGGCGGGCGGTGCTTCCAGGACGACCTCATCCTGGGACGGAGAAGAGGCGCAATTTGCAGGAGGGGCGCTGCGGCGCGCCCTGCGTGCGCTAGGGTGTGTGTCAGTCTCTGTGTCTGTGTCGAAGAGAGGAGGGTGCGCACACGAGAGAACAGAGAACGAGGAGCAGCGCAAACCCTGCAACGAGGGGTATTGTGACGTGTAGAGTAGCCTGTGGAGGGAGCATGAGAGGCCTGTAGGCAATTGCTCGAGATGGATGACCCACGGACGATTCAGCGCTGTCCGGGGCGCGTCTGAACGTGTTAGGGACAGCGGGCATGGCGGTTACATTGAGAAGCGCAAGAGCTGTACAGCGAGTGGTGCACCCTCTGATATAGTACGAGCAGGAGCAGCCTCGCCGAGCCTTGGACGCGGTCCCGACTGCCTGGACGGACGCGATGACGCACCGCGTGCCGGGCGGCATGCCGCGTCTTGGGCCTGTTGGCGAAGGACGGCCAAGGGCCTCGCGTGCAAGTAGGTCGAGTACGCAGTACTGCGCAGCACGCGCGGCGCTCGCGCTCAGGAGGAGTGAGCTTGAACACAGAGGCCAAGACTCCGTCTTTGTGTTGCAACTGTTCGATGATTTTTCAGTCCTAGGATATAATATTACGTATGGATATAACGCGTGCAACAGATTCATGTTATGCAGTAGCAAACCAATCGATGGAAACAGAGACGGCTGTCTTGTTACTTTTTGCGTCTACGTCGGGGCGGGACAAGGAATCCTCGTGGCGCTTTTGATCGGCCACGCTCCGCCTCCGGCACTCACGTGCTCATCCATTGACGCGCGTCCGTCGTTGAAGCATCTTGGCAGAGCTTGCAGTGACCGTCATCTCCCTCGAATGCTATGTCTGCTCTCTCGTCAGAGGAATAGGGTGAGTACTGTGTTAGTAGCACCATTATGCATATTTGATGAGCAAATACAGGATATATGATTATCTGTGTATCAGTAGTATACGATGACTGCGGCAATATCCAATCTGATAAGTGCATAGCAATCCACTGCATTCATGAGCATTTTCACCTATATGCAAAGCAAAGACTACTCACGTCATCCCTCAGAGTATCTTAGAGCGTATCCCGGTATCTGGGCGGTTTCGACTCTGCGTCGTATGCAGGAAGCGGTGGTGCGTCGGGTGGCACGCCACCCTCGAGCATGATATCCTCGTACACCGGACCCTGCCCAGACGGATAATCGTGCACGTGTGCCTGCGGGGGCGTGCGGGAGTATCAGGTCCGCGGGGAGGTGGTTGCAGCGGTATCAAAGACAGTGGACCTGGGGCGCCGTGCCTGCGGACAAGGTTCTCGCGGGCAAGCCTGCAAAGCCGATGGCAAACACGAAGGGAAGGGTAGTCTGAGGCGCACAGGTATGTAGAGATGAATACGGTGATGACAACGACCCCCGCGACGAAACCAATTGTTAGGACGCCCTGTGTACGTTCTGCCTACCCGTACGACGAGAAGGAGCAAATTACGCACCGCTGGCACTTGGTCGCGCTTGGAAAAGTTGATGTACTGGTGGCATCGGTACTATGGTGGTTGCGACGCCTCGTGAAGTGGTGAGCTTTAAGGTGGATGCCCTTCGGCCCAGCTCAAGGTTGCGGAGAGCGGGGGCATTCCTCCTCTGCGTCCGCACCGAGGCCCTGCTCTGGAGGGGCCTATGGCTCATGCACTGCCACGCCTAGGGCCGGCTAGCGTATGCCTGCAAAGCGCGAGCGAGGTTTTGCCAGCACGAGCAGAGACCAGAGGCGGCTTCTTCGTCCCAGGTCGGCTGGTATCTTGGAGGCCTCGTCTGAGCTGCCAAAGCTGGTCCGCCCAAGACGTAGTTGTGCGTCCATGTATTCATCAACGCACGATTGTGGTGTCAACTTGGTTAAACCTAGTTCATGCTCCGGAATGCAACCGAGCCGGTTGGCTCGAGACCGGGACTTGCCTTGTTGCGATGTCCACTTGTAGCGAAATCTCTTCCGTCGTGGTTTGCAGGTCTCTACTTCCTTCCTACCTGAGCTATACAGTATACAGGATGCAGACACTTATGTGCCACCTAGTACCCCTCACACCGATGCGGCGGGTGTTAATTCTGTTCATACATGGCCAGGGGTTCAACTGACATAGCTAGACAAGTAACCGGCCAACCGATCGTGACAAAATATTGGTAACCACCACCATTTGTGGTTGGACCTCGAAGAACATCCCATTCGTCTACAATACATGCTCTCGAGAGGGTGTGCGCGAAGTGTCCAGCACCTGCAGATAGATAGTGATACGATAGTAAGGAATGTGTGTCATACACAGTCGTGAGTGCTTTCGTTTGAACGACAAGGACGGAGGTTATGAATATCGCCGTGAGGTCGGCCCAGGTCCTGGTGACACAGAGCGAAGGAGGGCCTCGGACGATGGAGTGCTCAGCTGGCCCGCAGACGAAGGAATATCCCAGAAGCGGTCGATGAAATCCACTGGCGAGGGTGTGGCGACGACATCGCCCTGCAGGGACCGCATCGTCATACGCGCATCGGAGCGTGCAGCGAGATGTGCACGCTGCAGGTCTTTGACTACTGTGATCGCAGCACGACTGTCAACGGGCGATGCGCCCGGCGCCAGGTTCACGCTATCAGTGCTCGAGTACGCCGCGGGTTCAGCAAACGGATTCCGGATGTAGCGTTCTTCGGGCGTCTCGAGCGGGACCATGCTCACCGAGTCGGCGTACGAGCTACGGTTGGAATGTTCGGCGCCACCGGGGTCCTCAGTGCTCGCGCTCTGCACGCGTATAACGGGCACGGATGGGAAGCGAGGGCATCCCCAGTCCGGAGACACAATCGAAGACGTGGATCCGTTGATGAGGTGTGTCGTACTGCGCGGAGTGTCGCTGAGAGGATATGAATCGTGCGCGCGCGCGTCAAATGGAGGTGTCCCGAGTATGCTCGGATAACTGGGCGGTGTTGCACAGAAGGGGTCGTCGGAGACTTGAACCATTGCCATCCCGCTTGAGCGTCCGCGACGGAGCGTGGGGCTGGAAGTTGCAGTGATTGAACAAAGCTTGCGGCCCGGCGCTACGGCGCTTCCAGAACATCTCCTCTGACGCGTACGAAGCACGAGTCTCCCTCTCGCGGCGGCACCAGGACACCAGGAGAAGGATGCCCGCAAGCAGTGCTAGGCCGCCGACCGAGCCCGTGGTGCCTGCAATGATTGCGGTGCGTGAAACTGCTCTGCAGATGCGCAGGGACGTGTGTCGATCAGTCGACCCTCCGTGCTACGGGCGCGCATCACGCACCTCGTCGAGTTGGCGATGTCTCCAGCTGCATGAGCGGGTGATAGACTGGTGGCACTGCTCGAGGGCGATGTCCCGATAGACTCGGACGCCTCGGGCTGGACCGTCGGCAAGACGTTTGGTATCGGGGACGACGAAGCTGGTACCCCGACAGCACCCCAAGGATTTGGAAATCCTGTCGCGCTTAGGGATGTAGAAAGTGTGGAACTGCCTGTATATGCAGATGGTCGGTCCCAGCTGGAGGGGATATTGAGATAGAACTAGCGGAGACGGGAGTTGAGGTGTTGCTGAAGGAAGGTTGGCAACGAGATAGCTGGGAAGGTGATACCGTAGATGCGAATGAAGCTGATGCAGAGATAGACGAGGCACTACTTCCATAGGTTGATCTAGTTACGCACGCATGGGTTGGATGCGAGAGTGAAATTAGAGGGAAGAGCTCACCTAGGAAAACCGCTTAGCGAAGACGATTGCTGGGTCGGGAGTGGATTCGAAGCGGCTCTAGAAGAGGTCGATACATACTCGGATGCTCCCGCGGAAGTAGACAAAGCAATAGATGACGAGCTGCTGGGGGTCGCGAAGAGGTTTGTTTGCAAATTATCTCGCCTGAGCGAGGCCTTGTCGCAATATTGTTTGTTTGTAGGTGACTCGGACCCGACGGTGTGTGGGCTTGATGCTCTTTTCGAAGCATTCCCGGATGTTCCTTCGCCTCCAGTCGCGCCAGGAGGATGTTCACTCTCGCTGCTCTCTTTCAAATATCGGTGTAGGAGATGAAACCGTGCAGGATGCACGTCACTTTGCATTCTCAGCATCTGCTTTACGAGTAAGGAAAGGGCAGAAATCACGGTAGTCGGGATACGCACCCAATTGCAACACCAAAAGAGACGGTAAAATGGATCATAAGGCCTGCCTAGGAGCAGAAAGAGTGAGGTAGGGGAGTGAGGAAGGGCTGCCCAAGCGGCTGTCAGACGAATCGACATTCCCTTTTCATTGGCGATATCGCTTGATGGCCTTACATGCGTCAGGCCTCAGGTGAAACGGCATCTGGAGCAGTATGGTCAGGAAGTTCGTGAGGATCAAAAGATGATGTCGTCGTTGAGATCCGCGTCCACTGAGATGATACAGACTTCTTTGGTTCGCCTACGGGTAGTTCAGCACTCGCAAGGGATCACCATCCTTCTTGGGGAGAGGCTGAGTTTGGCGATGAAGCTCAAACGAGGCGACCCGAGGGTTAAGATGCCGGTATGTCCTCCAGGTGCATGACTGGTTATATGAGCATGTATAAAGTACGCCGTATTGAAATTCCATGTGCATGCTCTTGATGCGGTAGAGCCGACTCCAGCAACAGAGTTCATACGATCCTATGTGCTTCCCATCAGTCAAACCCACCGAAGTGAAGCTGTAATTGCGTTTGACAACGACGATCGGCAGAGCATATTGTAGGAAAAGCGCATCGAAGGAGGGGTGTTCCTTTGACAAAGACAGTCGTGGGTGAGCTTACCAGATTGTCTTCGTATAGATGGAAGGTCTCTTTTTTTTTTTTTTTTTTACTATTGATTTGTCTTTCTTGTAAGATGGTCAGGTCTCCTTGCCTTAGCTCGGCGAACTTTGGGTTGTCGGAGACAGTATGTATACGCTGCTACGCATGGTATACCCGCAGCTGTGAGAGAAGATGTCGGCTTCGAGGCCTGGTGCAAGGTGCAGGTCGAGGATGGAGCAGAACCATAACGGTGCCTCGCGGATGCACCTGGACATGGCGTCTATCAGTTGATGCGCCATTTGCCAATCTGGGACAAACCACGGAAGCGTCAGGCGGGTTCCAAGTCCGCGTTTGAATCTTTTGCAGTGCCGTCATGTTGAACTTGAATCTCAGGCTGAATCGACGATAGCAAAAAACAGGTACAGTGCCAATTAAAGCTCCTTTGCCTGAGTGCAATTGGCCCACATATTGCGGCAATGACCACGCATCTACGCGGCTTTTTCCAATACGACATCGCGGCCTTTACTACATTGGACGGTCCTTTCATCGAGATACGAGAGCCAACCTTCGGACTATCTCTTGTCACATTTCAACGGTGAGTGTTGAATTTCGCTCTGTTAGGAGTATCTCCCTCTGCGCGATTCAAGCTATGCAGGTCTAACGCCAAGTACCTCCTTATCCGTCCATAGCCGAGTACAACTCTCATTCATAAGCAAGGATTCAGGCGCGCAGAACCTGCAGAATATTGAAGCAGCTTGTGATGCCTACCGGTTTTATCGGAATTGAGTCCTTTACAGAAGCAGCGCGGCGACTTCCACAGCCGATAGCTTACGGAGGCACAAAACACAACGCGGTATTTTGAATGCCATGTCGACGGTCATCACGGATAAGTACTGTCACAGCCAAGAGATTTTGCTCGGAAATACATCACTATGGGCTTGACATGCCCCCAGGTATCACCTCTGTCGCTGTAGTGCGTAAGACACTGAAACAACTTCGCCGAACTGCGTCGCCGAAGGTACCGTGTAGAACTTGGCTACAAGAGTATAAGAGGGACTACGCCGTCGCACTCGTCTTTCTTTTTCTCATCGTGCCTTTACATATCCTAAGGGCTTACAGCGACACCTCTATAGCTGGTACGTCTTAGCGAGACTTAGACCCGCTCGTGCACTCATTCGCGATCTAGATCATGGCGACTAAACTTGCAAGGGTTGGAGACGTCAGTAACAAGACATTCGATTATGTTATTATTGGTGAGCAGATTCTTAGGAAGACAGGGCGTGAGCCTACTGACGATGACTAGGTGGCGGTGTAAGTAGCCAAACAAGGTTTGAACGCTGCAGTCTATTTTAGTTCTCACCACAATTCCGTAGACTGCGGGATGTGTCGTAGCAGGTCGGCTGTCTGAAGATGCGAACGTCTCTGTTCTGGTTCTGGAAGCAGGACCGCCCATCTGGACGACCCCATGCTGCGTACGCACCACCGTTCTCTTCGGCGAGCCGAGTGTCTAAACCATATCGCATGAACTCGCAGGCAACCCAGGTGCCTTTCTGAAGCCGCTCTTAGATGCAGAGTATGACTACCAGTATGCGACGGTGCCACAGACGGAGCTACGCGGTCAAAGTGTCATGTTTTCGCGGTAGGTCTCTCTCGCGCTGCTTTGCAAAGACAACGTCTAACTCCTCAGGCTTATCTCTTCAGGGGTCGCGGCCTAGGTGGAACATCATTGATCAACTGGATGATCTGGACCGTGCCACAACGCGAGGAAATCGAAGGTACTAGTGTCATCTTTGCGTGCGCAAAACGACATTTCGGAGCTGACCGCGGACATACAGCGATTGGAAAGCTAGGAAACGATGGGTGGAATTGGGAAAACTTCACAAGTACCAGAGGAAGGTACAAAGGTAAAGTCACCCGAGGAGTTGCGCTAGCCTGCCTCTGAGTCATGGTGCCAGCTTTCATCCCCCGCCTTTTCACCACTCGGACAAATCGAAAAGATTGTATGACTCCACTGCCGTCGGGCATGAGGGTAGGTGCTCTCGCGCACGTCCTTCAGAATATAGCTCAGAGTCTGGCAGGCCCCGTTCCGCTCATCGTTGCTCGCGATTGTTGCGGCGCAGAGACACTCTGGGAACAGGTCCGCACACTCCCGCTTCGCCGTAGCTGATCTCATTCCGTTCGTTCACCGCAGAGCCTTGCAAAGTATGGTGTGAAACCCATTAGTACTAGTGTAAGTCATCCTGCGCACGCCGATGTTGATTGCACTAACGTCTGAAGCGTACAATAGTTGAGCGGACAGGTCTGTGTCGCATACTGTGTATATGCAATTCTCGACTGAAGAAAGCCCAGGTCGCGGGCTCGTACAAGAACGTGTCTAACATCGACCCTACAACGCAAGAACGTGTCAACGCCGCCGCGGTCCGTAAGGCATCCATGCACGGCTTACAGTTTCGTTAACGGCGCACTAGGCGTATCTTACCCCCGCGCTCGACAAGCCGAACCTGAAGGTCCTCACCGATGCGTACGTTCAGAAGATTCTGACTCAAAACTACGGCGAAGGTGTCACTGCCTCTGGAGTGGAGTTCGAATACGACGGATCTGCGCACAAGGTGTTCGCAAGGAAGGAAGTCATCCTGTGTGCTGGGTACATGTTCCTCGTGCACAAGTCTGAATTCTGTGCGACTCACGTTTTAACTTTAGGACGGTCAAATCTCCTCAGATTCTAGAGCTTAGCGGTATCGGCGATCCGAAGATCCTGGAGCCTCTGGGTATCGATGTCAAAGTAGACTTGCCCACGGTCGGAACCAACGTCCAAGAGCATGTTGTGATGGGGATAAACAGGTGGAGTAAGTGATCTAGTTCCCCGCGAACGAAGCGCAGCTGATCCCTCGTTTTAGAGCTGAAAGAAGACCAGAACATAATCACCAGCGGCATGCTCGAGGATCCAGAGCAAGCAGAGAAACTTCGGCTCAGTCTGTGAGTAGTATGTTTGTTGCGATTAACCTCCCCTTAACCATCCGGTCGTGGGAAGTGGGCCTCAGGACGCCATCCAAATGGTTGTCAATAGCCTCTCGTTCGTGCCCATTCAGGCCGCTAGCGATCGCGCGGACGCTCTCGTCCGCAAGCAGGAGGAGAAGCACGCGCGCAACTCAGGCACATACCCTCCCGGCCTCAAAGAGCAGCACGACGTGCAGCTACAGTTGCTCGCGGATCCCAGTGTACCTGATTTCGAGGTCTTGTTTTTCCCGTTCATGTTCAACTTCTTCCCAAATCCGGAGCCTAACAAGCCCTACCTCAACCTACTACCGATTCTCGCGCGCCCGTTCAGCCGCGGTACCATCGTGAGTCCCTCAACCGTGGCCCTGGATTTCGGTTGATGACCGTGAACGCAGCACATAGCTTCGCCGATCCGAAAGCCAGCCCTGCCATTGACCCGTGCTATTTTGACGAGGAGATAGACCTCGACCTGCTGGTTGACGCTGTTAAGTTTGCACGCAAGCTTACCCAGACCGAACCGCTCAGCAATATCATCGAGAGAGAGGAGCTGCCTGGCCCGGATGTGCAGACCGATGAGCAAATCTATGGTGTGTCCGTAAACAATCCCACAGGTTAGCTCAAGCTGACCGCAATTCATGCATAGAATACGTGCGAAGCTACGCTGGATCCTCCTGGCGTAAGTAACCGTGTTATCCCGAGATGTGCTCACAGTCTGACCGAGGGGCTTCTAGACACTTGCGGGAGCAACTCTATGCTGCCCAGAGACAAGGGCGGAGTGGTTGACAGCAACTTCAAGGTATACGGAACACATAATTTGCGAGTCGTTGACTTGTCTGTTTTGCCTCTTCACACCGCTGTTCATCCGCAAGGTGAGAGCGGTTCGGAAGTCAGTCTACTGCAATTGCTCATGCCAAGCTCGCAGCTACGGTCTATACTCTAGCGGAGATGGGTGAGCGAATACTTCCATCATTCAAACAAGTCTCCTTAACTTCTCCACAGCCTGCGATATCATTCGAGCTCGCCGTCCTTAAAGCTCGAGGGGTCACTGAGGTGGCTGGACCCCGAGAACTGCTCACCGTCTTCAAGCTGGCGCTACGTACACGTGGATACCGCGTGAGGTTTGGATTATATCACCCTTGGGCTCTGCCTACTTCTTGCTCGGTGTACTGTACGAACATCGCGATGTGCGACTCTGTTGCCTGAACCTATCTGATTTTCTACACCCATCCCGCCTGGCGTGAGGAAGAACCTCCTTCCGTCTGTTACACGTACGTCACTCGGTATAACCTCGCATTATCCGCATCATCGGCTTTCTGCTTGTCTGATCAGGCCCCCACCATGCGATATGGCAGAGGCCCAAGCGAATGGTCAGCTTCGAAGCGGGTGGGTGAGACGCGCTTCGAACGCTGCATCACGTTCACTGCGCTCTCTCCTATCTTCTCCTGATATGTCTCGCGCTGCTGCCAACGACGCCGTTCGTGCAGGACAGGAAGTCCATCCCAGCAGCAGCGACGCGAACATGGCGCTGCACAGGCAACACAAGTCCAAGGAGGCAAGACTACTGCTGCACGTTCGCAAGCAAGTGGTCAGCACCGTTTGGCACCAGTGAAAGCACTGTCGCCTTCATCTTCACCTGGCATCCCCGACAGTCTGTTCTACGCGGAGGACTTCATGATCGGGGCGGGTATGGTCGTCCTGCAACCCGAGACCGCGAAGGTCGTTGTTGTCTTTGACACGGAGCGCAAGATATGGTTCTTGCCAAAGGGGCGCAAGGATGTGGGGGAGAGCTTGGAGCAGGCCGCGTTGCGGAGGCATATGAGGAGGTGCGTCCTGGTCCTATGTATTGGCGACTCAAAAGTAATCTCACATCGCTGCCCATACGCTTCCAGTCTGGATTTCGTGCCCAGTTCTTCCCGCTGTTCATCCCAACCAACGCTCCCACTCCTCCCGCACAGCGTCAAAAGTTCCCGAAGCCCAATACGGAGCCGTTCTACGTAGAGACGGTGCGCTGGAATCGACGCAGACAGCCGCAGGCTCCGAGTGCGGTCGGGGGAGAATACTTTGTTTTCTGGTACATCGGGCAGATTCCAGCAGACGCGGTATGGGAGGCGAACACGGGCATGGCGGATGAGAAGGGCTACCGCGCGCACCTATTGACACACGATGAAGCGTTGCAGAAGCTTGGCAAGGATACGAGTGAGGGATTACTCGTACACAGGGCGTACGCAATTTGGGAGTCTTCGAAGAGAATTGAGGAGCAGATTCGGCGGGCCGAGAGCAGCCAACAAGCGACTGACGTACCTCAGGCTGTGCCGCCTGCGACGAGCGACACTCAGGCTGCAGCTGCTTCCGAGCAGGACGAGGAGTGGGTTGATGAATAAGTTCACAGACAGCGCCTGAACGGCACACACCGACTCGCTCGTGAAGGTACGTCCTACCATATCTTCCCAACATGACCGCTTACCTTCATGACTTGCAACGAAGACGTGTACAAAGTACCCACAAATGTAACATCAGGCTGCAGGAAGCCTGTGTAAAATAGAAGAACGAGAACATGCAACTATACACCAATGAGACAGACAACAAAGAGCCAATCTACGTAACGCATGCTAGAGTCCGGGATCATGAATACAGTCCGTCTGAATGCTATACGGTCTTACAGATGAATGAGGAGTCGGAGACAAATAATGCAGATGGTCTGACAATGAGGAGCAGATCGTTAGTGGTCGAGATGCAGTATCACGGTGAGCCGGAAGGTGCAGGGTAGCAGACTATGCGAATCCAGAGTAATTAGGAAATGGCAAACTTTTCAGAAGTTTCGATGCGGCGAGCGAGTAGCGTCCTTGACGAACGCCTTAGTTAGCGAAGGCAGAAAACCGAGCGGTGCGACTGGTGATGAACAATGTTGGATTTCGACGCCGGCTGGCGAGCTGGATTTCGCTTGAGGCGCAGGCGAAACACACTCCTCCACGGTTGGACTGCCCTTCGAGCTGCCGCTGTCCGTATCGAGGTCCGGCGTCCACTCACAGGGCACAGCACCCTGCATCCTCGCGCCCTCGGGCATGAAGGCCGCCGGGACGGGCTTGCGAGCACACTGGGACGCCGACCGCCCAAGTGCCCCGGGCTCGTCGCGCGCTGCGGGCGGGCGGAACGCGGCCTGGTACTGCGCGTACGCGGAGCGCTGCGTGCCCGCGCGCGCGGTGGCCTGCTGGCGGAGGCGGCGCTGGTACTCGGCGGCCCAGTCGCGCACGGCGCCGGCGCCCTGCGGCGGGGGCATCGCAGCCGCGGGCACGGTGAGCAGCGGCGCGGCGTGCTG
Organism: Phanerodontia chrysosporium; assembly: GCA_001910725.1. Lineage (NCBI taxonomy): Eukaryota > Fungi > Basidiomycota > Agaricomycetes > Polyporales > Phanerochaetaceae > Phanerodontia > Phanerodontia chrysosporium. Next base: position 525,793 of record MJGA01000020.1, read on the forward strand.
GCGCGGGCTCCACGTCGCGGGCGGGCGGGCGAGCGTCGCGTCGGGCGCGGCTGCGCCGTGCGGCTTGTACTGCCGCAGGGGTCAGCGCAAGAACGCGGGTGGTAGCGGAGACGGGACGCGCACCTTGAGCCCGACGACGCGGTGCGCGTCGTCGTAGAGCAGGCTGAAGCGTGCGCGCCGCTGCGGGCCGATCGTGTATGGATCGTTGAGCCGTTCGACCCACTCGGCGACGGCGGGCTTGTAGCGGCGCTGGGCACGCGTGATGGCCCAGGAGGCGAGGCACAGGACGCTGACCGTGAGGAGCGTGAGGAGTGTCCAGAAGAGCGCGGGGGACTTGTTCATGAAGTGCACGAGGCCGGTCGAGGACTCTGCTGGGATTGGAGCCATGTCGGGTTGGGCAGGGTGTTGTGCCGGTCGTAGGGCTCCGAGGCTTGACGGACGTGTAGGAGTATGTCCAATCAGAAGTGCATAGCAGACTGAAGGCACATCGTTGAGTGCCAGACGCACCAGAGGCTGGGCGTTGCAAGCCGCATCTAACTGTCAGCAACGGTACTAGCACGCTCGACGATGTGCCATAGCATCCTAGACGTAATTGCGGCCCAAATCGCACCTGTCAGCACTGTCAACCTCTTGCGAACCGTGGTGGAAGGCCAGCTCACATTCAAATCATGCCTGTAACTGTACCAACAGCGCGGTCAGAGCTAGTCAATACTGTTATGCGACAAGTGGTATACAATCCGGATCTGAAAACTATAGGAGCAAGGAATCAGCTTCACTCATGACAGCCGGCAGACCACGCACCTTATAAGCATGAAGAGACTTGCAAGCCACCTCAACGAATCATCACTCGCAAGCAAAGTCCTTGAATTGTCCAATTATAATGTTACACTATCAGGGGTATTCTACTGTATACTGGCAACACCAGAAATCCCAGAGTCCCAAGCTATCAATGCGCCTCGACGTCCGACCACTCTGCTTCGTTGAGCTCGCTGAGCACCTCTGCAGAATCCACAATGTCGATATCGCTGTCCGCCTTCTCTGCACTCTCGGCGCGCGCCGTGCTCGGTACAGGGTCCGCGAGCGGGTTCGACTGCAACAAGAAGCCGCCGCCCGAAGGGATTGGCGACGACGGTGCCGACGTAGAGGAAGGTTCGGCGGTACCTCCGGTGGACGCGGTGTCGGGTGCTGCGTCGACGGATGAGGACGAGAAAGGGTCACTTGCGGATGCAGCGGGTTGTGCGACGGCGTCTTCAGCGGGAGTAGGCGAGTCGACGGTCATGGTAGCCTCAGAGGCCTCTGGAGTGGTGCTGTCGACGGCGGACTCGGGAGCGTGGTCGGCTTGAGCCGCGTCAGACGAAGCATCGGCCTCGACGCGCTCAGGTGCTGTTTCCGCGGTCTCCACCAGAGCCGCTGCGGACGGGACGACATCTGGAGCAGGTGCAGGCACGGAGGGGACATTGGCGTCGGTGTCAATTGTGGGCTCCAAGGCGGCTTCCACAGAATGCGAGGGCTCAGCGGGCGAAGGTCCGGCGGGTGTAGATTCCGCGGTCGAAAGCTCGATGTCTTGCATGACAACATCGGAAGAATCAGCTTCAAGGGTAGCAGAAGGCTCAGCGTGAGCGGGCTCGACGGTGGACTCGGTGGACTCGGTGGCAATCGGAGAGACGTGCACGGGTGCCTCGGAGACGTCGACAGCAGCTTCAGCAGCAACCTCTGCCTTGTCCTGCACTGGGACGCTCACGCCGGCCTCAGCAAGCGGCTCCTGCGAGGCAGCACGCGCGCGCTCACGGCTCTCCTCGACGCGACGGCCAATCTCGCGGATGGCACGCTCGACCTTGTTCACGACCTCCTTGCGGCGCCCGCGCACGGCATCGTCGCCAAAGCTCTCCACAGCGTCGAGGCGCGCGAGGAGTCCGTTGAGCGCGTGCTCGTACGCGTGCACGGGCTTGTTCTTCGGCGTGAACGCGAGCTCCGTCTCCGAGTCCGAGTCCCAGCCGCCCGCCGCGGGCCGGGGAGCGTCGAGGTCGAGCTCCGCCGGGAAGACGAAGGAGGCCTCGAGCGCGCGGAGGCTGTCCTCGATGCGCTGGATCGTGCCGAGTGAGAGGTGGCGCGCGGAGGCGTGCTCGAGGCGTTCCTTGGCGTCGTGTGCTTGCGCGGGGGTCATGGCAGGCGTACGGTGAAGGTCGGCGCCCTCGCTGGCAGGAGTGGGCTCGGGGTTGGAAGGGGTTGTCGACGGGACATTGATTGGAACAGTGAAGGACCTGGTAGATGGCGGCTTAGGCGAAGCAGACCTCGCGGCGGTCTCAGGCTTGCTCTTCGACAGGTTGAAGGGGGAAGTAGGTGTCTCGCGGGCCTTGCCCTTGTCGACCTTGGGCTTCTTCGCGGCGGGGGCAGATTCGTCGAGCTCGGAGAGTAGGTGCTGGAGAGCCTCGCGAACTTCGTCGTCGGCCTCATGCTCGAGGCGACGCTTGAGCTCAGACTTTACGGAGCGAGACGCGGGCTGGGCAGGCTTTGGCACAGGCTGGGACTGCTCGCACGATGCGGTGAGAACTACTGGATTAAGCAAAGCAGGGAAGGGACATACGGCCTTGGGCTTCCCAGAGATGTCGGCACCGCCAAACTGGGCAGTCAAGAGGGAGATCCAGTGCTCCTGCTCGCGACGCTGGGCCTCGCGGCGGCGTTCGGCCTCAGCGCGCTTGCGTGCGACAGCAGCGGCACGAGCACGCTCTGCCTCTGGCGTTGCTGGAGGAGCTCGGCACGACGGCGGGCGGCATCGAGTTCGACACGGCGGCGGAAGTGCTCGGCGTCGGCGAAGGAGTAGGTCTGGTCGTAGAAGAGGGGGTGTTCCTGCGCATAGAGCGCCTCGAGGAAGTCGACTGCCTCAGCACGGCGGCGTGCCTGCTCGCGGAGGACGGCCTCGCGGTAGCGACGCTCCTCGGCGGCACGCTCCTGGCGAAGGGCCTCGGCCCGTGCGTGGGCGACGGCGTAGTCGTAGGCAGCGCGGTGCACGGCGGCCTCGGCGGCGCGCTCGTAGTCGTATGCCGGGCACGCAGGGTGCGCAGAGTGGATGGCGGAGACGGGGGTCAAGACGAACATTGTGAGCGAGGAGAGTGTGCGGTGGATGAGAGGAGAGCGGATGATGATGGAGGGAGGTGCCCCGACATGGTGTCGGCTTTTATAGTTGTCGGTCGGTCAGCAGCAGTCGGGGACGCGTCAGCCGCCACGTACGCCGTCGTGCGCAGTGAAGGCGGTTCGAGAAAGTCGTCGACGTCGGGAGGCGGCCTTGGATTCAGCAGCAACATCCTGGGCGCTTCACGAATCCTCGCGAAGGTGCTAGAACCCGCACCTGCCTCTTTGGGCAATCCCATCCCGCGAAGCGCTCGGCTTACCTGGGATGCTTTGACTCTGGCACACCTGGAGGGTAAGCACAAGCTGTTGCATTCGTGATGCGTAAAGTCGTGATGATGTCGTAAAGGTCATGTAGGTCGTAAAGAGTGCTGAACAAGCATGAGCAAGCAGAAGCCAACGAAACGCCTGAACTCGAAAGGAAGGACGGTCAGAACAGTGCAGCCAGAATGAACGACAGAGTCACAGGTAGAGCCACGTTAGGAGCATAGAGCCCGCGCCCGCCACTGGTCGACGCAGTGGGCGAGGGGGACGTGGCAGGAGTGCTCGCGAGGCTCGACGTCGAGCTGATCTCCCCGTCTGCGGACGGCGCGTTGCCGACAAAGGTGCTCAGCAACGCACACGCGCTGCGTATCCCGCTCACCACCGCAGGTGCATCCGTGGTGTTCAGGAACTGCGTCTGGTTCGTCTTCGTGAAGCTACCCCCGCGACGACGTCAGAACCAAATTCAGACGCGACTCATGACCACTTCACTTACCAGTCGACGCACTGCGGGTACGCTGGTGAAAGATCAGAACGAGCACTACATTGTGCCAGGAGACACGCACTGCTCTGGAACGTGTCCGTGCACGCACACCTGATCACGTCGATGAACGCGCCGGGGTTCCACAGCACCTGCCGAGGCACGCGTCAGCCCGCACACTCCCGCAGGACGAGCGCAGCCACCGACCGTGGACACGTTCGCAAACACAGGCGCCGCCTGCGCGCAGCTGTCGATGCCCGGGAAGCCCTGCTCGCAGGTCGCGCACGAGGGCGGGTCTGCCGGGAACACGGGCGCCGCCGCCGCGTCCTGCCGCAGGCCGAGGTGCGGCCGCGCAGACGCAGCGCTGCAGGCGAGCAGCGCGAGGAGGAGCGTGAAGAGCGTCGTCCCGAACATCGTGCGTCTGCCTGCGTGCGCCGTCGTGGTGGTGGTCGCGGTGCAAAGGGCCTGCTGCAGTGCGGTCCGCATGACCGCGCCGCCCGCGAGGCAGGCCGCCAACCGCAGGCGCCGGGACCCCTGGACCAGTTGGGGTGGTTCACACAGCGTGGCGTCTGCGAACGTGTCCCCCCTCGCAGGCAAAGTACAACATGTCATATTAGCTGGATGAGCACGACAATTCCGGACTCGTACGCTACGAAACAAGACACGACAACAGTCCGTCCCACCGAGTCCGCACCGAAAGAGACAGTACAGTCATTAGCCAGAGGAAACTGGAAAAAGAGACGGAGGAACATCCGAGACCTGCGTCGCCGCTACCTGCGGCGCCGCGCGACCCACGTACCCTCGTAGCCGTCGATGTGCGCGGGGCTGAGCGTGTCGCGCCAGCGCCCGGCGAGGCTTCCGTTCGCGTTCCCGACGAGGTACGCGCGGTACAGCCACTTGCCGCGGTCGCCGTCGGTCTGCACCTGCTGTGGTCAGCACCGCCCGCCGAGCACACAAAAGCGCGACGAAGACGCAACGCACGTATTCCTTCGACAGGCTGATGTACCCGTCGCTCGGGCGCACGCGCCCCACGAGGTTGAAGTCGCCCCACGCCGAGTGCCCCTGCACGGCCGTCAGTACCGGGGCGTCCGCACGCGAGAGGCGCAGCCACGACACGCACCTCGCCCGTGATGAACACGTCCTGCACGCGGTCCTGGAGGCCCTGGCGCTGCACGCTCGCCCAGGAGAGGTACACGACGGGCCGCTTCTGGCCGGGCAGGAGCAGCTCGAGGTGGTCCGAGTGCTCGCTGATCTCGATCTCATTCGGGACGTACCCGCGCGAGGGGTTCCCCGCGCCGAGCGGGCGCGGCGGCTCCGCGCCGTGCGCGTGCGCGTCGGGCTCCGGCGCGACAAAGTGCCACTCGCGCACCTTGAGCGTCTGCCGGTGCTGCGCGACGAGGCTCTTCTGCAGCACGCTCGGCGGCGCGCCCTGCAACAGCCCCGCGTACGACGTGAACTCGGTGTACTGGCGGCGGTGCGCGTGCGCGCGTCAGCTCCTGTGTGCGTGCGCGGCGAACAGAAACTAAGGAAGGCGGCGCACCGTGAAGACGCCCTCCCACACGCCCTCGAAGCTCCCCGGCGTGAACGCGCCCGCCATCGTCGGGCGGAGCAGGATCTTCGGGTCCGCGAGGTTGCGCAGACGCGCCCAGTCGCAGTCCGTCTCTGCGCCGCGCGGCACGGTGCGCTCGACGTCGAGCCGCGGGAGGATCACCTTTGTGTAGCTCTCGGGGTCGCGCAGCATGCTGAGCTTGTTCACGAGGATCAGGTACGCAAGGATCGCCGCGGCGGCGGGCGCGGGCGCGACGAGCCTGAGCTCTGACGAGTAGTGTTTGACGATCGTCGGCGGGATCTTCGGCCGACGCGGTACAAAGTCCACCCAATCTGGATAGCACAGCGGGTACTGCAGGGTCATCAGGTGTGAGCTTTACCGTGAAGGTCGCTGCAGGCAGGAAACGCCAACCTTGTGGGCGCTGAGCGCTATCACCTTTAGGATCCCTGATGCATGAAGGAAGAGCTTTTCGTTGCGCAAGTAGTCGTCTGGGCCGCGATGAGCGGAGATGCACGGCCGACGAGCGGATACACACGTACCTGGCTGTAATAGGCACCAGAAGAGCCAAAGGGCAAGCGACATCTGCTCCGAGTTGTCGATCCATTTGTCCGCCACTCTTATCGTCTCGAAAAAGTTCGAGGCGCCGTGCGGGTCAAAGAGGTACTCCTTTAGCCACTCGTTCATGTGCGCGTACTCGAGCAGCTGTCGTTCGTTTTTCCCGTCGTTCTCGAGCACCATGAGGTACGCGGTCCAGAGTATGCGCCCGAGGTGCTTGTCTGCCGCGGGCGCGATCGTGTCCGTGCGGGCGCGGATGCGTTTCAGGACGAGGCTGCGGCGCTGGAGCTCCTCCGCGAGGGCGGTCGCGGGCAGCTGCGCGGCGCCGAGGCGGCGGTACGCGGCGGCGGTGTCGTACTTCTCGGCGAAGATCCGGGCGTACAGGTGCGGGTTGTTTTGGAAGGCGAGGGCGTCGTGCGTCGCCCTGTTCAGGGCGAGCAGGGGCACGATGCCTGCGGGCGGGCCGAGCGTGCCCTGCGTCGCGGCGAAAAAGGCGATGTGCTCGAGCACCTCCTGCGGGACGGCGCCGAGCGATGGCGGCGGTGCCTCTGTGGGCATGGCTGGCTCCTGTGTGCGGGGGAGTCTGGGGTGCCAGGGAGCTAGCGGGGCTGAAAGCGCGGCGGGGCCTGTACAGATGGTGTGTATTAGTATGCGTGTGGATTGGCCGGTCAATGGAAAGGGCGGCACCTGCCGGTGATGTGGTGGTGTTCCGCACTGTGAAGAAAGAGATACTTGCCCACCCGGGTCCTGGATGGACGATATGCGAGACGCAGTAAGTGCGACTGATCAGCCGTGTCTGCGAGCCACTTGCGTCAGCTGCGCGTCACGCTCTGGTTCTCGACGCGAACAGACCTGCGCTGGTTGTCTAGCTTGAAGCAAAAGCCAGTCAGTCAGGTAACCAAGTTTGCGGGCGGTGGTAAGACGGAAAGCGGGGAAAGCGGGCAAGTCATAACCCTATGCTAGGGGTAAACTATTCTCCAGGCTCCGGCGGTTCGGGTTGAGCCGGGCGCGCCGAGGCTGTCTCAGTTCTTTCGACATTGCGCCTTGCGACGCGGACGACGGCGCAAAGCTGCTGGACCCGGAGAGCGGACGATATGGTTACGGGTGTGTGCAGGGTCGCTTTTCCCACAGCCTCAGGCCACGGCGGGATGGCGTAGGAAGAACGGCTGTTGACATGTCTATAGCAGGCGAGTGCAGATCCATGCAGAGGCGGCTCGCCAGGAGCAGTCTGCCCTCGTGCTGTGCAGGCTGTGAAATCTTTATCAGCGTCCTGGAGGGCCTGACGCGGCTTCTGGCCTGCGCTCTGGCCTGCTGATCCTGCCCTCTTGCGTCCACATGGGGCTCCATGGCTGGCGTGCCTAGGAATGTCCAGAGATACGCTCGCTTGTCCGTCCAACTCGGCAGGCGGTTCTCATGTCGCCCGTTAGGCAAGTAGCTCACGCCGAGTCGGCGCGAGGCGTTGGAAATAGATTATGTTTCTGGCGGTGTCCCCCTGCCTTGTGCAGCGTAGCGGCGGGCTGTGTCGAGCGGTGGTTATTTCGTAGACCCAGACCGTGTTCCGCCTCTCTGTTCCGCCTCCGAAGCATATCACTCGGCAGCAACTCTAAACGTATTTGGAAGGCTACAGGCTCGTGGCGCCTTCCGGAGCGCCCAAAGACGAGCCGCGGCGACCCGGCTTTCGTTCTCTCCAACCAAACCTTGCCTGCAGAACACACACATTCTCATCGCTACAACACGCAAACGCTTTGAGACCCTGCCCCGTGTGCGACTTCTGGCTGGCGTGCCACCGGGAGACGACCCTGTCGTCGAGGGGCTGCTCCTCCCCCCTAGGATGGTGAGGCGTCGCAGTATTCTGACATGTGTCGTACCGCCGAGCAAAGCAAAGCACTGTACATTTTAGGTAAGGTCGAAGCGTCGATGGTAAGCGAGGCGATGATAGGATATAGGGCAAGCGTCTGTGTGCGGACGAGGATTCAGCAAGGGCCATGTCAGGATTGCTCAGAAATGGTCTCGAACGAAAGTGTCCTGAATCGAATGGAAGGACTCCCGCCAGTCATCTAGAAGGGAGGGAGAAGGGTGAATATTCTCACCAAATATATTGCTGCAGCAGGCAGTGACGGTCGTGTAGACTTCGTCGTCCTTATCAAGCATGGTGCAGCATGCGTCCTGGTCGTAACGTACGTGCTAGCGGAATATCGGTGAGACATGTCGGTTGTTGCTGTCGGTGCAACGCCCGTCGCCAGTCGCCATGCGTGGGAACGGGTCGAGATCGCATCACTGGGTTGTGTCAGGCGTCTATCTTCTCGACCATACCACGACGACCTCCTCGCCCGACTCATGGAGGGCAACATCCCCACCGACCTCTGCGTTACCCCCGCCGAAAACGAACATGGGCACCGTCGTCAGTAACGAACGCGTACTCGTCCAAACGGCGGAGGGTGTCCTCGGTGTCGGGAGACTTGCAGTCTGAGGTTATTGCAGGCCCTTCGTCCGCGGCTGTGCGCGTGCAGCCCTCGGTGCGTGGCAGCCCAATGTCCCCCGCGTGCTTTGCTCATCGAATCTCTCCCAGGGTGATCGTTTCATCTCCTCCAGACCCGAGATCCAAGCGCCCCTGAACATCACGCCGCGCACGCGGCGGATCGCCAACGTCTTCGGGCTCATCGACGACCGCGTACTGCGCTTCACGGACCCCAACGCCGCCGTAGCCGACTCGTCCGACTACAACCACCTCCGCGCCAACTTCTCGCAGCTGCTCGCGAAGACGACGACGGTGTCCGCGACGTCGTGCGTCGCGAACCTCGGCGCCCGCAAGCAGTTCGTGCTCGCCCTCGACGGGCCCGGCGTGCCCGCGGACCCCTTCGCGTATCCCCTCACCTGGTCGCGGCGCAACCAGATCGCCGTCGCGTGCGGGAAGGACGTCTACTACCAGGACCTCGACAGCCGTGTCATCACGCACCTGTGCAAAATCACGAAGGCGTCGCAGGGGCGCCCCACGAGCGTGCAGTGGAGCGTCGACAGCCCGCGTGAGATCGCTGTGGGGACGACGCTCGGCTCGATCCAGCTCTGGGATGCGGGCACGGGCGAGCAGGTGCGGGAGTGGCGGGACCAGGATTGGGATGCCGTTGGCGGCATGGACTGGCGAGGGCCGGTGGTCGCGGTGGGCTCGGACGGGGGCACGATCGAGTTCTACGATTCGCGAGAAGCACATGCATCGACGCGGCTCGAGCAGCACCGCAGCAAGGTGCACGGCGTGCGGTTCAGCCCGGACGGAAACTACCTCGCGACAAGCGATCAGCAGGGCGTCGTATACATCTGGGACGTGCGCGCGAACCGGCCGCTGGGCGACTGCAAGAAGATGGGCGGGCGCATCAAGCACGGTGCGCCGGTGAAGGTAGCGTGCGCTCCCCTTTGCGCGTATGTGGCGCTCGCTGACCTGCGCAGGCTCTTGCATGGTGTCCGTGGCAGCCGGACCTGCTCGCGACGGGCTCGACATACCCAGACGGCAAGATCCGCGTGTTCACGACGAAGGCGACGGCACCGATCGCGCACCCGCAGCACGTGCTGCCGCTGCACACGGCGGTCACGTCGCTGCAGTGGTCGCCGCACGCGAAGGAGCTGCTGAGCACGCACGGCACGAGCTGGGACCCCCGCGCGCCGCGCGCCGCGGGCGGCCGCCCCGTCGCGGTGCCCACGCCGTACACGAACAGCATCACCGTGCACGCGTTCCCGAGCGGCTGCCGCTTGCTCAGCGTCGCTGCCCACGCGGGCGCCGTCGGCCACAGCTGCCTCAGCCCCGACGGCACGATGGTCTTCACGATCTGCCCCGCCGAGGAGGCGATGAAGATGTGGAAGGTCTGGAGCGCGCCCGCGCTGCCTGCGAAGGCGGCGGCCTCGTTCTCGGGCAAGTTTGGGATACGGTAGGCGTACAGGGCGCCGGCGAGGGGAGAAGATGGAGGGAGGAGATGGACCTGTAACTCGTGTTGGGTGGTCTGCCATGGCATGCTTTCGATTGTCATCCTTTGTTTTGTACTGCTGTTGTCGGGTCTTGTTGCATGCACATCTGCTTATGTATTCTGTAACTTTCATGTAATAGGACTACCCAATCTCATGCTCATCATCACACCGATGTGCCCGTCACGGCTGCATGAGGATCCAGCACAATGAAAGAACCCTGGCCGATCGAGATATCATGTGTCAGAGTATGGTGCATCGAAAGCAGGTGGAGACAATAGCGTGGTAACTAACATCGACAACAGTATACAGCACATAGGAGCAGCGTTGCAACAGTACACAGCGGGAAATGGAGCCTTCCGCCGAGAGCGACCCCCGAGGTCGTCATAGCAAAAGAGAACACAAGAGCCCACCCCACCATCACACTAGAACCTCCAAGCCGACGACGGCGCGGTGCCCTTCATGCTCCCTTTGTTAGCAAGCGGTGCCCTGGTCGGAGCGGGCGCCGGAGCACCCGCCTTCGCGCGCTCGCCCGTATGCCTCCCCGCATTCTCCTTCCCGGCCGCACGCCCAGCTGCCGTCCTGCGCGAGGGCGGCGGCGGTGGCGCGAGTGCGAAGCGGCGGCCAGTGACGTGCGACGTGCCGCGCGAGCTCGCGAAGCTCGGCGGCCGCGGGCGCGCGCGGCTCGCGCCGGGCGTGCGCACGGGCACCTGCAGCAGATCCTGCGTGGACGCGCGGCGCGGCGCGGGCGTCGGCGAGTCCGGCGTGCGCGGGGTGGGCGGCGCGGACAGCGCGGGCAGCGCGTATGTGCGCGCGGGCGTGTCGGGGGACTGCACGATGATGGAGGGGACGGAGTCGTCCGGCTCGCGCGGCGGGCTGCCGTGCGTGCGTTCGGCGAGCGTGCTCGTTGCGGACTCTTGGGAGTACACGGAGGCTTCTGAGGCGTCGGACAGACGCTTGCTGTCGACGGGTGCCTCGGTGTTGGCGCTTTGTACGACGGCCTTTGGAGGAGGACAGGCGAGGCCGGTGCCTTTCACGAGACATGGCGCAGGCGCAGCAAGGTCCTGCTTCTCAGACAAGGACGAGAAGGACGAGCTGGTCGTGGCGGTTCCGCCCAGATCCTTGCTGGTCTCGAGGTGGTCCCCTAGCCAGATCTCCAGAGTGGAACCCCGAGGGGAAGCGCGAGCAAGCAACGATCGCGTCCAAGACCGCCTCGTCATTGTAGCCGGCTTCTCCGCGGCGGTAGCGATGAGGTCTAGCTTTCGGTCTTGCTCTAAGAGCTGACGCTGATGGACGATCGTCATCAGTTAGCCTGGTCCGGCACAGCCAGGGTGAAGTCTCGTACCTTGAACCTTGCTGTATCCGCACGACTGAGTGTAGTATTTGACCGGCTCGGAAGCCTGCTTGAGTATGTCCTTGCCAGGTCCTTTGGCGGGGGTATGAGTCGCGGGTCGTCCGTCCAGGTGGGGCCTTTCCATATCAGCATGACGATCTTGTAGCAGATGTAGATCGCCGAGAGTCCGAAGGAGAAAGTAAAGACGCAGATGACAAGCCAGAAGAGCTGGGGACTTTGCTCCCTGAATTTCTCCATGGTAGTATGTATCGAATCAACGTTGACGATTCCAGAGTCGGAGGGTGTAGCGGTGGCTGAGGATACGGGGGCCATTATTATAGAACGAGAGACCGCAGTGGGAGAAAAGAGCGACAACAAATAAAGCAACGAGAGCAGATGACAGCGCAAGCAGAGGAGTTGGAACCTACAGGGAGTCTACGGCACGTCCTGTATCCCCCAGAACTGTCAGCAGGCTTCTTGCCAGCCTCGTCTCTACCGAGACATTGACAGCCTTCGCTACGTTCAGTCAGCCCTCAAACAGGGCTGGCCATGAATGGTGCGGCAGTGCTTCCTTAGTCGGCAGAAGTCATGCCTGAGCCACGAAAACTAACTGATTCTACGTTACTGCATCGTGGTGTCGAATAGGCTAGCCGGACAAGAGTTGTCGTCCTGAGTTGCGAAAGCTGAATAGTGGTCATGAGACGCTACTGCAACAATGGTTGTCATCCTGTTGCTGACCTGTTTGTGTTTCTGACATGTGCTCGACACGAGTGAGGGTTTGTGTGCTCCAGTCGACGCCCACAGCGACTCAAGCCAAAGACGAGATGCGCGTCGATCAGCGATGCTTTGATGGCGCATCAATCAAACCGAACGGTTCGCACACCTTCGAGCTGCTTCGAGTTTGCACAGAGCACTCAAAGTAATCCTCTCTCCACCAGCACCGTCCGTAAGTCACTCTCCCTGCCACACCGTTGTATCTCTGCACACCACATCTCTCTCTGGCTTTGCCATATCAACCGTCTTCTGAACCTGCTTTTGACTGACAGAACGACATGCAGTCCCTTCTTAGATGGAGTATCGAAAACTCGACCGGCGATGCGCCTTCGCAGCCGGCGCAACCATCCCAGCCTCGCAAGGATCTGGACCCTGGGATCATTGATATGATCTTGGGCAAGCCCGATTCTGAGCTCATGAAAGAGAACCTTGCCATCGCTGTGGACGAAAAGCGCACAGAGGATGAGAGGCTGGAGGCTCTTGATAACTTTGAGATGGTGCGTCTTCAGGCAATTAGTGACCTGCGTCTGTATGCTGACATATTGGTTGTATGTAGCTCATCGAGCACATCGACAATGCAAACGGTTTGTCAGACCTCGTCCAAGTCCTGTATATCGGATATTAACCACAAGCATGCAGACCTCGTCAAGCTCAACATGTGGGAGCCTCTGCACAACCTGATTACCTCCTCGTCATCATCAAACGATATCAAGACCCAGACGTTGTGGATAGTTGGCACTGCAGTACAAAACAACCCAGCGGCGCAAAACGCTGTAAGCTGCCTCTCAGCTGGTCTCACGCAAAGCATCTCTAACTCTTTTCCATAGTACCTGGCACTATCACCCATGAACGCCCTGCTTTCCTTCCTCGACCCCTCCAACGGCTCGCCAAAGCTGCGCTCCAAGGCCGTCTATGCTCTCTCTGGGCTTACGAAGCACAGCCAACCTGCGCTGCGGCAGTTCCAGGACGCGAACGGGTGGGACGCACTCCGGAGCGCACTGCAAGACTCGGACATCTCTGTCCGGCGCAAGGTCGCCTTCCTGCTGAACGCGCTCCTCATCCCCACGACCCCCGAGGCGCCGCGCCAGAACCCGCCGAACCCACAGGCAGCCGCTGCCGCTGCTGCGAACGACAACCGCAGCGTCACGCTGCACCCCACAGAGAGCGGGCAGCAAACGCAGGACCCCGTACATCCGAACTCGCACGCGTCAATGGCGGCCGACCCGTCGTCGTTCTCAACATCCGAGCTCACCCGCGAAGCACTCGAGAACCGCGGTCTCCTCCAGGCGCTGCTCGATGCGCTCGTCAGCCCTGTTCCGCATGGCGCAGACGGCGAGAAGCTCGGCGATGCGGAGTTTGAGGAGAAGCTTGTACAGTAAGCATCACTGTCCGTATGTAGAGACCAAGAGGAGGCGCTCACGATCGTCGTGTAGTGTGCTGTTCACGTACATTACCAGCTGCAAGGGCGAGCTCACTCTCGAGCAGAAGCGGGCACTGTCAGCATACCTGCAAGAGCAGAGCAAGAAAGCAGGTGGCGACGACGCTCTTGCGGAGAGGTGGGGCATGTCCGCGGACGAGCTCCGCAAGTTCAAGAGGATCGTCGAGTGACGAGCAAATATACTTCCAGTCTCCAGAGTTGCGGACTAATGTATCCATCCCCCACTGTATCAATAGGTTTCGACTAATGATGCATTGAATATTACATGTGTGTACACTCCACTGAGATGATAGTAGATAAAATGCATGTCCGAGTATTTTAGACACGGATGCTCTCCGGGGGACCGAGGTAGCTCTGGCGCACGCCACCAGTGTCTATAAGCTACCGTCAGCGACTTGCGCGTCCCACATGGGAGAAAACACGTACTGATGACAATCTTCTGCACAATGACAGTCGGCTCGACCATCCAGATCTTGAGCGTGTGCGGGCCAGGAGTGATGCTGAAGTTATTCGGAACGTTGATGAAGCTGTTAGCGACGAAGCCGTCCGTGCCGTCCCACTGCGGCGGGAGCCCGCCGGGCGCGGCTTGCGGGAAGAAGTACGTCGTCTGCGGCGCCAGGTCGTCGACGGAGACCGCGATCGCGACGGGGCGGCTCGGGTCGTAGTTGTTCAACGTGGGCGCGACCATCGTGTTCACGGTGACGTTGCCCGCGCTGCCGATCGTGTTGAAGTTCACAAAGTCGTACTCGCTGCGGCGCGCACGAGGCGTCAGGGGTCAGTGTCCGAGTCGGAGAGTGCGGAGGAAACATGCGACGTACACATGGGGTCCGGTGCCGGCAGTGAAGTTCAGCTCGTTGCCGCCGCGCGGCCACGGCGTAATGGCAGACACGGTGCGGCCGTAGCCTGGAAGCTCGACCCAGGTGATGCCGCTCACGGACGTGTTGCGCGAAGTATGGGCTGCCTCGATTGAGATGCCGCCATCGCCCTCCACAAAGCCTGCCACAACATCAGTAAAGCTCATGCTCAATGGCAGGCCAACAGCACGCACCCTTGAACCCTTCAGGCACAACTGTCTTGTTCGCGACGAAGAACGCATTCTGCGCCGAGCTCGGCTGGCCGGAGGCGTTCGCTACGAAGTTGATGTTCGCGAACTCGACGCCGGACACCTTGCTCCAGTCGACGCTGAGGAAGACACGCGTCTCGGGGCTGCTCGGGCTCACAGAGCCGCTGCTGGGCGAGATCTGCAGCCACGAGACATTCGACGTGACCGTGAACGTGAAGGGCGCGGGTCCACCGGCGCCGACATCGACGAAGCGGTTGCCGAATGGCACGAACGGATCGAGCGTGAGTGTCGGCGGTCCGCATGAGTACTGCTGGGCGCAGTCGTTCATGTTGTCGCCTGGCCATGCACCGAGGCTTCCCTCCGGGACGATACGCATGGGGCCGGGGAGGGCTTGCTTCCGCGCTTGGATCTTTGTGACGGCAGGCATGCTGTCACAGAGGTCAGAACACCCACCTCACCAGAAACAAGAGAACCTTACCTGTTGTGCATGGGCTGCTGCCAGTACGCATATCCGACGTGTGTCTGGTCCATCATGTGGTCCCACTTCCCGTTGAGGATGCTATGGTACTCCTGCTCGAGTGCAAAGTCGGCCTCAAACAGTTCCTCGACCTGTGTCTTGAAGTCGTTCGCGCTGAGGCGCGCCTGCGACGCCCGCAGGTTGTTGATACCGGCAGCGATCCACATGGTCGCAAGCGTCGCGGTTGCCTGCACGGGATGCAGCACGAGCTGGAAGAACGCGGCCTTCTTGTCGGAGGAAATCGAGTTGTAGAGGCGCGAGGCAGTCGCGTTCATCGTCTGCAGCTCCGCGAGCACACCCTCGGCCTCACGGTAGTTGACGAGGCTATAGACGGTCGAGTTGAGCAGCTCGGGCTTGCGACGCGCGTTGAAACGGGTCACGTTCGCGATGACCTCGGCCACGGTGGCGGCGTCGCGCGCGGACAGGTCGAACTCGCGCTCGGCCCAGCTGTTGACGAAGGAGGCGACGTTGTCCTTGTTCCAGACGGACGCGTTCCAGCCGTAAGTAATGAAGAACTCGATGTCCATCTCGTAGGGCTTCAAATCGCCCACGTTCACGATCCAGATGCGGTCGGCTTGACGAGCAATGGCAAGCGACATCTGTTCGTACACTTTGGAGATTTGCGTGGACTACCAACAACGACAAATGAGTCTCAGAGCGGGTTGTGAGAGTAAGGACTAAGAGTGCGTACCGTGATCCACTTGTAGTCACGCGGGTCGCCAACATAATCGAACTACGAAGGACCTAAGTTCAATGTCTCGTCTAGTAGTAGAATGTACACTTACGTGGTAGTAGACACCAGCACCGCCAGTGCGATTGCGCTCCTCAACCGTAGGGAACCGGCGGATGTTACCCCAGCTACAGAGCATTCAATACACGCCCAGCAAACGCCTAGGAGTTCACTTACTTGTCATCAGTCCAGAGAAGAGTGATGTCGTCTGGCACACGCATGCCGTCATCGTAGAAGCCTTCGACTTCCTTGTCTATAGCGCACAGTTCAATCAAATGCATATATGCAGCCCTCGTGAGTTGAAACTCACACAAACACCACATCTGAGGAATGTCCGAGACGTCCGAGGTGTTGAACACCGTTGACAAGATGGTACGCTGGTCGGAGATGACCTTCTCGAGAAGCTGGACGTTTTGACCTTCGGACAGCGGCACTGTAATACCACGTCAGTACACATTCTCAGCCATACAACATCATACGCACGATCGCCGTTACCACGCATGCCCATGGTGTAGACATTCTCGTACGGGCGCGCACGCTCGGTCGAGTTGACCCAGAAGTTGTAGATGAAGTCCGCGTTGGAGCCGTAGTCCCATTCGCCCTGGCCGAAGAGGTTCCACTCGACAGGGATGCTACGCGTCATCGGCTCTTCGTGGCTCGTGCCCATCGCGATGCCGTACCAGTCCGCAAGGACCTGGTTCAGATGGTCATCCACCGCGAACGCACTGGTAGATCATTTTGTGAGCCAGCGGACCGAGTGGGTGCTGGCCTTGGACGTACCTGCTCCATTGGGCTTGAGGAAGGAAGCACAGTCAGCACATGAGGGATGAACACTTCAGCCTAGTATTGCGAAGCATGACATACCAGGCCAAAGATAGTTCGCCTTCAGACGAAGCAGGAGTTCGAAGCTATCAACTAGACGTCAGGTGATCATTCCCGCGGATTCGGAGATACGACGCACAGCTTCGTGTAGAACAGGTGGTTGAACGGCGATCCCGTCAGAGCGGCACCAGTACCGTTCGTGAACTTCTCCATAGCCCAGTTCTGCAAAGCGGGCTGCTCATCGTTCAAGAAGATACCGCGGTATTTCACAGACGGCGAGCCATGCGCACAACCCGCTGACGTGACGAACAGTTCCGAATGCTTCGTAGTCGGGACATCCGCCCACCAGTACCATGGAGAGACACCTGTTGAAGAATTAGGAGACTTACACTCTCGAGCAGGACCGCAAGACGTACCGAATTGCTCAGAGTGATCGTAGATAGAGAAAATGGTTCCACGCTTGTCAGCACCGATCAACACATACGCTGAATCGATGCCAGGCAGCGGGTTCCTGACCTCCTTGGCTAAGAACGCTTCCCAATTGCCCTGGACAGACGAGACATCGAGTTTCGTGTTGTTGACGACAGTGTCGATGAGCGATGAGCGGCCAAGGGTACCAATGATGATCGCGTTCGACGCGCGAGTATGTCCTGACGCGGTGATGTTTGCAAGCGACGGTTTCACGCCCGTGACGCGCTGTATGTCCGCCGCGAAGTCGAACGCGGCACGTTGGACACCGGGCCAGTCGTCCTCGGACAAGAAAATGGGCGTGCCACGGCCGCGCGACACCACAGGGAACGTTGAGGGCGCGGACTTGAACGCGACACAAGAGCTCTGGCCGATCGCGAACGCAGAGTCGACGGCAAGGAGCGCCACGAGAGCGCCAAGCCTCCAGGGAGACAGCATGCTGAGAGCGCGAGCGTGTGTCGGACACTGCTGCACGACGCACCAGCGTCGAGTTTTATGGAGGCGTGCTGGGTTGAGTATTTTGGAGGCGGCCCGCGGCGCGTGATCTCTGCGCGTCCAGTGCTGTCATCAAGCCGTTGATGCAGACCTTGTGACCGCGGTACGTGGGACGGGATATCCTCGGTTGGAGAGCAGGCGACCTCCGAAGTTGTCTGAGCGGTGCAGCTAGCCATGCAGCACCTGAAGTCTGTATGCGCGACATGTATTCTTGCGGAGCCGTCCCTGCAACGCTGGCGGCCCTGTGACCTTCTCTTGATGGCGAGTAAAGGATACACCTCAGGTCAGCTGCAACGAAAACTCCCGCAGACTGTCTCTGAACGACCGAGGAGCGTTGTGCCTGAGGCCGTTTGACGACACACATCGACGGACGTCTGATGGGCTTTAGACCGTGGTACCTAGATATTCATTACGGGGAAGTAGTATGCACGTCATTACAAAATGCTCGAAATGAGTAAGTTACGAGAGCGGTGGAAAGACTTAGTAGGGAACACACCGGACCAAGTGTGTGCTGATCAAGGCTTCGGTGGTAAAGATAGCGGATTCTGCAATGGCGCATCTTCCGCTCGTGGATGGCCGTCTAATGCAGGCGGTACCTGTCTCCCGGACGGTGCCCACGGGGCAGCGGGAAGCGGCTCGTCATCATGTGATGCATCGTCTTCATCTTCATTGTCTTCGTCTATAAATTCTCTTGCCGGAGGCCCGTCGTCCGTTGATAGACGGATGCCGCCCTCCCCGGCGCCGGTCCAGGTGCGCATTCTATTTCGCGTTGTCTGGCGACGATCTCAAGATGATGGAATTGAAAGAACGTACTGGTGTGCGACTACTGTCCGCAGGGAAGATGCTCTCTTCCAGAGCAGAAAGATGATGCAGGCTGTGCATGTAGTGAAGAGAAACAAGACGGTGAAGTTACCGAGCGGTTGAGGCTTGGGAGACTGTTTAGGCTCTGTATCCTCAGTGTTAACATTCCAAGCCCCGAGATGCTTTCTGTGACGTGCCTCCAGGATCAAAAAACGGTGCCATGTTTTATTCCACAGATAACGAGGTCGTGGTCGTCGTGGACAAGCAGGCAAGTGCTGGGCACACCGGTCGTGGCAACATCGTCGCGTGTACCGAGAGCCTTGCAGATCAGCATGACGTAATCGCGCTTTCAGTCGGAGATCGAAGCCAGCGCTACAAGAGCAGAATTTTCGCGCGTCGCGCCCGCTCATCCTCCTCAACGACCTCGACGTTTTGCTCGCGTTCGGCATGGCTCTTTAGTTTATTGAACGTCGTGAGTACCTTATTCTTATTTCTACTTTGGTGATGATTACGATAGTACCATTCCAACTGCTGTCCGAACACACAATGTGGAGCAATACTACCATATAGTTTCAGCCTTGTCTGACCTACTTTGGCCGCTGTGATTTTCTCGAACACCCTTACTGACTAGTCTTCTAGATGTAGGTATGCTCGAATGTCCAGGACCATGAAGTCATATTGTATTGTGAGTGTCTTCTCTTTCACCTTCATTGGATGAAAATACATTCGATGGGCGGACATGAATGTATTCAGCCTACACCAAACCCTCCGGTGTACAAAAGTGAGGGGGGCTGGATACCTGTTGAAACGCATCGAGAAGCTGATTCTTCATCTCAACGATGCCTAAGACGTCGTACTGACTTACGCTTCTCCCTCAGATCTCCGCCACGTCGTGTCATTTGTCTAGCTGTAGCCCCATTTTAATAAACTTCATTCATCATAATTCCGTATACCGCACGACGCGTAATGTACACAGTGAGTATTCAAGCTAAGCTAGAGCACCCCACAAGCCAAGGCCGGTAAAGAAGGTTCCGAGTCCCAGTACGAAACCGATGTACGCAGTAGTGTGCACACCGATGCGGGGCAAGATAAGAGGCGTGTAGATGAGGTTCAAGAACAAATTCAGCAAGACAATGCATGGGAAAGCAATGATGAATGGGCGATCATTCGATGGTGGACGAGCGAAGCTGGAGATCGGTAGCGAAAGCGAGGAGTTGAGGTACGACGCGGATAGCGTCAGCGTGATTCCGGTGGACAGCAAGATAGAGTCAATGCGTTGAAGACAAGAAACGAACACAGGAATTTTCTGCCACGGGTCTTTAGCAAATGTACGAGTGGTGGGAAAGGAGACACGCACGATTGGGGGCAGACCGTAAATTTCCTCCACGTCCTCCCGGTCCTTGAGGTTCACAAGCTGCTCAAGGTCTTGGTCAACAGCGGCACGTATCGCATCCTCGAGTGTCTTGGGGACGCTGGAGCCCGCCTTCGGAGTCTCTGTGCGCGGGCTGAGCGGAAGTGCCTCTTCGAGGTCGGGCGAGAGCAAGTTAGTCATGCTACCGCCCGCACTGCCTTGCGCAAGGACTTGTGAGACGCGGTCCTCGGGAACCATGACATTGCGGTAGAGCGCCAGCTGCGCGTAGCTCTGCCAAATGCCAACCGCGACGTCGATGGTTGCCCAGCCTAGGGACACCCACCAGACGCGGTAGAAGGCGGGGTCGTGCCATGTCGTACGGTCGTGCGTCATGCCGGCGCGAATGTGAAGGATGGGCAATGATGACAGCCGGAAGACGTTGTACAGAAGGACGTGCACGATGTTGAACACGAGCGTGACGACTACCGGGGAGAGCCCGTCGAACAGGTAGGAGACCAGCACGAATATGGGCGTGCGTATAAGATAGGCAAGCGACCATAGCGCGGATGAGACGAGGAAGTATTGCACCGATGGAGGATAGTATGGTGGATGTGGCTCTGATGGATATTCCTTGTATTTCCAAAAGAGACGAGGAGCGTACGCCAGGAATCCGAGAAGCAAAAGCGAGCTGAGGGGCACAAATGTGTACATCGCTAGCACACGTCTGTACGAGCCTGTCCAGACGTCAGGCTGCTGATCGCTGAAGTAGCATTACAATACGCACCGGTGTACAGACCCTGCTCCTCAAGCGACCACTCAATAGCTTCTGGATCATCTTCCACGACGTCCCCAATACCGCTCTCCTCCTCTGGCACCTGATTGAGCTGGGAATCACGTCTCCATACCTCGGGGCTGGATCGCCGACTGGGACGTGGGGTCAGGGCTGCACTGGGATCTTGCACATCGACAGATCCGTATTTCGACGCTGCAGGGCCCTGTCGCTGGCTGTCCAGGAGGGCTCGGTGCCCATCGTTGGCTTCGTCGGCGTTTTGCTGATGGCTGGAGGCGGTGTAGACAGATGAAGCACCGTTTCCTCTTGACCGCGACATGGCGACTGTCTCGGTTGATGTCGTCGTTGCAGACCGCGCGGCCCGCTCACAACGATCTGTTCGTGGCAGACATGGCGAGCTGAGCTGTCCAGAGAAGTGGTGAAGATATCGAATCAACTCAGGGTTGCGGCGGAAAGGTGTAATTTATTGCCGGACGCAATAAGGGGTAAGAAAGGGGTAAGACAGCGTGACAAGCATGACTTACACAGAGATAACACTTGCTTGTATCAGGTAAGTAAGTGCGCCTTACCTTTTCGTAATCACTTGAGCACGCCTTTGTATTATCTCAAGTCCAAACCATAATCTCCTACTATTATGAGCGTGCTCGCCATTGTGGACACCGACGCTCTCATCGTCTAAAATATTGCGCAACAGACCCGAGAACCCCACCGACTCGAAGCTGTCGTAGGCCCTCCATTTAGATGCTTCGCCGCCGGCTGATGGCTTCTGCGCTCTAGGTTGTTGGACCAGTGGCCGGACTGGGGATGTCCAGCACCTGCTGTATTGCACCCTGGATCAGCTTCTAGAAACTGGACAGAACAGACGGCTCTCGACGTCCGTAGGGGCCAGGTACTATGCAGTGTGACTTCCCGCTAAACTCCGTCTGCAGAACCGGAGTACTAAAGACACCGAACTGAAATGCCCCTCGAGTACTGGTCCTCAAGCGACGTCCTTGAGCTTCGCAAGACGACATCCACACAGTTGTTCTACGACAGTTACCGTATATGAGTGTGAGTGTCATGATGTGTCTCAGTCTGATAGGCTTCATCTCATCACTACGCAACGCCACCCGCTGATGGCGATAACATATTCACAGGCCGTATATACGCTCGGAGCGCTTGGCCACCGTAGTCCAGCTCCTCCCGCTCATATGGCAGTGTGCTGAGACAGACATTTGTCTCAGGGATAGTGCTCGATCGCAGCGGTTGAGGTGCGCAAGGATACCCGACCCAACAACCGCAAGTTCCTGAACGACTTCCATCTTCACAGACCGAACCCTGCAACCAGAGTGCATGGCCGCGCTATACCTTCACCAAGCCCTGTTCGCCAATGATACCCCACCCCCTACTGCGCAACCGCACAGGCACAGTCACAGCGCCCATGAGCTCTCGTTGTCTGGAGTGACTTTACGCACATCTACCTCCGAATGTTCACACCCAACCGAGCCGCTCCTTAACAGCCCCTATGTACCGTCCGCTGCCTACCAGGACATCCTCTCCCAACAGCCTGTGTTGTCCGAGTCGAATCGGACTTCATGGACGACAGGACTGTCGCTCTCAGGCGACCCTGTGACTGCGAGCGAGCGAAAGCATCATTGGGAGCGCCATGTGCGTGCAAATCTGCGCCGCTTGCGATGGGCGAAGCGCGTTCTGAAGGCCATCATTGGTACGTCTCCAGATTGTAAATGAGGGGTCGTACAGCAGAGCTGACAGCATGCCACACCAGCCGGATGGGGCCTGTATACAACGGTCCGCTACTTTGTCGCCTTCACTATTTATTCAGCACGGGATCGCCGAATTGCCTTGCTGGTGCTTGGCACTGCCTCCGCTCTATCCCTTGCATCCACATTGTCAACTTTCCTTCTATCATTTTTCCTCCAAGACGCGCGACGACAACACGAATTACATTCATTACATGTTCGAATCTCTGCTCTCCTCAGCCTTGCAGCGTCTGTATTGCTACTCGGACCGGCCGTCGCCAACATAGCATTCGTGGCTCAATGGAGACGTTCAGCTGATCCTGGTTTGTCAGTGCAAGGGCGCTGCCATTGGGACATCGACGTTCTCTGGATGGGCACGGGATTGCAATGTGTCGGCAACAATGCTGTAGCGTGGGGGTCATGGCTTGCTGGCTCCATCGTACGACTGGTTCTCACCGCGTTGATACTCGTAAGCAATAGACTTAGGGATTCACTGGCTCGGAGACGCTGAAAACCTATTCGTAGCTTGCCTATCACGGCGTATCACACCGGTACCTTGCCATCCGAGCCCCAAGGCGACGGAGGGGTGGGCGAACACATTCGCACTCGATGACTTTCGGCACGGGAGCGGAGACGCTCAGCTCAGCT
Organism: Phanerodontia chrysosporium; assembly: GCA_001910725.1. Lineage (NCBI taxonomy): Eukaryota > Fungi > Basidiomycota > Agaricomycetes > Polyporales > Phanerochaetaceae > Phanerodontia > Phanerodontia chrysosporium. The sequence continues at coordinate 548,685 of MJGA01000020.1, forward strand.
TCCACCCGAAGTCTGCACACGATGGTTTCCACGTCCACGACACCTGTTGTTGCACCACGAATGCTGCGCAAGGACTCAACCAACTCGGAAAGCGACCTCACGCACGAGAGCGGCCTTACAGCGTACTCCACCCTTTCCCGGTCTCGTCCACTGCGACGATCCCAGTCCCGCATCAGCTCGGACCATCTGTCAGTAGACGGGCGGCCAAGACACAACCGCCCGCTGAGCGCGGATCGTTCACTACTATCCTCTGACGGCCACGGCGGTATGACCATTCGCTTCGCCCAAGACTTCGACACCGCGTCACCAGGCTCGTCAGCGGAAAATCTTTCTTCACCTGCACCGGAGACGGGATCTTCGCTTTACGGCAACACGACAGGTGCACACGCTCCCGTCGACACGCCTGGAATACCGCCGGGGACAGGTGAGCAAGGTACCGCGGAGCCAGAGAGGCATGTCGCGTCTCAGGAGGAGATGGAGATCTTCGTTGAGCGTTTCCGCGCCATGATGGAGCAAGTCGCGCGGGAAACCGAGGCTGGGCTCGAGCTAGCGCAACACGACGCGGACGGACGATTCGCCGAAGAAACGATCCCCTCGCCAAACGACGAATACTACTCCCTTAACGATGACGATACGGACTACATTCCTGTGGTGGGCAAGATTATCCAACGGATGCCGACCATCGAGTCGCTAGGCTCGCGCGAGATGATGAGCCTCGCGAGCGTGCCGCTCGGCGGCGACCGCTCCGTGCACACGCTCTCACGACCACCTACCCGCGCAAACACGCTTACGATGAGCGAAGTCGCAGGTACGCCGTCGGTCAGCCGCAGCAATAGCATCACCGCCAGCGTCGTGCTCGCCAACTCGCCTATCGAGGCTCCTTCTCCGAGCAGCGAGTTCTTCTACGGGCGTGCGCGGACTCCGGATGCGCTGAATGGAAGTAGAGGCACAGCCCAATGATCCACTGCCGGCGCTGCGAGACGTCGAGTGGTGCAGATAGTGCGGCAGGAGCGGGACGCGACACGGAATGGACTCAACATGGATTATGAGGACACGTACTTACGATGAGCCTTGATGATAGACGGATACCCGTGCGGAATACACTGGGAACGGTTCAACTGATATTGCAGGCTAGTCAGGGCCTTGAGTCGTCAGGACCTTTGAGAAGCGAAGAAGCCAGGGTCGCAACCTTCAGGACTGATTGGTAATTCCACTGTCGCTCAGATGCAATCCTCGATAACGGGCATGGTCGCGGGTGAGTGCATGAAAGGTACCCCTCTCCGTGAATAAAGCGCAGATGACCGTGTCTCGACCAGATAGTAGGCATAAACCGGCAGTAGCACCTACTATGTCAACACGGGGCATACTGCCCGTTTTCGACATTGCGCCTCACAAGCAATTGCCACCTGTTCTTAGTCCCTTTATGGCCACCTAGTCATTGCCAGCTCCTGAGTTCTAGCCTCACTTGGTAGGGTCCGATAGCCTTGAATGAACGTTGACAGTCGTTGATCAAAGGTATGCTCGAAGATTTTAATGATTCACTTGAAGTTCATGTATCACCTCATGGTGAGCAAGTGCCATCGCCCACGTCTGTCTACACTGGTGCGTTTGGTATCCCTATGTCAGGTAGTCGGACCAAACCTATTGCAAGCATCAATCGAATCTGCACATGGTGCGTTACTAATTCCCTCCGCCTCGCGATTTGGCTGATGTTCGAACGCGTTGCGTCGCAGAATATCACTCGAATTTTCAACACTCAGGCGTCCCGCATATCGGGCCTTGCCGTGCAGTGCCCCATGTAATCGGGTCCGCCAGTATGGCACGAACGGATAGCGCTCGAGTGGCAAACAAAGTTATATCCGGGCGTTGGCAGGCCTGTGCAATGTGAGCGGATTGCACCGTGCGGCGCGGTAGGCGGTGATATCGTTTACGTATACCTTGTATTTCACAGACAGTCCTAACCTGCATTTAAACACTTTAGAGTATGTCCGCCCAAGCCGCTGCCTCTCGACCGCTGTCAAACTCTCCGACCGCTGGACCGTTCGCCGGGCATGAAACTGGAGAGCTTTCAAGAACGACGCGCACAATCAACGTGACGGCGAGTCGTTTTGTCAGGTGGTTTCAGACATGCACACAGTTAGCCATGAGTTAGGCATGCCTGGAACTGCATGTCCCGCCAAATCGATGCTTCAGTTCGTACTATAGCCGCTCAATGAGACGTCGGAATCTCTCTGGCCGTCATCATCGGGAATAAAAGCCTCCCAGGCGAGTGCGCCTTGTACACATATTTGTCACACGAGTGCATAGCCTACCGGGCTTTGTTTGCGCTGTGTGTCCGCGTCGGGAATGCATTGGCTACCTCGAAGTCAGGTACCGCAATCACGCGCCTTCCACACAGGGATCGCCTTAGAATCGGAAGCTATATACGAGGCGGCGCATGCTCTGCCTTGAGGTTGTCACCCGGTTTGTGCCCCTGTTTTCTTCGTGCCAACCTACCGCAGGCGAGCAGCGGAGGAAGGCCTGGACACCATGCCCGACGCACCATGGCTAGCATTGCACGCTTCTCTACGCCCGCTCGGCGACCTGACCTCGGAGTCCAGACCACTGCGCCAGTACAGAAATGACGTCGTGGGGCCTGGAAACGGTCCGATGAAAGGGTCCTTCCTGCATTATCGGTGCGGCCACCCGCGGGACATCGTGCGGACAAATTATAAATTACGCTAGTGCTGCAGTAAGTGAGACAAATCCGAATTCAGAATACATGAAAGCTAACGCGGCGGCCGGCCGCTCACGAAAGAACCAGTGACCATGGGGCTAGCTGCGAGCATCGCCACTGTGGGGTAAGGGTCACTTCTGCTGAGAAGAGCTAGTGCGGGAATGCAGCATCAGCACTCTGACCGCAGTCGGTGATTGCGTTGCGGGAGCATACATACACCGGTACGTAGATACAAGGGATACCGCGGCGTTCACAGTTGGCGCATGTCGTGCGCCCATCACACTTGAGTTTACGACCTGCATTGCGGGTCAGTAATGACAAAGTGCTGCCGGAGACGATGCGGGCGATGTTCTGACCTCTGCAAAATGAACAAGCCATCGGCGTCCGTCTAGGTATCCTAGGAATATCGCCCTCCTGCTGCCGTCCTGGTGCGGGATTGCTGACCTACGCCGATAGGCTTAGCTAATACGCACAACAATAGCTCTGACAAAACTCACCTGAGTCTCACTCATGGTGTCGCGATGTAGCCTGCGCTAATGAGGGGTCGGGGGCCGACAGTGAAGGGAGTAGTGTTGCACTAGGCAGTCCTTCCCGGCCTATATAGACTTGAGCGCAGGCGCCACTGGTCGAGTATAGCCCTTCGCGGAAAGTCCAAGCAAAATCTGGAGTTGTGGTGATGGGCTACCTTCCAATCAGCGTGGATTCGCTACATGCAAACAGCCCAGAACAGACAGCGCGGCAACCTGTAGATCAGATCCGGGGCAAAGGAGCCATAGGATACTGCCCTGCACAGGTCTCCTCTGCGCATGCTCTTGGTAGCCACTTCTTCTGCATGCCGCCCTGGTACAAGGCGCTCGACGGGTGCTGGAACAGACGATAGAGGATTCGCGTCCGACCGAGGCCGTTGCGCAGTAATAACCGCAGGCAATCGGCGAAGCCTCCTCCCACTGCGACTGTCGACCGTAACGCAGGGAAGGTTCTGGGCTGGCTATCCTAAGTCTTGGGATTCGAGGGTCGTACATGGGACATGACATGCAGCGTTCACTTGGCAGTATTCAAATTGACAAGCCCGAGGGTCGTGCAAGTCGCTGAGGCTCGATATCAGTATAGAGACGAGGTTCGGCAGCAATACCACACCTACAATGCACAGACGCCGTGATATATGGTTCTTGACAGTGCTGGGCGAGGCACAGAACGAGGCACGGTTTATGCGGTCGGTCGGAGATGCATGAGATCGTGCTCCGTCGGTGCGGGAGCGGCTGCCGAGAAAGGTAACCGTTGTGGTTTGGAAACAACGACGCACCAGTCCGAATGGGTGCTCCGAAAAGGCGATATAGACATTCCAGCCAGTGGTCTCTGGCAGCAGCCCGCGTTCACCCTACCACCTCTGTGAATCCCTCCACTGTCTTTGAAGTCACGACACAATTTCATTCTCCGTTCCAAACGCGATACGATGGATGAGTTTTTATAATGTCGGCTCCCCACGGCGACATCTTGCGTCACCGTGCATCTCGCCTGCATCAATCTCGTGTCAGACATGCGAGTCAAGCTCGTTGTTGTCATGTGCAGACCGCGGCAACAGCGAACTGCCGAGGGCACCAACCTTTCTGCCCCCGCTGAGTGGGTATATCGATCGTATCCGAGGCTGCACTGCGATGGTTTGCGAGGGTTGCAAGCCTGAGGGTCCGCTCTTCCTGCTGCCCGCAGTTATGGCATAGGCCAGGCTATCTGACAGCACTGTCTGTCGCCCCTGAGCCACCACAGAGCGTCCCCAGATTGCGTGTGCTTGGTGATCCGGCCAAGGCTCGCGGCGCCCCTCTCGCGCGGTAGAAGCTGCGGCCTGCGTAGCACTGAACGAGAAGAGCGCGCGAGCAAGCATGGGCGCATCAGCCACAGCGACTCCCGCAAACGCTGGACCGGAGCTTTCAAGACCAACGGGCGGTCCAATTTCGGAGAGCACGTCGCGGGTGTCGGCCGCCCGCGCGGGAGGGCCTGTCGAGCTGCCACAGCCTCGCCTATCTCCGTTTGTATTGCTCCACAATAGCACTGTTGCACGGTTCAGCAGCGGATGGGTCCTCGATACGTGCCGAGAGCTACTCACCGTGTACCGAAGCTCCCGTCGCAGTGGCATCTCCCATCCCGCGCACTGAGACCCCGTTTACGTGTCCGGTGGGTACCGCCTCGAGAGAAATGAGCGGCTACTTATCGTACGGAATGCAGCGGACACGCACCATACACATAGCAGCCCCGGGCCTGCACGTTCATCCTACGTTCAGCCGCCTAGATTTGCTACTGCGGCGGCGGCTCCGCAGCTGCCTGTCGTATCCTTCACGGCAGATATCGCCCCCCTGCGACGCATCGGCATATACTTGCGCATCTCGATCTGCCACGAAAACCTGTCTTCTTTCGCGTAAATCAGGCCCGAGTCGCCATGCGGTGCGCTTGTCACCACAGACGCCAGCGTACATCGACTCGCGTAGCACGTACGCCATGGAGCAATGGTAGGCATGCTGATTAGAGTGTACATAAATGCTACAAGAGACAGATCCCATTAGTAATACAATGTGTAGCCGGGATATCGGTAGGGAATGTGGACCAGGAGGTATGCCGTCATGCACGAGCCTAGTCGTCAAGGACCTCCTTGAAACCCTTCTCGCTATCGACCTCACCCGGGATTTCATCAAGCTATCCCGAGATTGTCAGCTCACGGTGAAGCAAGGACAGAGAAAAAATGACACCAACCTTGTCAAGATCCTCAAGGCACTCGCCGATAATCTTGATTGCCTTCATTAGGTCGTCTTCAGAAATAGTAAGAGGTGGAGCAAAGCGGATACTGTGAGAAGATTGAGTGAACATCTCAGACACATTACGGCGAAGGTAACGTACATGTTGACGTGCGTGGGCTTCGCGAGCACCCCGCGGCTCTTCAGAAGCAGGCAGAACTGCCAAGCGGTCCGTCCGCGCGTACTCTTTTCCTCATCGATGACGACGGCGTTCAAAAGTCCGCGACCGCGGACGGTCTTCACCAGGGGCGACTTGATCGCGGCAACGCCGGCGCGGAATTTCTCTCCCAGCGTGTACGCTCTCTGCGCGAGGTCCTCCTCGACGAGGACGTCCAGCGCCGTCATCGCCACCGCACATCCCAAGGGGTTTCTGGTATTTTGCAGAAAATTAGTGAGCGTCTAACACGGAAGGATGACAGCTACGTACCCGCCGTAGGTACTTCCATGTTCACCGGGGCGGATGCATAGCATCACGTCCCGGTCAGCCAGGACCGCAGACACGGGGTACACTGAGACACAGATCAGTTACCCGGGGTTGCATGAAAGTGGGCGGGACACGTACCTCCACCCGACAGTGCCTTCCCGAGAAGGACGACGTCCGGACGGATGTTCTCGTACTCGTACGCCATCATCTTGCCGGTACGGCAGAGACCCTGCGGGACAATCAGTGATTTCTAATAGGGCCAGTCAACGGAACATACCGTTTGGATCTCGTCACAAATCAAGAGCACCTTGTGCTTCGTGCACAACTCGCGCACCTTTGCCAGGTATCCTGCTGGCGGGACGACGATCCTACCGTGCGATGAGCAGCGGTCCGGTATGCAGGTAGCAGCACTTACCCAGCCTCGCCCTGAATCGGCTCGACAAGGAAGCCCGCGACCTTGGGGCCGTAGAGCTCCAAGGCACGCTCCAGATCGGAGATTTCGCCATAGCGGATGGTCTTGACGGCACCATTGTCAACAAAGGTGGGACCTACACCTTGCAAGTAGGGTCCGAATCCCGTGCGGCTCTCCGGGTCCGTGCTCATGCTGGGATCATTTGACTAAATCAGTAACTGTCACAACACACATATTGCAGTAGCTGCAGATGCAACAAACCTTATAACACCAATAGTCCGGCCGTGGAAATTGCCCTCGACGCTGAAGACGATAGCTTCACCCTCAGGAACACCTTTCTTCTCATATGCCCACTTGCGGGAGAGCTTGATGGCCGTCTCGACTGCTTCAGCACCTGTGTTCATGGGGAGTACCATGTCGAAGCCAAACATGGAGGTGACCTTCTGCGCATATCTGCCGAAGACGGAGTTGTAGAAGGCGCGTGATGAGAGGGTGAGCTTCTGCGCCTGCTCGACGAGAGTCGCGACGATTCGTGGATGGCAATGCCCCTGTATGCGTCGATCGTCAACGAACTGTAGGGCTTGTTCCTCGGAGTAGATCACGCACCTGGTTCACGGCACTGTTCAAAGGGTGAAACGAAAGGTTATGCGCTGTCATTCATGCTGAGAAGTAATCGGTACGCACGAATACGCCGAAAGCATATCAATGTACTCATTGCCCTCCGGATCCCATACTCTGTGGCAGGCGCATCAGATCCAGCTTCTGCGAAGCCGTCGGCGAAAGTCACTCACTTTGCGCCCTTCGCGCGTTCGAATACAATCGGGAGCGGATGATAACTGGGCGCAGCAAACAGAGACCGATCAGTCCCAGCGTCTCACAGACGATACAAGAGGAAGAGCGAACTACTACTGTCAACTGGGGCCGACATCCTGGCGCTATCCAGACATCCGCTCGGACTTGGCCTCGGGCAGCCGTGCACCAGGTCAGATACTATAATATCAAGGAAGGCGACCTCTGTGCCCCATCACTTCCACAAACGGACATGCCACTCACTTGTGCGCGCTGTGCTCGTGCTCAAGGTGAATCACATCCGCCGAGCTCAGGTGGACGCTCCCTTTCCCGTGGCCGTTTCCGTGGCCGTTCTTATGGCCGTTCTTCGCGGAACCGTGTGTGGTGGTGTCTGCGGGAGTCTGGGAGGTAGCGGTGGGAGCCATGGCTGTCTGTGGTACAGGTTGCGGGTGAGAGAGATGTGCGAGAGGGCGGTGATGGTAGTGTGAGGTCAAGTCAATCGCAAAGGCCGCTCCGCATTCACAGAGCCAGGTCAGTCCTCCGGCTAAATAAGGCAACCGCCCCCCGGAGCTAGGTACGGATCATAGCGCCTATTCGCCGCGTCCGCCACCAGGCCCAAGTGCCGACGCGATCCAGGCTGCCTGGACTTTGCTGCATACGACGGCGCAGAGCAGCACGACATCGACCGCGAGTGAGTGAGCAAGTCTGTTGCGGAGATCGCTACATGCAGAATAATACAGCAGATTATGGCGGAGGTTGTACGGTATCATACGTAGGTCCAGATAGATTCGTTGCGGACATTAACGACTCAGTCGATGGTATCATCCTGTCATGTGAGAGCTATCAAGCTCCGTCGGCGTAGGTCCCTTTAAATGGCCGCAGAGCACTGCACCAGAAGAAAGGTATTGGCGGCGGGCGCGGGGTATCAACGTAGTTCAGCAGGCCATTGGCTACGCGGTCTTGGCCTGCCATCCGGGTCGAAACGAGGGTTGGGCAGCCAGTTCAGGCCGTCAGTGTCACTGCGACCAATAGGCACTACCACATGCGCCACTGCATGAGCCTGACAGCGTCGCCTGAAAGACGGGGGCACTCACAGAACCACTCCCATTTGCTATGCCCCATGACGGACTCCCAGTTTGCCCGGTAGCTGCCAAGCCACCAAAGATGGCCCTCGGCGTAGGGGTTGCCCCACTCATGGTCCCATTGCTTTCTCAACCTCCGCTTGGCGCTGCATCCGGGCGTGAGCGACGAGATGGAACCGGGCCTACCAAGCCAGAGCTTACCCGAATTGGTACCAAGAGAAGTGTCGGGCAAGCACCGACTTCTCGCGCTCAATCATTCGCTGCTTGTTGAGTGTCTCGACCGTGGTCGCGTTGAGCAGGATCAATCGGACATGCGTGGCAAGCAATGTTGTAGTGAAGAGGATGAATAGCGCAGATCTGCGACCCAGGTCAGCGTACCGACGCCGGCGGAGCGAAGTGAGACGTCCGACGTACAATGCGATGACGACGATATATTGCGCATCAAGATCGCCGTCTCGACCCTCTTGCACTGCGCCTGCGATGAGCGTGGAAAAGGTCCACATGCAAAAGAGCGCAGCCCACTCGAGGAAGTTGACGAAGAACTTGTGATTCCGCGCACCCACGCACTGTCCTATCCCTACGTAACAGTGAGTCAAGTGTCCTATTCGGCGAGGCACGAGCTTACATGGACAATGGTGGTCATACTTCAGGATGCACTATAACCGACGAGTCAATCACACGGTCCAGGTTCTAGAGCAACTTCGACTGACAGTTCCACACGCCCGACAGTGGTGGGCCCTCGGTGGCTTTACGATGCCATCCTTGAAGCAGTACCTGTATTCTGGAAGCAAGACTGGGGTCATGGCCGGCCGTCTCGTGTAACTCATCGGCAATGCGCTCGTATCACCGTGGCTGCCTGCATTCACTTCATTGCGTGCGCGGGCCGCCTGGACGGGAGGGATGGCGTCGGCATCGCCGGAATTCTCATCTTGACAGCCTGTCAGCGCATGTCCGAGGTGCCAATATGGGTCTACTGACCGCGTTGCCTCCCAGGCTTTTCGGATGGAGCGGCATGCGACTCGAGAGTCGTGCTGCCGTTTGACTGCTCGCCGCCGGTAGCAGAGCTGCCTGCGTAGTTGAACTGTCCGGCACCGTGTTCGAGCTCACTCGACGAATCCCACCATTGTGGCACTGGATTCTGTCTCGGCGGCGGCTCAGGTGACGGCTCCACAAACTGTGAAGGGACCTAAGAATATATTTTGCATTTTATTTGTCAGGTACACGTACGTCTCTTGCTTTTCCCGGGCTTGTGAAGACGACCTACAGCTATGTTCAATGGAATTGAATGGTTCGAGCACGGGTAGCGTACCACAGCATACGCCCAGAGCATCATGACAAGCAAAATGCAAAAGATTACAAGGAAGGGGACTGATTAATGCGAATGTCAGCGCATAGTGTGGAAGCGGAGAGAGCGTACACGCACTTCCAAACCTCCGCCCGCCGAGGATGGCGCTGTTGCGCTTGAGCATGGGCACGCAGAAGCGGCCTATGTACACATAAGACGAATAGCCAATGATGCCTACAGCGAGCACAATCGCAAGCTTGAGCAGTATCCAGGGGTGGGGTTTGTTCCTGCGCTCGGTCCGCCTCTGCATGCTCCTCGAAGTCGCCTCTTGCATAACTCCACAGCACTTGCCCTCCGGCGATTGCAGCCTCTTCGCGCCTTTCTCATCATTGGCCATATGGCCTCAACCGTACTGGAGTCCAACACAGGATAGATCAGCCAGAGGGGTTAGAGACAAGCAAAGACAGCGGGGAAAGCAATAGCAAGCAAGAGAGTTGCGCGGAGACGGGTGCACTCTGCGCAGCGGCGAACCAAGGCGTCATCCCGTGATCGGCGCCTAGTGACGGGTAGTGTAACGTCACGCCGCCGTCCCAAAAGCGGGCGCGGGCGCGTCAGATGAGGCGCGTTCTGACACGCTTGTCTCGAGCGACGAGCGACGGCATTGTGCAGCGGCAATGCAGGGCGGCGACGGCAACCACTACATCCGCTTCTCCGTAAGCCCGTCGACCCCGGACGGCCTCGCTGTCCGCAAGGCGCTGCAGGACGCCCTCCTGCAGTCGTTCGGCCTGACGTCCGCGGGCACGTATGTCGACATCCTCTGGCTCGCCGATGATGGGGCCGAGGCGGTCGTGCGTGTGAGCAGCAGGTATGTTGCGTGCTTTTCGGGCGAAGCCTCGGCGTGCATGCTAACCGGAGCCCCGTAGCGAAGCCACAAAACTCATGGCGGCTGCAACCGCGCATTCGGGCTCGCCGAGGCTTTCCTTAATGAAGGACTCGCCCTTCCTCCCGGCCCTGCTCGCGACGGCAGTCCTGCCGTAAAAACATATGATCGGTTGTGATCCCGAGTATTGACAGATGCTGGATTCTCGTAGGCGTGGTCCTCATGACCGGGAAACACTTCTCACAACGTCATGGTTCCCCCGCTAGTCAAGGATGGCAAAAATTCAGTAGCAAGCGGCAGTGGGCAATGCCTTTAGGGCAATGTCAATCGTGGCATCGCGATCCGTCACTGAAAGGTCGCAGGGGCATTTTTCCTTGAGCAAGTTCCACTATCACACCATGAGTACAATCTGTCAATCGTAACTTCACATTTCGTAACGAGATCTCTGTGGCAACCAATACATGACAGACTCTTTGGCGAGTTAGTCGACTTCATCGTTTATAGTACAGCTTCAGGGAAGCAGTGCTTGCGCCTCCCGCGCGGGATATCAGTGGCGCCGAACTCCGCTTTGACAGACTACGGACGGATAACGCGCGTGTGCAGACGGACTACAGTCCTGTCGCCAGCCGGTTTCTTGCATATTCTACGAAATCATCGATAGTGGATGGCCAAGCAGCTGCACGCGGCGCAACGTGAGTGCTCGGCTCAGTGACAGTTGACATGGCACGCACCTTCGGTATCGTACTTCTCGAATTTCGAGTCGATGGTGCGAACAAACTCCAGGAACTGCGGTGGTCTACATGAGCACAGCTGCCGGCACGGGAGGGCACTGGGTGCTTACCATCTGCCACACGTCCTTACTGACACCCTTGAGCTTCCTGTCGTCCAGAAAGTCGAACCACCACTGCATATACTCGTCCTGCCAGCCCTCCTCTACGCCTCCCATGCGGTCATCTCCGTCTCCATCCCGAGTCGACGGGATGTGGGACAATGCGCCGCCCTGTAGGCCATGAGGCAGGAGAAGACTCCAGAACGGCTTCGCCATGTCCATGCCCAAACTGCGCTGGCCAGGAGGGCGGGAGAACTCGAAGGTGTAGTTGTAAACCTTCTGGAAGTATCCCGGGTCCGAACCCAGTTTATCCCGCAACCGCAACAGCGCGGTCTTCATCGTCGGGATGCTGTCAGCTCTGCGGTCGCTCGGGTAAGCGCACGTCTCTCAAGGTAATAGACGTAGGGGACTCACCCGACCGCTTTCCAGCCGTCTATCCAGCCCTTCCGGGTCCACTCTCCCATCCCTGGCGACTTCAACTCATACGCCACAGCAAGCAGGACGACATCTTCTGGATCTACCCCAAGGTCCTCGCAGAACCTGAGTGTCCCCTCCGCAGTGATCTCGTCGCCATCAGGGTCTGTATGAAGCCCTCCGAGGTCAGGCGAACACTAAGAGATGTCCATTATGAACCTTGACAGACCTTTGTACTGGTCAAATAGCTGGCCCAGCTTGCTCGAGGACGGTGCGGACGTCGTGCGCGTCGACATGTCGTTGTAGAATGCGTTGAGGCGGGTTCAACCCCCTTGTACTTCTCGATGTACTTCTTCGCGTCCCGCTGCCTGCGACGATACTTATCAGCACTGAATCAATCGATGCCCGAGATGGTGCATATCGCGTGTAGAGTGGACTCACGATGCTCCCGTTACCAAACAAAACTGGTTGATCTTCTCCTCGACCTGCCTGTCGGTGCGCTTTGACTGCGGCGTTGTGTGTACAGTCGCAAAACCATAGGCAGGACATGCATTTCCGGATGTTTGGAAAACAGACGAGGTAACAGGTCGCGATAGAGTTCACCAAAACAGGTCAGTTCTTCCGGGCTAGGACATGTTCGTCACAGTGTGCACGACGCTGCTCACCATCTTGCTATCTTGCAGAGAGGCGACAAAGACGTAGGAGATGAAGACGACAAACAGCCAGGTGAGTAACGACTGTAGTGTCAGGCCGAACCGCAAAGGCTCTACGACGTCCGTGGTGTAGGAAATGGTGCTCGCGGTATATTGCAGTCGACTTGCTCGAGCACGTCGATGTCGTAATCAGGAGTCGATAACGATCTGAGCAAAGCGCCGCGGACTCTCAATGCAGCCCGAACCGATCTGGACGCGCCCAACCTCGTCTTCCGCGTCCACCACGACCGTTGCCGTCGACCACACCTCGCTATGCATCCTGCATGTGAGGTCAAACATCACCACCCGAGTTGGGAACACGCTTGGCGCGTCTTCGCAATCTACGCCGGGTCGGGCGCGTCCAACGCTCGCATTAAGGCGAATACGACCCAGCCACAGCATACAGACATTAATCCAAGCCGTAATATTGCCCTAGCTTAGGACCCTGGTACGTTTTCTGTGATACACCGGCGACCTAGCTGACCTTCATGTGTCTCCCCGAAGATATTTGTAATTACATTCGCTCCGCTTCGAGGGCCCCGATATCCTCAGCCGACGTCCAGCTGCCAAAAGTCCAGCCCCTCCCTGTTCGTGTCTCAGGCGTGTCAATTACCGACCCGAGATGCGACAGTGAGTGTCCGTTACCAGCAATCCCTGGAACACGTACAGATCCCATGCAACCGCGGAGAAGCTGCAGCACCTGCGAATACCGGGCACGTATGGTCCCGATTGCGGAGGAACGTGTACTTTCTGGTGCGTATATGCGCGTGTTTACTGCGTGTATGCGCAAAGTTCTGAAAGATTATACGCGTCAGCATCTCGCAGGGCACCTCCCGCCCTGAGCCAGACGGCACCGGCGCTCCACTTCCCTGCGCGTTCCTCATGACTATGGTAGAGGTGCTAGTCGTCAAATGTCAGGGACGATAGACTCACCTCGCGTACGCGCTGATGGAAAAACCACTGGCCTCCGAGAGGACCCAGGCTCCGCCGAACCGTCCATACGGGCGAGTCGCTTCCGCTCCGTTCGCCAAGGTCCACGCTAATCTGTTTTCTATCTTTCTAGGACCTCACGGGGAATATGATCTGAAGACAAGGTAAGCGACTGCTCTCGCTTGATGATGCACTGTAGATCGCGCTTCAGCTGATCAGCGCATTACGCGAAATCGTGCGCTGCTTTCTTTCCAGGAACGCTAAGGGACACGGAACCAACTTCTTCAGACAGCTGAGCAGCCGAACGCGACTTGCAGGGAACAAAGCATATCCCTGCACAGCGTAGCACACGATGATCAAGCGCCATTTTTCAGGGCGTCGAAGGTGAGAGATTCATATCGCTCATACAAGCGCCGTCCTTTCTCACGAGCGTATACCGCGAACAAGATGACAGGATCCTTCGTTCCTCTCTCAATACGGCTAGTCTGCCTTGCATTACCACAACCGTATGGCATTGCCGAAGCAGAGCGAACCCGCCGCGGGCACGATGCCCAATTTCCGCCAAGCTTCAGGACGAGTTAGCTCCCAGGTTCTCCCTCGAAACCCTAGGCCTCCGATGTGTGCGTGGATTTGCCGTTGGTTCCCGAATATTTCCCAATTACGTTTCGCTAGAAGGTCATTGCTCTTATCGTAGGCGCATCGGACGCTGCCCGTTTGTGAGTGCTTATGCTACATTCAACGGACATCACTGCCTGACTGCCAATCTCAGCGCGCAGCTCTCAACAGCTCAAGCCGGTCGGAACGAATGCCCATGGATCCTCCGTCCTGTTATGGGCCCTGCAGCACCACTTCTCCGCAAATGAAATGCACGTTCCCTCTGTGAACTGCGTCTCGGGCCCAGTCTGAAGGACCTCGGATTCTCAAGCGGCAGGCCTGCAGCGTCTGGAGCCGGTGCCGTCACGAAAAAACTTAACGGCCGAGCAGGAAGACCGCCCGCCCGGAGTTCCTGAGGATGCTTCCCAGGAGCGGACACGCTGCGTGCGTGAGCCGAGGAGCCTCAAGGAAGGCCTCGCTGGGCGCCAACCTCGTCATCGCACCTCCCGCTTGTGGGAGGATAGTCCCCAGACGGAAAGACATGCGATAGATCTGCCATTCCATGGCGATTGCCGTTCCTCGATCGTGATCACCTCCTTGTGTTCTTCCACTGAATTGAGATCGCGCAGGTGGCAGTCCGGGCCTACCGCGAAGACACGCTTTGACAGTCTCGTCGTATACATTGTATGGTACAGGCTACACGGGAATAACATTGAGGGTGAGTGTCTAGGGTGGTCGTGGTCAAGGTCGTGAAGTCATGAATCTAATTTGCAGGCCATCGTGGAGTCAGTGGAGCCAAGAAGACATACAGTCGACCAGCAGAGCACCCAGGCCGTTACTACATGATAAATACATAGCGTAGCAAGAAGAGCACAACGCGAGACACCGTCGACACGGAAGCGTGCGGCTGAAGGAAGCGCTTTTGGATCCCTCGATGAGTACGGCTTCCATTCAGCAGGCATTACTTCACCACCACGACGCGCTTCGTATGCTTTCCTGCGCGCCGACGTTGGTTATGGGGTGTGGGTCTTCGCCAAGCTTCGTCAGGGTCATCACGGAAGTCCTCACGCAGCGTCTCGCCACCCTCTGCCGGAAGATGAGGGCGCTCATGCGAAGACGTACGTAACGGGAAGACCGCATGCTGCGCGTTTGGTGACGGATGGACGTTGGGTGGGAACGGTGGCTGGGAGGTGTGTGTGTTGGTATCTGGAAGACGGCGGGGGCGGGAGCAGGGGCCGGCGCGGGGCGGGGTGTCCGGCCAGGGTGGTTCGACGGGGAGAACGAGGGAGGGGGAGCATGGTTTGGGGATGTTGAGGGGGCGGGTGCAGCTGTGGATGTGGACCGGGATGCGGCCGCGGCATTTGGTGCGCAGCAGCTTCTCTCGGTCGGGCTGGCGCTTTTGTGGGTGCGTCCTCACCGTCTTTGAGGTCTACCTCGAAGCGCACCCGTACGATCTCCTTCCCGGCCTGCGCAAAGAACGCGCGTTCCTCCTTCTGGAAGTAGCCACTCGTCGGTCCCGTCGGGAAGGTGACAGGCGGCGGAGGGGGAAAAGAGCCATCAGCTCGTGCCCCGTCGGCGGCGCGGGATACTTCCGCGGGGCACCATTCCGATCTATTGGAAGATCAAGGTCTGGGGCAGTGATCAGCGACAACCGCTATAGCAAGGCACAACAATCACCTCGTATCGGTATCGAAGGGGACAGCGGCCTCCGAGGGCGTGAAGAGTCTACTGGGGATACCGGGACGATGTGCATCCTGTTTTCGCGGGGCGGGGCGTGCGGTCGCTCGCCGTGCTGGAGCCCGGTGAGGACGACCTGTCGGAGTGGGTGACGGGTCGCAAGCTGTAAGCACTCATGGCCGGGAGACGTAGAGCAGGAACGCGGGAGCAGGGAATGAGAACCCGAAGAATCAGAAGTGAGTCCTTATATACGCCGTGATGCTGGCGGGGTCGGAGGCGTTCCCAAGATGGACAGCGGCTTGTCGAAGGAGAGATCTAGAGCTAATTTATGTCGGCGAGGCGGTGCAGTCGCCATTCGCAGGTGAGCGACCGTATGACATCCGGTCCGTCGCCAGATAACGAGCTGCCAATCCCTTTGGTTCGCGTTCGCCTGGCGGGACGGCAACGTGGAATTCGCTTCGCAGGGAACGCGCAGCCCGAAACGATCCTGGGAGAACTGCTGTTTGTCCTGACCAAATAGGGTATCAACATACTACCACCGCCAACTGATGACTCGCCCGCTCTCGTGATTCTACCCTTCGCCCGCCGCGTTACGTCCCATCATTTGAGCTGCTCACCACACACGCTTTCTTCTTCCAGAACCTGCAGCAGATTTGCGAATCCAGGCCTTCGGGCATTCCGCCCACATCGCCCGCGATTTCAAGCTGCGCTCCATGAACCGCCTAGTCGATGCCTCTTACGACGCTCTATCGTAATCGCGGCGTTCGATTCGGTGACCCAACCGTCCCAACATCTATCTCACGCCGCGCAGCATGGTTCGCTGCCCGCCGAACCCGGGTCACCGTCTTCCTGTTCGACGCGACGTGCGGACAACAGCTCCTCGACGTGGACTGGCCAGTCTCCCAAATTAATTGCACACAGGGCGCCACCGGCGTTGAACAGATTGTGCTTGATGTGGAAGGTGTACAGATCCTGGCACACGCAAGGCCACGGATGCTCTATGCAGAGCGCTTCTCCAAATTCTCGAAAGCCAGGCAAGTACTTCCGTTCCGAGAAATCCGCTCAACTTGCAAGGCCGAGGGGTTCCAGGTGCTCCGACATACTATACACCTCAGGTAGCTTCAACACATTCTCCGGCAGGTATCTGATTCTTCATCGGCCGTTGCCTGCATATTTAAGCTATCTGGCAGCGGTACCTCTCTCCTGGTCTCCAAGCCGTAGGCGTTGGAAGCCCTGAGTACTTCTGGTCAGCATGAGATCCACCGAAGCACCGAATATCTCCCGTTCCTCAGGATGATAACCAGGTACGCCGCCGTCCCCCGCTGCTGAACATGGGTCGTGCGAACCCGTCTCCACTGCACTCTGTTCTGATTACGGCTCCCCACTCTAGACACGCTGACATGACGGGTGGCCTTGGAGGTTACCGTTGTCACCGCCGGTCCTCGCCACCATGCGAATAACATTGCGTTTGCTATGTCGTTATGTGACAGTAACACGCTGAGCCACTGTTACATGGTCGGAACCTTCGAGCTAAGAGTGAGCTGACCAATGGCTTTCATACACGTAGTGCGTATCCAGACATAGCAGGATTCCCTGCTTGCTCATCGAGTTCATAATCACATTACTTGTAGGACTGACGATGGTGGCGACGTCTATGACGACGTTGGGCGCGTTCGTTCCCCTCGTGTCCTTGGGGCCGTCATGATTATGTGTCGGCTACAACTGCTCCCGCTCCACCATATCTCTCCCGAGCATCTTGTGCCTAGGTCCTCTAACGTGAAGGTCTTGCTGTCCCGCTTCGTGCGTCCGCTTCGCCCGCGTAGGGGCTTCTTCGGTGCTAGGTTCTCACCCCAGTCTCAAGGCCTGGATGACCTCTGCGCCACGCTTCGCTGCTTTCCGCTTTTCCCAAGCTCGTTTGACCCCTAGTTTGACCCCTAGAAGCCTCCTTGTTTCCAATGCACTCGGAACATGATAAGTGCGTCTCGTGCAAACTCTGGAACGCGCCAGATTCCCGCCGCGTGCAGGGATACTTACTGCAATAGTTGCAAAGAGCACCGAAGGCTGGATGCGATCCTGCACAGTGTATCTTTGGCGCTCAGCTTCCTTGTTTTATCCGCCACGTTCTGCGGTATCGCTATCGTGTCAGGTTCTCCCCTTGCCCAACCTCGCCCCACACGACGCCCGTAGCATCTCCCGCAAGCTCATGCAGAGACTCAGTATAGCCGCAAAAAACCGGTCAAGGCGGTTCTGTTCGCACCCTGCACTGAGACGTCGACGCCTTTGCATTTGATAGGGAATTCAAGTCCGGTATGTCGCGAGTTCTCTGGCATCCCGGTAGAAGTAGTACCAGCGCTGATCATTCGTCGACACTTCCAGGGTACAAACCCGTGGTGCTCATGGAACTGCGGGCCTGACGTCTAGAATTTCGTCTCCCGGGCCTAGCCTGTGATTACACGTGCACATGCGATGAGCGAGGTTCGATCGGGCCTTGTGTTCCGTTGGCTCCTTCGGTTTGCGGCTGCGTCACCAAGACTCGGGCTTTGGCGTCACAAAGCACTGCAGTGAACAGCGATCAACAGACAGTCGCAGCTCGCCAGGTAAATCCTTCGAGGGCAAAAGGCTAAATCATCGGCGTCAGAAGGTGCGATTTGCGTTACTTGACCTCGTCTTCTTTGACCGACTTTTCCCGTCCAGTATATGCGAGG